>JAHRHZ010000032.1:11269788-11309960 GCA_024137785.1 Ginglymostoma cirratum
AAAGATGAAGGGTTTTCTGATGAAGGGTTTAGGCCCGAAACGTCAAGTTTTCCTGCTCCTATGATGCTGCTTGGCCTGCTGTGTTCATCCAGCCCCATGCTTGTTACTGAAAACTCAGACTGCCTTGTTCTATTTTTTCTGATTTTAGCTTGCCTTCTACTATTGGAAGCATTATACCAAAATTATGACCTTGACATCATATTAAATTTGAAGTTTAGAAATAGTTTTCTGTTAAAGTAAACTCACAATAGAAAGGAACAGAGAAATTATATAAACTAAGCAGGTAGGCAAAATTGTGGAAGATGGTATTCAATGTGTGAACATGTGAGATTGGGATTTAAGGTGGACCAAAGTATTTTTTTACATGAATAGAAGTTAGGAACTGTGGGTAAGTAGAAAGATTTAGGGGTTCAACTACAGAAATCATCAATAGTAACAAGCCACTCAGTTCAAGGGTAATTAGTGATGGACAACAAATGCTGGTCTTGCCAGCGATAATGCAAGGTGGAGCTGGAGGAACACAGCAGGCCAGGCAGCATCGGAGGAGCAAGAAAGTTGATGTTTCAGGTCGGGACCCATCTTCAGAAATGGGGGGGCGGGGGGGTGAAGGGAGCTCAGAAATAAATAGAGAGAGGAGTGGTGGGGCTGGTGAAGGCAGGTGGGATGATGATAGGTGAGTGCAGGTAGGGAGTGGGGGGGATTGGTCAGTGAGAAGGGAGGAGTGGATATGCGGGAGTGAAAGTAGACAGGTTGTGTCAGGTCAAGGAGATGGGCATGAGAGGGAGGGTTGGTCATGGGATCAGGCGAGGGGTGGGGAGATTTTGAAACTGGTAAAATCCACATTGAGGCCATTGGGTTGTAGGCTCCCAAGGTGGAATATGAGGTGCTGCTCCTCCAGTTTCCTGATGGCATCGTTGTGACACTGGAGGAGGCCCAGGATGGACATGTTGCCCAGGGAGGGAGGCGGGGGAGTTGAAATGGTTCACGACTGGAAGGTGTTGTCATTTGTCGCAAACAGAGTGCAGGCACTCTACGAAGCAGTCTCTGAGCCTCTGCTTGGTCTCAGCGATGTAAAGGAGGCCACATCAGGAGCAGCGGATACAATAGACCACATTGATGGATGTGCAGGTGAACCTCTGCCAGATATGAAAGGTTTGCTTTGGGCCTTGGATGGAGGCGTAGGGGCACGTGAAGCACTTCCTGCGGTTGCAGGGAAAGGTGCTGGGGGTGGTGGGGTTAGTGGGGAGTGTGGAGCGGACAAGGGAGTCGCGGAGAGAGCGGTCCCTACGGAAGGCAGATAGGGGTGGGGAGGGAAATATCTCTTTGGTTGTGGGGTCGGATTATAGGTGGCAGAAGTGGCGGAGAATGATAAGTTGGATACGGAGGTTAGTGGGGTGATATGTGAGGACAAGGGGGCTTCCTACACCTCTGCCCTCACATCCCCACCCCCAAACAAACCTAACACAAGCTGTCCATCTTCTCTCCCACTTATCCGCTCCTCTCACTTCACTGACCAATTCCCACCACTCCCTACCTGCACTCACCTTTCACCATCCCACTTACCTTCTCCAGCCCCACTCCTTCGCTCTATTTATTTCTGAGCCCCCTTCCCCCTCCCCCATTTCTGAAGAAGGGTCAACTTTCCTGCTCCTCAGATGCTGCCTGGCCTGCTGTGTTCCTCCAGCTATACACTGTGTTATCTCTGACTCCCGCATCGGCAGTTCTCATTATCTCTGGTCTTGCCAGAAATGCTCACATCCTATAAAAAGAACAAACACAATTAAAATGGTTGGTAAAATGTTATTTTAAGATTTCTGTAAGTAGTAGAAGTAACATCACAGTTATACAAAGCTCTGCCTTGATCGCAATTAAAGTGCAAAGTTAACTTTGAACAGCACACCTAAGGGAGGATATTTTGGCATTTCAGAGATGCAGTTTGGATTAATCAGAATTATGCAGGAGTTAAGAGCATTAATTTATAAGGACAGACTGCATAGATAAGCCTTGTAGAAAGAGAGGATCTACATTTTCTGGTGGCTTAGTGCAGATGAAGGGGGCATAACTGTTAATCAGGAATGACGTTAGTAAGCATTCTTTCACACAGACAGCAATGTTCAACTGTTTCCATGAAGGGAAACTCTCACGCATTTGTATGATGCACGTTCATGATTTTCCATCGGGACATTGAGCACTTTGTTTTCAAGATTAAAAAGTAATTTAAGATTGCTGTGGGGTCTATATATTACATAAATATGTAGACTTTTTTAAAATTAAGCAGTTCAGATGTGCTACAACATACTTGTGAAGGAGGTGGGACTCGAATCCAGGCTTTGTGGCTCAAAGGCAGGAACACTCCCAATTTGAATCAATAGTCTTCAGTGTTACTTATATTCTGATAAATCATGTTATATCTTCAAAAATGTAATGCCTAAAAAAGAAACAGCAGTTCGTAAAATTGCTTTGACAGTTAGATACACTGTGCACACTTACATGATCAGATGCCAGGGCTGTCATTGTAGCCTTTCTGTTTCCAGGGAGATAGTGCAGAGACAGTGACTAGGAGTTTGTCAGCAAGCGCAGCAAGAACAACACCACTCAGCAGCTGCTTGACAACTTCTGGACAGAGAAGCAGCAGGTGAAGATCCCCCAAAGAGGTGAATGAAAATGGTGAGACTTTGGATCTACAGCCTCACTGTCATTTCCTTCAACTGTCTGAAAGACAGCACAGGACTCACTAAGGCTTTCCTAGGCCATCATAACCAGACTGTGTCATATGCAAGAGCAGGACGTGCTCTCAGAAAGACTGGTTACAATCCCATCACAGCCATCAAGCTCAAAGCTGACCTGAACTTTATGCCAGATGCTTATTTCCAGGGGCTCCTATGGGTGCTGTGTGGCATCTTCCAATCCTCAACCTATAAATCGATCTGGGATGTGACTGATGCCATTTTGTCCAGAGTGCAGTACTTCACATCCTTCCCCTGAGACAATAAGTGTCAAACAGACCCAACAGTGGGATTCTTCTCCATTGCTGGCTCCACTGTCTGGGTGTGCCCTTGTGGCTTTGAGAGTGCCCTGTCACTATCTAGCAGAGTTTACTGACTGAAAGGCCTCTTCCCCATGAATGTTCAAATTATACATGACCATTAGTGCTAAATTCGTGTCACCTTTATGATGCAAAATGAAGATACAACACTGCTCATGATTCCACCAGGGCCATAGTGAAACGACCAAGGCTCACCTGAGGATGAGGTTTTGATGCGTGGACCACTCCAGTCGGGCCTTACAGTATAGACCAGAAAAGGCGTGCTGCATCATTGTGGTATGCTGTGCCCATCACAGCTGGAGCCAGCAAAGAGGCAATGTCCTAGATGCAGATGGAATGGGGAATCAGCAAATGAGAATGACGATGCTGCTGTTGATTCTGGCATTCACCAGAAGGTCTGTCTAAGATAGCATTTCAGAGCAATCTATTAGTGAGCCCAAGAGACCGGAAACAACATAATGGCTACCTGCTTCTAGGATGAATGATGTGCGTTTGGAGTTTTGTTTAATCATTTGCAATTCTGCTACTAATCTGACAAAAAGCCCCTGCTAAGTACAAAGGACACGGGGAACTTATTTATGTGGACAATTTATTTTTGCAGACCTTCATCTTTTGTATTGCTAAATAAATGTCTCATTATTCACGTGACTGCACCCATGATATCTTCAAGTAACCTCATAAGAGGTTCTAGGGAATAGCAGTAGTGAGAAAGTGTGTCAGCACTGCTGATGTTAAACAGCTTTTAAAGCATCAATTAGGAAATATCATCCAAGTGTTGTGTAGAGAAGTGTCCCATGATAGCGACCTAGTTGAGAAGAATTTTGAGGAGTCTACTTTTGACTCTTCCATTTTGGGTAACCCTTCAATACTTCACTGGGTTGTCCTGAAATGCTTGAACATTCTCTAACAAAACATAAAACTGTGATAGGAAGTGCTTTGTGTAGCTTTTCTCCCTGTGGGGAGAGTAGACACCTGAACTACCCAATGTTTATCTCCCATCTTTGAATGGCAACATGCTCCATTGAAAATCTGATACATAGAATGAGCCTTGACCTCCATAGATGTGTGAAGTAATCAGTGATTCCATACGCTGTCTCATGAGGTGGGCCTAAGTGTGGAAATATTCACCTCAGTGTTGTCCATATTAAGGTACAATGCAGATCATGCTCCTGCATCTAGACAGTCTTTTGAGTTAGTGGAGTGTGCTGGTGAAAGCCTTTGCTTATGCATCTCCTGAGGATTCAGTAGCTTCCTCCTCAGAGGTGGATGTGGAGCTAAGAGGCTCTGGTTATTATCTCTTTTGTAGAGGTTCACTTGGTGCTGCTAATGTCTGCGAAAGAGAAGGCAGGGATTTTTTTGTAGCAGATGCATGAAGGCTTATGCATATTAAGAATGAGTTAGCACTGGTAGTAATGAGAAAGCAGCATGGCACAGCGCAATGAAGCTATTGGGTTGATTGTCCATTGAAAGTCTGGCTGTCTCTACATGAGTGGTCCTATTCTCCTCTGGCCAAATGAAGACATTTCTCTTAGAGGGATTAAAGAGCGTGATGTACATTACCACTCCCACCCACCCACCAGTCTCAAACTGGTTGATCAATTGTCTTTTTCTGCGATGAGACAAAGAGAGGAATTGAGTGTGATGGAAATGGAGGGAATAGCAGTTAGTGGTGATTAGCAGAAGAGGTGGTGAAATGCCCCAGGGAGCAAGTAGGGCAGGAATAGTTAGTAGTTTGGGAGGATGAAATGGGTGAGAGCCATTGAGTGGAAACGATGTATGCAATAGTGAAAGTTATAGTCTGTGACCTTTGATGAGGTGTGTGTACACTGGCAGAGTTAGTGCGAGACCTGGCCCAGTGAGTGTGAATTAACACAGCGATAATGATACACTTACCCTTCCTTAGCACAGTACTTTATTGAGCTTCTTTCTGTACTTCTGGGCATCCCCTGGGTTTTTAGATATAGCATTGACCTTTGCTATTATTTTTGTCAAAATAGTCTGGACCTATTAATTTTGTCTCCTTTGGAAGTTAGCTAAAAAAGGGACTAGCCTCCTCTCAACCAGACCATTGACCAGCACCTCCAGCTGTCCGAGGTGGAAGTGGGGATCTAGCTTACTTTTCCTCTGTAAGAGATTTAAACTTCAGGGTTGAGCACAGCATTTTGTGAGGAGTTCCTGGCTTTGCAGTATCTGAACTGATGTGCGGCTAGGCTTTAAATGTCGTACCACAGGTATGTAATCCAGAAAGTCTCACCAGTGGCAAGTCCTTCTGCCATGCCATTCTCTGAGAACTGCACCCAGCAGTTCAGTTGCACAATTAATGAGGTGAAGACCATGAGAAAAGTCCCGCCCTCCCCTGTCATGTGGCAAATTCGTTGCTATGGAACTCACACACCACTGTTTGTTAATGGCAACCAGAAAAAGTCAATCCAACTGCATTGCATCCATCAACATAAGACTTGTAAACGAGGTACAAACTGAGAATTGTTATTAAGTGTGATGAATTGGCAGCGTGGGACAATGCACTGATACTACATCTTCCCATGTCATTGACAGGAAAAAAGTAACTTCACATTTGCAATTCCACAATGCCTACATCCTACTTCTTTTTCATGTCAGAATTGCAACTTAGGCATTGCACATTTCAAACTGAGACAGAAGAAAGAGAGTTGTGGGGCTGAAAGCTACCATTTTACTTTGCTCAGCTTGTGAAAATTAACCTGCAGCATTCTGTCTGGGAATGAGAATTTGCAAACTTACTCAGCAGTCAAGTGACAAAAAGGCATTTCTAGGATTGTAAGTTGCTTGTGGAAATACAGGAAGCAGCTCCATGTTGGAGGAGAATATGTAAATCTCTGGTAAATTTGGATGCGTAAAAAACATTTCATGGACTATTTTACAGTTTGTTGAAAATAATTGTCTCCCTCTTGTGGTTTTGGGTAGAAATCATCATTGTGTAACATTTTTCACAATCTGCTCTGTTTGCAGTGACATTTTCTGTGTATTTTTACTCACACAACTTCAACAACTCGAAGGTGCTTGCGAAATGCCATTTCATACATGTGTATAGTCTGCTATTGTGATGTGGGCTTTTGCCTATAACAAGATATTTGGACACTACGTGGCAAAGTTTACTATTATGACCCAAATGGGAAAATGTGCTGATTCTCAAGCCCCATTACTCCTGGGGGCACCATAGAAGTTAATGATTTTCATCAAAGTATGCAAAATTTCTATTTTACCTGTTTGATGGAATCCGATAAACAGAAAACACTGACCAGAATTCCACACTTAACAAGAGCTACTATTTATTACAAACAATAGAGGTCAAGCCATAGGTAAAGAAAATTTGAACTATCAACATATAACTCTACTAGTTGAAACTTGAAACCATTTTTAAACCCCTACACATACAAACAAACATTCACAGACAATAAAAAAGCACTGGTGTTACAAGAGGAGGAAAACAAACTGCAGAAACATGATTGAATAGCACCAGTCCACAGGATCCAATATTTCTTTTGCTTCCCAAGACCTTCTATTCTTCGATCCCTCTTTCTCTAGTTTCTTTCACTTCACAGGAGTTGCAGGATGATTGGTACACAAACTACAAATTCTCTTAGTTACTGATTAAAGGCAACAGCTTATAGCAATTGGTGAGAGAAAATAACTAGCTTTCTTCAGGCTCCAGGTACTTTTACTGCAGATAGAGACTGAGAACCTGCTCTTCAACAATTTGAGGGAATCTCACCCTCTCTTGTAAATCCTCAAGCTGTTTACCTGGAGTCAGCCAGAGAGCTGTTGTCAGGCTGATAACTTCCAGCAACCACAACTGGTCATATTTGCAGAAACCAATCAGCTACCTGTTGCCAGATGAATCTTTCTCTGCACACTTACCGCAGTACCTTGCTGTCATATCTCAGCTTCCCCCACTGCTTGAATTTCAGTAATCTGCTTTCAAAAGTTCAGTAATTCTTCCCTAGTCCTTGGTTTTAAAATCAGCTCTTTTCAATTTAATTTATAATCAAAAAATAAAGGACACAAAAGGATGCAGTCTTTACATTATGTTAGCTCTTACAACATAAGACGTAGATGTGGCTAACATAGCACTGAGCGAAATTTCAGAAATTTATTACACCATGTGGTATATACATACATTACAGTCACAGGCACTTCATTGTCTGGGCTATTACTGACATGTTCAGTTACAAACAGAAGCATGGTTCTTCAAAATATCATGCTTCAAGTGGCTCCAGCTAATGGCATCATTCCTGCTAAATTCTTTTCTGCTGAACAGACCTTCAAGATCTGCATGTGATAGCAGCTTCCTGAACTGGTCATCAAAGCAGCAAATGGCATTTGCACACTGATCACCATGTGCGGGTCCTTTGAGTGGCTGCATATGTGTTCAACTGCGCAGCTTAGAGGAAATATTGGTTAAAAGGGAGTCTGTAATGGCTATACCATCATGTCATGTGCTCTGACGTAGTCATGGTAACCATGAGCATATCACTTATAGTTACACCACATACTCATTTGAGACATAATACAAAATTCCCCAATTCTAAATTGAAAACTATGGCCAGATATTCGTAAACATATCTTCTCTTTCCAACAATAATACAAACAGGTAAAACAGGTTTACAAGATTAACAATTCAAACTTCAATGTAACATTTTGGAGGTTTGACAATTTGTCCTGGTGTGACTATCGTATATCTTTTTGAAGAGGCATGTTTATTCTTGGTTAGCAACTTGCCTGTGTGGCTTCTCGTTGCTATCACTCTACATCACTACACAACCAACATGGTCAGAGTTTTCTTCCTCACTCGCTTTCTGCATGATCGTCATGTCACATATTGGTCTTGGCTGGGCTTCTGCTCCTTCGCAATGCAGCACCATGATCAGTGATGACTTAGTACGATTTGGATTACTTGCATGTTCTAGAAACCTTCGCTGCTATTTGGATTTATATTTCTAAATCATACCCTGAACATGGTATATAGTTGTGGTAGTTTTCTGCCCATTGGTCATTTGTTTCTTCCATTCTCCTCTGTCATTGAAGAAGAAGATCCTTTGTCTCAGAAATAGTTAAACAGTTGGCTGCTGGCCAAGGTCATCCCCTCATTGGACGTTACTTACCTTCCAAGCATAAATCATGCTTGGGATGGTAATTCCTTCTCCATTGTTTGCACGAAAATGCATCAACAAAGTGCAAAAGTCTTGTTTTGTTTCTTGTCACTGATCATTACTTTGAAAGTACACTCTACACACTGGGTTCGATAGTTTTGAGCAAGGACAGTGAGCTGATGATGATGTGATATTGCCAAACATTTCAAGAACTGCAGTCCCTTGTCAGAAATGATCATTTCTGGTTCATTGAATGAAATGAAAATAGCATCATCATGTCAGCAATGATAGCAATAGAATGAGTGCGAAGATATTGAATAATAGGAAGTTTGGAGAAGTGATTCATCAACAGGCTGTAATCCTCCCCAAAGCACTGTCAACATGTCAGTTGCTCTTTCGTCCAAGCAGTGCATGGAACATTGTGTATAGAGGTTCCCTCTGCTGCTGGTTTGTTTGATTTTGGCATGACTCACATGCCTTCAGGTCCTACATCCTGATTCATCATTGGCCAATACCCAGATTCGCATTCATGGTGACAAAAATCACCATTCCAAGTCCACAACCCAAGCACAGCGGCACCAATTATTGAGCCTTGATGTACTCCCCCCATCCCAGGTCCTGCATTCAGTACCTATGTATCCCTGGTTACCTTGGCATAACACTTGGTGTTAGGACTTTCTTGCCTATGAAAATGACTTTCCCTGGAATAACAAGTTCATCTCTGTATGGCCAAAATTAATGAATGTTCTCAGGAACTTATTTAATATTTATCAGGCCATCCCTGGATAATGGTCTTTCACAATAGTTGTAGTTGCTCATCTTCAGCTGTTGGCAATTACACCATTCACATTGGCTCTGGTCAGAATGTAATAGATCCATCTTAAGAATGGTTTTAACCTCAGCTTATTTAATTGAGTCAATTGTTGTCTGTTCCACCACAGTCGGAGTAATTTGAACCTCATGAATTGTGAATGTACCAAGATCTATACGTACTGGTGGTTGTGCCATAGCTGGACTGTTGGTTTCTACCAGGTAGAAAATTTTGATAAACCAAAATGAGCATGCAGTATGATTCTACCAGCGCATGGAATTGGGAATCTGTTATAAACCGTGGATGGGTCATTTGTAGGTTGTCCCAGGAAGTATCACCTGCAGATGTTCATATCTTTCAGGATGTAAAGTGGTAATATGTTGATAATAGCTCCTTGTCGATTTTAGTTTGCAAGTTACAGCAATCGCCCCTTTCAGGACATGTGATGTGAATGGTTTAAAGAATTTCTGATTGTCATATACCATCAACATGGTGTGTAAGGTTGGAAAGCTATAAAATATAAAAAATATAGAAAGCTTGATGATATTCCAAAGGGTATCTTTCATTCAGTTCATTATATTTGCATTTGTGCACACTTTTAATAGGTTCCTTGCTCCCAGTGTTGTGGTGAGATACTGCTTTGTCAGTCACAGAATCCCTACAGTGCAAAAGCAGGCCATTCAGCCCATTATGGCTTCACTGACCCTCTGAAGAACATTCCACTCAGGCCCACATCCCCCTAATCTTATTCCCTGTAATCCTGCATTTTGTATGACTGATACATCTACACATTCCTGGGCACTATGGGCAATTTATCACTGCCAATCCACCCAACCTGCACATTTTTGAACTGAAGTTGGAAACTGGAGTGCCTGGATGAAACCCACACAGACACAGGGAGAATGTGCAAACTCCACACAGACAGTCGGACGAGGGTGGAATAGAATCTGGGTCCTTGGTGCTATGAAGCAGTAGGGCTAACCACTGAACCACCATGCCACACTGTCTCATCACTTATGTTCAGTTCTAGGGTCTGGCTTGTCCTTTGCATCCAGATTTTCTGCACAACTGTGCCGAAAGGAGTAAATATCACCAACAATCTATCCTGGTCCATCCATGTTAATGCTACAGGAGGCTGAGGAAATTCAGCATGTCCACAATGACTCTTATTAATTGTTTAGGAAGCATACTGTTCAGATGCATCACAGCTTGGTGCGGCAACTGCTCTGCCCAAAACCGCAAGAAATTATTGAGAGTTGTGAATGCAGCCCAGTCCATCACAAAAACTAGCCTTCCTTCCATTGCCTCCGTCCATACTTCCTGCTGCCTGGGAAAGCAGCCAACATAATCAAAGACACTCCACATCCCAGTTATATTCTCTTACACCCTCTTCAATCAGGCAGAAGATACAACAGTTTGAAAAAAAACCCGACAGATTTAAGAACAGCTTCTTCCCCACCGTTATCAGACTTATGAATAGACCTCTCATATATTAGTGTTGATCTTTCTTTGCACCTTCTCTGTAGCTGTGACACTATATTTTGCATTCTGTTCTATTACTTATGTAAGGTATGATTTATCTGATTAGCATGCAATACAGTACTTTTCACAGTATCTTGGTACATGTGGCAATAATAAATCAAATCAAAATCAAAATCAATGTTCTTCAGTGCCACATGATTTGCAGATGTGAAGCAAACCTGAACTTCTACTGGGTAGTCCAACAAATCACATTGGTGACAAATCTTGTTGGTTTGATGAACTTAGCTGACAGTAGCGACAGTGTTGGCTGTGCTAAAGCATGTAATTGTTGGCCTGCCACTAAGGCTTCACACTTGTGTCTATCCTCAAGCAATGGAACAATGGCACAACCATTTTCATCGCCCAGAAGATCTTTCACGAAGACGTTAATCAGTGTAGTGGCAACAATTTAGTGCGTCTGTCCGAGAGTACTTCTTGAGAAATCACACTCATGCCTTTTGTCACAGGATGCTGCAGTAAAGCCACCAATAAACTTTAGGGCAGAATCCTTAGGGGTCTGCAAAACATGACTAAGGTGTGATCTGTGACAAAATCACGTGAGAGATCCAGCAAGGCCTACCCTGACATCTGCAACAATTCACTGTATGTTTTTATGCTTTGCAAGTTTTTTGCTGGACAGCAACGAGTTGCTATTTAGGAGGACTATACTTGTTAAAGGCCATGTTAATGCTGCATATCACCTCATTTAATATAGACATCGGAAATTCTTGACCTGGAAATCAGAGCAGGTAACTGATGATTTCAACTTGCTACTAACTGCAAGGAGCGTCCATGTTGCTCAGAGCCGAAAACATTGTAAGGCATGATCCACGGGGAACCAGTCATAGGCACTGTGGTGCAAGGTCACTGGCATTCAGCATTTCCCAGTCCCTTGTGACCATTTTGTATTGCATTTGTGCTTCTGAACAGATATATTGATGGATTTCCAATTGGAAAACCTACTGATGTGACAAATGGTCCTGAGGGTAAAAATTAGAACAACTGGTGTTTACGCTTATGAAAACATAAGTTCCGGCAAAAAAAAAGAGAAAATGATTGCGAATTGAGTGAAATATGCCTATCTCAACATTGCTATGTCTTCTGAATTACCATCTTTTATAGTCACCACTATCCAGCAACCCTGGACTCTGGGTTTACATGAACAAATGCTGGAAAATTGTATAAAAGACATCTTCAGCTTATTAACATTAATGAAGTTACAATATGTGACACAGTTTTAATATGCTGAATGACCTACTCTTCCTCTTTTGTTTCACGTCGCTGCTTCCTGCCACATGTTTTTTTTTAAAGACACCAACAGACAAGGCACCTTTTGAGGGCAACATGACTAGGTTTGTGTTTGACGAGGACATTTTCAACTCTAGGGAGTAAATTCCTAGTTGGCTGGGTTTATGAGGCACTTTAGGTTTCCAGCTCATTCTGGAAATTATCTTCAGGAATCAGATATGATTACAATACATTATCTGCCTGAAATAGACATGTGATGTCAAGTAAACAGAGATTCAGTGGAATGTGTTTCTGCCCAGTTGAATAAAAAGAGATCATAAATTTAAAGATAACACAGTGTCAGCTGGAGGAACACAGCAGGCCAGGCAGCCCCAGAGGAGCAGGAAAGTTGACGTTTCAGTTTTCTGAAGAAGGGTCCCGACCCAAAACGTCAGCTTTCCTGCTCCTCTGATGTTGCCTGGCCTGCTGTGTTCCTCCAGCTCCACACTGTGTTATCTCTGACTCCAGCATCAGCAGTTCTTATTATCTCTCACAAATTTAAATTTATGTTGCATGGTAGTCTATTGTTATTGCCTGTGCTGCAACTTTTCAGATCTATCCAGGAATTAAAGATAGCTTCAGTTTTGTTTTGGACACCGTGATCAAATGTAAGACCAGTATGTTCATAAAATGCCACTAAAAAGGTATTGATACCCATTGAAACTAAGGAGAAGATCATGACATTTTGAAAATAAATAATTCAGATGATCCATAATGTTGTAGAACAGAGGGACCTTGCAGTTCAGGTACATAATTCTTTGAAGTGTGCATCACATATCGACAGATGATTAAAAAGGGAGGATGTAGGAACAGATTACTGCAGATACTGGAATCTGTACTGAAAATAACAAATGCTGGAGATCACAGCGGGTCAGACAGCATTCACGCACCCGCTACAACACCCTGCACAAATGTTGTCCCCTCCACACTTCACTTCAGTTCTGGTGAAGAGTTCCCTAGACTTGACACATTAGCTTGCTCTTTCCATGGATGCTGCCTGACCCGCTATGATCTCTATGATTAAAAAGGTGCTTGGCACACCTGCCTTCATTGCTCAGTCCTTTGGGTATAGGAGTTGGGAAGTCATGTTGAGATTGTTCGGGACATTGGTGAGGCCTCTTCTGGAATATAATGTCCAGTTCTGGTTTCCCAGTTGTAGGAAAGATATTATCAAGCTGGAGAGGGTTCAGAACGGATGTACCAGGATGTTGCTGGGTGTGGAAGGTTTAAGATATAAAGAAGGACTGGATAGGCTGGTACTTTTTTCACTGGAGCTTAGGAGGTTGAGACCAGGCCTTATAGAAGTTTATAAAATAATTGAGAGAGATAGAGTTAACAATAGTTTTCTTTTCCTTAGAATGGGGGATTTCAAGACTGGGGGTACATTGTTAAGTTGAGAGGAGAGAGATTTTAAAAAGACATGAAGGGCAATTTTTTTACACAGAGGGTGGTTCATGTGTGGAATGAACTTTCAGAAGAAGTGGTGGATGTGGGTACAACTGCAATGTTTAAAAGGTACTTAGGGAGGCAATGGCCTAGTGGTCTTATCACTGGACTGTTAATCCAGAGACCCAGATAACATTCTGGGTACCTGGGTATGAATCCCACCACAGCTGATGGTGGAACTTGAATTCAATAAAATATCTGGAATTAATGATGATCATGCATTGATTGCTGGGGAAAAACCCACCTGGTTCACTAATGTTGTATCAGAGATAAAAGGTACTGCAGATGCTGGAGAATCCGAGATAACAAGCATGGGGCTGGATGAACACAGCAGGTCAAGCAGCATTATAGGAGCAGGAAAACTTGACGTTTCGGGCCTAAACCCTTCATCAGAAATGGGGGAGGGGAAGAGGGTTCTGAAATAAATAGGGAGAGAAGGGGAGGCGGATAGAGGATGGATAGAGGACAGGATAGGTGGAGAGGAGGCAGACAAGTCGAAGAGGCGGGGATGGAGCCAGTAAAGGTGAGTGTAGGTAGGGGGGTAGGGAGGAGATAGGTCAGTCCAGGGAGGACAAGGAAACTGCCCCCCTGGTCTGGGCTACATTTGACTCCAGTTCACTGTAATAATTTGAAGACCAGCTTATTTTGGATCTGCAGGAAGAAACTGGTGTATTTTTACCACTGAGATGCACGCTTGTCCTGTTCATTTCTTTGAAATGTTGTATAAATAAATCAATTAATGATAGAAAGCATCAAAACACAAAGTGTAGTATCAAATTCTCCAGCAGTATAGGTATTGCTTTAAAGAAATGAGTGAATTTGTATTTCTTCTTTAGATATTTGCTTTGTCGTAGAATTATAGAATCCCTACAGTATGGATGCAGGCCATTCAGCTCACCACTGACCCTCCGAAGATCCATCTCACTCAGACCCACCCTCCTATCCTGTCCCTGTGAGCCTGCATTTCCCATAGCCAATGCACATAGCCTGCACATCTTTTGACACTATGGGCAATCCAGCATGGCCAATCCACCTAACTCACACATCTTTGGACTGTGGGAGGATACCAGAACACCTGCAGGAAACGCATGCAGATACAAGAAGACTGTGCATACTCTACATAGACAGTCGCCCAAGGGTGGAATCAAATCTGGGTCCCTGGCATTGTAAGACAGAACTGCTAACCATTGAGCCAATGTGCCGCCCTTGAATTTTTATGACAAAATATTGATTTGAACAGTAACTGACAAAATAGTATCTCTATATTGATGTCACTGTCAATTGCTTCATTAGGCCCATTAAATACATTCCGTCTAGACCTAGTGTAGCCAATTTGCAACTGGCACAAACCTTTAAATGTGTTATCACCAGGAGAGGGAAACTCAGAAAACAAACTGAAAATGGAAAAAAAAAACTTTTGACACCCACAAATAATTCCTAGGAGATTTTGGACCTCAGAACAGTTTGAGAAATTTCAAAGTTGAGACTTTTCTCATAACATATACAGGGGTTCTTCAGGAGAATTTCCTAGAGCCAACCAGCTTAGCTGCTTAGCAATGACCCTTCCTCATAGAGTCAGATGCAGAGATATTTGCTCATGATCACACTATGTTCAGCACCATTTGTGCTCCTTCTGGAGCACTTCTCTGTTGTTATGCAACAGTTGCACTGACAAGTAGCAAAAAGCATTGACTCTGCATGCGTGCCAGGTACTCACCATTTCCAATAAGTGAAAATCTGATCATTATCCTTTAACATTCAATAAAATAACCATCACTAAAACCCTACTATCAACATCCATTGATAAAAAATTGAACTGGACTGGCCATATGAATACAATTACTACAAGAGCAGGCCAGAGGCTAGGAATCCTGCAGCTAGTAACTCACCCTCCTGACTTACCAGTGTTTGTCCCCATCTACAATGTACAAGTCAGGAGTGTGACTGAATACTCCACATCGCCTGGATGAGTGCAGCTCCAACAACACTCAAGAAACATACACGTCAAAGCAGCCCACTGGATCGGCGAAACATCCACAAATATCCATTCCCTCCACCACTGATGCTCAGAAGCAGCAAGTGACTATCTACAAGATGCACTGCAGAAATTTACCAAAGATCCTTAAGACAGCAAACTCCAAACCCTCAAACACTACATCTAGAAGGACGTGGGCATGACATATGTTGGAACAATACAAGTTGTGAGCTTCCCTTCAAGCTACTCACTATCCTGACTTGGAAATATATCGCTGTATCTTCAATGTCCTTAGGTCAAAATCTTGGAATTCCCATTGTGGGTCTATCCTCTAAAGCACATGTCCTGCAGGTGAATGCAGCTCACCACCACTTTCCTGAGGGCAGTAGGTGGGTAAATGCTGGCAAGGCAATTAGTGCACACATCCTGTGAAAAAATGAAATATAAATTGTCTCAGATTTGCTGTTTTGTTTCAGATTCATTTTGAATTCCAAGTTCTTGAAGTTGATGTCTAATTTTTAAGCCTCCTCTCCTTGCGACCACCAGGGGTGCAGTGAGTGGTTCTCCGGGTTCCACGCTCCCAGTCTCCAGGGGGCGGGAGTGAGAGGTCCTCCCAATCTCCAGGGGGCGGGAGTGAGAGGGCCTCCCAGTCTCCCAATGTTGGGGGTGGGGTTATGACACGTCCTCCGAATCTCCAGGGGGCGGATATGAGAGGTCCTCCCGATCACCAGGGGGCGGGTATGCGAGGTCCTCTCAATCTCCAGGGGGCGGGAGCGAGAGGTCCTCCCGATCTCCAGGGGGCGGGAGTGAGATTTCCTACAGACCGTCCTTACGTCAGCTGTCTATGTTGCGGGCCGACGTCAGGTGGCGGTGACAGGGTGAGGTAGCGACTAGGGGGGAACAGAGTGATCCTGAGGATGGAGGAGTATCCGGCTGGGGAGGAGGTGAGCTGCAGTCGTACTTGATGGCTGGCTCGGTGACGTTTCAATGTGGCCGGAGAGGGCTGAGAGCCGCCTGAAGCCGAGATCCACCCTGGTCAGGGCGGCGGCTATCATCAGGAAAATGTCGGCCGCTGATAGTTTCTGTCTTCCCCACGCCCCCCGTCCGACACAATCACTCTCTACCCCCCCTAACACAACACACTCCTCATCCTCCTTACCCAATGCCGTCCCTACCCCGTCCTTACCCAATAGCCCCCTCACCCAATACCTTCCTCACCCCCCTTATACAACACCTTCCTCACCCAATACCCTCTTACCTCCCTTACACAATACCCTCCCCACTCCCATTACACAAAAGCCCCACAACCCACACACAAAAAACTGTTTCCACCCTCCCAGACAAAAACCTTCCCCACTCCTCACACAAACATCCCCCACACAACCTTTCCTCAACCCAAACCAGCCCTAAAACCCTCCCCAATCCCTTACGCTGAACAGTCTCTTTCCCTCGCTCCCCATGGCCCAATCTCATTCCTGATTGTTCCCCAGTGCCTCAAAATTGTTTATGATCGCTTTTAGGTAAACTAGGTTGCTATCAATAGGTGACTTTTCTGATGTCACATTTGTCACTAAAATTTGTTTGTTTGCAGATTTCCTTCAATGCAGATGAAACCAGCAATATTGTCAAAGAGGTAAGTCCATAAGCTTATGTTTAGTGTAAGAGGCTGCATTAAAATAGGCGAATTTAGAAATAAAGCAATGTTTAATGTCGTGTGATGAGGAAGGGTCACCGGATCTGAAACGTTAACTCTGATTTTTTCTTCACAGATGCTGCCAGACCTGCTGAGCTTTTCCAGCAACTTCTGTTTTTGTTCTGATTTAAAGCATTCGCAGTTCTTTCGGTTTTTAATGTCTGTGATGTCTGATGTTGGGCTGAGATGTGGCTTCTCTTCTGAATCTGAAGGCTGTCTGTGAATAGTGCTTTGTTTAACAAGACAATCTGTATTTAGCTTAGCATTCTAGATAGTTCTAGTCAGCCTCTTCAAAGATGTTATTGCATACTGCTGGAGCAAGTGGGACTTGAACTGAGATTTCCTGGTTCAGAGGGAGGGACATTGGTTGAATTAGATGTAACTGATCCATCCAAGGCTATACCTAATCTCATTGTGCATCTGAGGGACTTTGAGTTAGCATGTTTAAAAGACTCCAGTCTCTGTTGAATAAGGTATGATTTTTGGAGACCCCAGTGTCCCTTTTAAGTGGCTTTGAAAATTTATAATTGCGAAGTTACCACAGATTAAAGCATGCCAACTAGATGGATTGGGCTTGATACAGTGCAAGTAAGATTTAGCATTTTGTTTCAGAGATAAAAGGTACTGCAGATGCTGGAGAATCCGAGATAACAAGCATGGGGCTGGATGAACACAGCAGGTCAAGCAGCATCATAGGAGCAGGAAAACTTGACGTTTCGGGCCTAAACCCTTCATCAGAAAAATCATTTTCTGATGAAGGGTTTAGGCCCGAAACGTCAAGTTTTCCTGCTCCTATGATGCTGCTTGACCTGCTGTGTTCATCCAGCTCCATGCTTGTTATTTAGCATTTTGTTAGTATGTTTTGATCATTGTTTCTGAGGAACAGATAGAATGTATGTCTTCATATATATTGGTGAAGATTAAAAGCACTCTGGAGTAACTGTAAGGAACAATGGGATGTTGGGGATGATGCAGTGTGTATTATAATGCCTTCCTCAATGGCTGATGTAGGACTTCCTTGATGGCTTTTCTTATTGTTGCTATCCAATAATAATGTGTAGTTCTGTTATTCAACTAAGTTTGCCTTTCTCCTTGAAATGTGATCTTTAATCAGAGTAGAATGTCATCATCCTGTGTTGAATGAATGCTTACAAAGTATGTAAAGCATATTAGCAGAAATCTTTAAGCTGTAATATGCAGTTAATTTCAGTGATTTGTTTTCAGTGCGTTGACAATATTATTGGAGGGGTTGATTATAATCACAGCAAGATCAATCAGTGGACTGCAGCTGTAGTTGAACAATCCCTGATGCATTTGGTTAAAATGGGAAAACCGTTTAAATACATTGGTGAGTATTCTGTAATAAAAAAACAGCATCTTTACGGAGACACAAATTGATATTAAGCTGATAAGATTTGTTTACTTTACTTACATCATCTTGAAGTAGGGAGAAGACTTCAGGATAAGAATGTCTTAGTACTGTGTGAGGCTGACTTTATAATCCTGGAAAGATTGTTTACTAGTATTTTCTTTCTTGCTATTATTCCTGGTTTGACTTTCACAATTTTAAGAAAGATGAGACAGAATTGAGATGAGCATTACATAACGTATACTTTTACTTTGTATGCACAAGTGTGATTGGTTTGACAATTCAACTTTGATTTGGTGGCTAATTTTCAGTAGTATGTACTAGGATGAAATCATTCAAGTACTTCTATCATGTTGGTCTGGAATAAATGCTAATTTATTTTGGTGGCTTCGTAATCTTCTTGAATTTTTGACCTGAATGAGATAAATAAAATGAAAGCAGATGTATTTGTCTAACATTGAAACTACTTAAAATTATATTTTAAAAGATTGCTTTGTGAAAGACTTAAAACTGAAAATTTTCCTTCATCTCTAGTGGTTCAATGAACTTCCAGCTGTTTTATTTTTAAGCCCTCCATTGCTTATCCTGTACAGAAAAATGATTCTGCAACTTACAGTACTTTTTTTTTGTGTGACCTTCAGTTTGATGTGAGATCTGGCCTTGGACTTCAGTGCTGAGCTTCGTCCAGCCAACTGTTACTGTCCATTGATTACTCTGAGCATTACAATTGTAAATGTGTGGTTAAACTAAGCTGTGCTTCTGTAAATTCTCTGCACATTGTTGAACATTTTTGGATGTTTTTCCATGTTTGAGTTGCTATGAACAAGATAGGTATATATGATGTTGTGATTAAGTTTCTAACTAATAATCCAGAGACTGCTAGTTGCCATCCCACCATTGTAGTTTGAGAATTTGAACCCAGATCAACAGAACTGCTTATAGAAAGTTTGTAAAAGTGACCATGAAATTATTGATTTTTCACTAATATCCTATCAGGATGTTAGTGTCTTTATCAAGTCTGACCTCTATATTGTGTAACAACTGTTATATCAAGTTAATTAACTCTGTAGGTGATTTGACAAATCACTCAGTTGTATCAAATCAGTGCCAGTTGTTCAGGGATAAAGTCCACTTAGAAATTTACAGGGCCAAAAAGGACGGGCAATAAATACAACTTGTCAGGATGCCAACTTCCCAAGTTAGAATAGAGAACTAGCAGTTAGATAAAAGAAATATTCTCTACTTTGTATGTTTGTTAGTCTGAAAAAATATTCTCACAGTGAATTATGATGTATTGATAATTCTAGTGACTTGTGCGATAATGCAGAAAAGTGGAGCTGGTCTCCATACAGCAAGTTCATGTTACTGGGATAGCAACACTGATGGTAAGTCTTTCTGTGTTAATATTCAACATTTGCTGTAAAGATTTCTAAAGCTAGAGCATGCACTGAAAATTGGTGCTTTAATCAAAATTAACGTGTTTCAAAGCAAAGTCTGTTGATTCAATTAGATAATAGATTATGTCTGATATGTTGGTTTGAATACTAAATTATAATATTGCGCACGATAGGAAAAGATAGTTAATTTAGACAACTGATCAAAACTGATGGATGTCAGACCAATCTAGTGGCATTTTACTTCAGTGAGAAATTCAGTTTTTCTGTTCTGAGTTGAACGTGTACTAAAACTTTGCTAAGACTGGAAAGGAATTGTCGTGCCAAAGTGGATGTGTGTGATTGATTAGACACAATAAATCATAGATCAACCCATGGCATGTGTTCTTAGCAGATCATCTTTTTTAAAAATGTACAGCTCTTTCATCCCTAACCAACTGAATTGACTACTGTATTTTGAAAACAAGAGTTTAGCATATATCCTTTCCATTCATGAACTCAAAGTAGAAACTGCTGTAATTAGTGCATATTTTCTAATGCAGCTTCACTTAAGATACAGTCTGTAATACCATAAGCTATTATATTTTATCTGCATTATATTAAATCTGCATAAATTTGTATGGACTAAAGCATGCAATTTTTTTTTGTAGGAAGCTGTACCGTGAGATGGGAAAACAGGACCATGTATTGTGTCATCAGTGTTTTTGCCGTCAGCATTATGCTGTGATGTACAGGACGTACTTGTCTGCATTGCCATCCCTAAACACCAACTCTTAACATGTGTATATAAGAGAGAGACCATTTATTTGTAAATTAGGACTAGCATGCATTATTTGTGGATGAGGCGTAATAGTGTACATTTAATCAAGAAGTACAAAGCAGAAATCCATTCCTTACAAGGTTACATCTTGTTTAATCCATACTATTTTTAATGGACTCCTGACTTTGATTTAAACATCCACTAAGCATCACCAGAGCTGGCTTTTGCTTTCTATTTCATTGCACTATATTCATGCTGTGGAAAAAGTATCCACTATAGAGATTTCATCAGCAAAAATACAGCTAATTTTCATCAATCTTTGCCATTTGGAAGATTGGATTTAATTGTTGTTACATTATTTTATTGTAATAGACAACTGATGTAGGTCAGTTCAAATAACCTGTTGTATATGCTGTTTAATCAGCTATCAACTCTTTGCTGCAGTCGACATCTGACTGAATCAAACAGTCTGTTTCCTAGATAATATTCAAACTACAGTGAAATTAGTTAGTTATGCAAAATTCACGTTTCCTTATTTTATCTGGTTTTTATTTTCCAAATCATGCAATTTTGATTTGAAAGAAAGTTTCCAGAAGAACTACTTGACTGGACAAAATAATCCATTTCTTTTTAGATGTTTGAGAGATTATCTTGTTCATTCTGTAAAATTTAAAAATTACTGATGTTTAATATATGATGATTGATGCTTGACAAAATACAATGTTTGCAGCATAGTAGATCAAAGTTCTGAATATTTGAATATGTTGACATTATGAAATATGGTAACTAGAATTGACTAGGTATCTAAAGATGTGATGTTGGGATTAAAAGCAGAGTTTGAATCATATTTAAATGCCAATTGAATTTTCCCCATGAATGAATTGGACCATTATAACTGCTGCATGATGTAATAGTTACACCTTTGATGTTTTAACAGCTTTCTTAATTAGTAACTGACTAAGTTGGGTATTGAGAGACCCCAGCATCCCTCATTGAAGCAGCATATTGCTTTACAGTTTACACACTTTTTACAGTCTGTAATGAGTTGGAAATACTTCACACTACATATACATCATATGCTATCAGGTAAAGTTGTCGTTTTCACTTAAGCAAGGTGAAATACAATATAGTAATCAAAACATTGCTTTAAAGTTCAGTAATTTCCTGCACTAAATTGTAAATAAAAATTTCCTCTGATATTAAAGGGTGAAGTCTTTTTAAAGAAAGGTATTGCATTTGAACTATAATTCTCTTTTAAAACTGGGTGTGGAAATTTGAATGCTATTTTTAAAAAAGACTGGGGATTTTCCTTTGTTCAATATTGACAGAATGCCATCAATAAAATTATGTTAACTATATTAAAGAACATAACTACAGTCAAATCAATCAGTTTAAATCTGGATGAGAGCAGAACTAATATTTTGTATTCAACATTAAAATATTTTGCTGTGACTAATTTTGTAGACATATTGTTTGTGTGAAAGATGACATGTACATAGGAAGATATTTCAGTGGTGAAAAAATATTAATCTAAAAGTTATTGTATTTCAATTTAATTGTTGACACATGTAAACAACTTCAGCGAAGAATTGTGTATGGGTGACAATGTGTGGCTAATGATTGGATCTTGAATTTGTTTAATTAAATTGATCAAAAGCTGATAACTACAAATACATAAATAGTAGTTATCATGGTGGCCTAACAGAAAGGAACAACTTGAATTTAAATATCACCTTTCATTGCTTCTGGATATGCCAAATCCCTTTACTATTAATGAAGTACTTTCTGAAGTGTTACACTGTTGTAATGAAGGAAATGCAGCAGCCAACTTGCTCACAGCAGGGTCCCAGAAACAACAGTTTAGTAATGACGAGCTAATGTCTTTTTGGTTATGTTGATTGAGAATAAATATTGGACATAACACCGGAAATAATAGTGTGGGATCTTTTATTATCGGTTTAGAGGAAAGGTGGTGCCTTGCTTTAATATCTCATACTAAAGACTGTATCCCAAGCAATGCAGCAGTCCCTCAGTGTGGAAATGTCTGCTCAGAATGTCATGCTCAGTCTTTGGAATGGTGCTTGAACTCACAAGCAAATGATTGAACTGAGTTGTGCCAGTTGTGGCATGGTTGACTGGGTTTTATGCCATTTAGTTTTTGTTTAGAGCTCAACCACTGTTGTAGGCTAAAGGCTAAAAATTATTTTAAACAGTTGCTTCCACTATTAACATGGCAAACTTGGAATTCTGAAAGAACAGTAATTTTAATTCTTAAAGCATGAATGAAGTGATCTGTTGTGGCATTAATAAAACTGCTTTTGCAGCTTTAACATCCTTGATCCCATTAGTCTCTCTTAGCTGAGCAGTGCTTTTACTGGGTAGTCTTTTATCCCACCAGAAACCTTTAGAACCCTTTTGCTCTCAATCACTAGTAGATACCTGTG
Organism: Ginglymostoma cirratum; assembly: GCA_024137785.1. Lineage (NCBI taxonomy): Eukaryota > Metazoa > Chordata > Chondrichthyes > Orectolobiformes > Ginglymostomatidae > Ginglymostoma > Ginglymostoma cirratum. The sequence goes on from JAHRHZ010000032.1 coordinate 11,292,664, forward strand.
GCTGTGGCAGTGGCAGTGGCAGTGCCTGGAAGTCACCTGCAGTAAGAAAATGAATATCAAGGCCTTAAGTAGTACACTGGTAAATCTCTAAAATGTCAATTTCAATTTCAGATATACTAAGTTGTAATTAAGATCTGGAAAATTACTTCTCAGTGCAGTAAAGAATGATGTTTCCTTGATTATCTGGAAAAGTTTACCTATGGTTACCTCCAATCACTGACATCAGTTAACTGTTTTTCTTTTCCTTCTATACATGTTTTCTGATTAAACCATAATATTCTGTATAAACTTAAGGTTTGTGTCCATGTGTCTTTATTTATTTCATTTTGTGCAGGTAATTGAACATATGTTTCTCTTCCAACTACATGAAATAGTACAGACTTCAACATCTCAATGAATTTTTTGGCATGTTGTGTACGTGAAATGCACCAGTTGTTTCCTTTATGCAGCAGAGAATCCCTGCATCGTATTTCAAAAAAATTTACAAAATACCCATCTTACAAGAGTACCATAGCTGCTTATGGTCTATGACCATATTGAAATGTTGCTGAAAACTAAAAAGTTAGATTTCTCAATAAGGAAATGGACACTTAGGTTATTTCTCTTCCTGTTTCTATGAATTTTATCTCTATGAATTTTATGTAAGGCTGCTGAGGATAGTCATGTTGCATGATACAGGTACTGAATGGTAATGATACTGAGAACTAAATGTTAGGAATAGGTTAAAAGTTATGAAGCTATAAAAGTCAGGTTTCATGGTATTCTCTGAAACCTAAGTTTCATGGTATTCCTAGCTTGAAGTTATTTTTCTTAAAAACTGTAGTCATCCTATAACTGATTTCTTAAGCAGGAAACTTTGTAGCCAGGATTTTTTGTATTCCTTTAAAAAAAACATTAATAAAGCTATCCATTTAACTGGACGTCAAAATAGTAGCCTTATTCTGAACAGTTAAATGATTACTCTGATTTAGATTGGCTACAAAGAGACATTTTTTGCTGCTATCACATTCTTCCTGGTTTTGCTTCTAAAATTATTTTTGGGGATTTGCACCTGTGGAAAGTGGTTAACGGTCCGCAGTTCTTTACTGATACTACGCCTTGGCTAAATAAAACATGCAAGAGCATTTTGACAACTATACCTCCAATATTTAACTTCCTCACCCAACAGGTGTCATCAATAGATGTCTGACACTTTGATAGCAGAAAATGTGCTTTGGTTAAACCCAAGTACAGGAGTTAAATCAGCATCTCTCCATTTCTTGATTCTGCCCATTGATGTGCTAACTACTTGTGCTACCAATGACAAAAAAATGCAAAATGTCAAAAAAAGACCTCATTATAGTTTTGACAGCAAACTTGTTTTGAGCTTCATGTATTTTTTCTTGCTTGTGAAGACATTCGAATGGCAATACAGACTTGATGGGCTGAAAGGCCTCTTGTGTACTCTGATTCTCTACTTCATGTAATCTAATTATGTTGACAATCCTTTTGAGCAATCAGTTATTGGTATTACTTTGGGCTTCAAAGAGTTTTGGCTTAATATTGTGCATGTGGAAGACCTTGCTAGTCTTTGCCAAGATTTGTTACAATGAGGATTTGTACAATTGTATAATTATGTCCACAGACTTGAATGTGAGTTTATTTATTAGCAGCCCAGTTTAACTTGAGACTTCAAAAACAATGTTGACCTGTCAATGATTGAAATGGTTAATGACTACAGGAGTAAAGATGTGTCACTTCAATTATATAGAACCTTGGTGAGACAATGCATGGGATATGAGTGTGGAATCTTAGTCCCCCTGAACTGAAGGGGGATATATTTTCCATTGAGGCAGTGCTGTAAAAGTTTAGAATATCGTTTGAGGAGAGATTGAGGAAATGGCCTTTACTCGCTAGAGTTTAGATGCATGAAGGTGATCTCACTGAAATGTTAAAAATCCATAAGGAACTAGATGTAGTTGCTGAAAGAATGTTTTTGTTTTTGTCTGTCTTTGTTATCCGGAATCGGGGGACAGAGAATAAAGGCAATCCATTTAGCAGTGAGATGAGGAATTGTTTCATTTAGAGGGTAGTGAGTATTTAGAATTCTCAATGCCAGAGACAGATGGAAATGTTGAATGGCTTGCTGTTCCTATGTTTGTAACTTAGACATTTATTTTTATAAAAAGGGAGGAAGATGTTGGCCAAATTAATTAGTTTTAGTAAGTTTTGGTATTTTTCCCCAAAATATTGTTCTCTACTGAGGATGGTACAGTTGAGAAGAGGAGCAAGTCAAATAGTCAAGGCAGGCAAGAGGACGAGGTGAGACTGATAAACTGCATTTATTTCAATCCATGAGCCTGACAGGTAAGGCAGATGAACTCAGGCCATGGTTGGGAACTTGAAACTTGGATATAGCTATCACAAAAACATGGCTCAGGGAAGGGCGGCACTGGCAGTTTAATGCTAACTAAAGTATACCAGAGGTGTCTGACAATGTACTTGATGTCAGACAATGCATTTGATGTGTGAGACCATGTTTAGAATCTGGCTATGTATTAACTTGGAGTCAGACTGGTTTTATTTCCAAAGTAGGAACTTATACAATGCCACATTGACTGTCACAAATTATGTGCTTTTTGAACAAAATAGAATGTATCTGCAAATGCAGATTCACCCCATTTGTGTGTGTGAGTGTGCGCGTGTATATACGTGCGTATGTCAGTGCACAGGGGGCTGAGAGAGACCGGAGGTGGGTGGGGGGGCTGGCGGTGTGGTGTGTGTGTGTGTGTGTGTGTGTGCGCGCGCGCTGCGCCTGGGCCTGAGAGACCGAGAGGGTGGAGGTGTGGGTGTGTGTGTGCGCGCGTGCGTGCGGGCCTGAGAGACCGAGGGGCGGTGTGTGTGAGTGTGCGTGTGCACGTGGGCCTGAGGGAGAGGTCACCTGTAGTGCAACTTGAACCCAAGATCCTGGTTGAGAGATGGAACACTTCAGCGGTAAAGGACATTCGATTTTGGATTTTCGGTGGATTTCTGCATACACCACAACGCAGAGTTGCCGAGCAGAGGCTGATAGCCAAGTTCAGTACCCATGAAGATGGCCCCAACTGGGATCTTAGGTTCATGTTGTACTACAGGTGACCCCACCACACTATACACTCTCACATCACACAGACCTTTTCTCATACACGCGCACGCACACTCACACAAACACAGACACTCTCTCACATACGCACACGTTCGCACCCTTTCTCAAGCACGCGCACTTTCTCTCTCACTCACACACACACACGTATAAATCTACGGGGTAAATTTGCATTTGCAGGCACATTCTAGTTTGTTCAAAAAGCTCACAATTTGTAGACAGTCAATGTGGCATTGTATAAATTCCTATTTTGGTAATAAAACCAATCTGAGTCAAAGTTAATACACAACCAGATTTTAAACAAGGCCTCAGACCTAAAATGCATTGTCTGATCTGAGATGTCACTTTTGGTACTCTGATAAAACCTCTAGTTATCTTGGATCAGTGACTTGTAAGAAATTCGAGGATTTGCATATTAATCCTTTCTACCTGATTAAAGATTTAACAGCCATCTTAAGTTTGGTCAATACGTTTGCATTTGTTCTATGACCTGTTGACCTTTTGCTTATAAATTCTGTGTCTGATGCCACCTCTCCCACTGACACCTGAAGGAATGAGACTCTGAAAGTTTGTGTCTTCAAATAATACTGTTGGAAATAACATGGTGTTGTATGATTTTTGACGTTGAGATATTTGTATCATCAATAGCCAAGGGTGAGGTACCAGAAGACTGTAGGGTGGCTAATGTCACTTAATATCTATTATTTAAGAAAGGTGGTAAGGCAAAGCCAGAGAATTATAGACTGGTGAGCCTGATGTCAGTGCTGGGTAAGTTGTTGGGTGGAATTTTGAGGGACAGAATTTACAGGTATTTAGTAAGGCAAAGACTGATTAGAGATAGTCAACATAGCTTTGGGTGTGGGATATTGTGTCTCACTAACTTGGTTTTTTTTTGAAGAAATGACAAAGAAGATTGAAGGCAGAGCAGAGGACGTTGTCTATAAGGACTTCAGCAAGGTGTTCTACAATGTTTTGCATGGTAGACTGGTCAGCGTAGTTAGATCACAAGGAATCCAGGGAGAGCCAGTCATTTGGATGCAGACTGGCTTGAAGGTAGGAGACAGAGGGTGGTGACACTGGAGGACTGTGACCGGTGGTGTGCCACAAGGATCAGTGCTGGGTTTGCTGCTTTTTGTCATATAAATGATTTGAATATGACTATAGGAGGTATGGTTAGTAAATTTGCACAAGACACCACAATTGGTGGTGGAGTGGTCAGCGAAGAAAGTTATCTAAGAGTACAATGGGACCTTGAACAGATGTACTGATGGGTTGAGGAGTGGCAGATGGAGTTTAATTTAGATAAATCTGAGGTGCTGTATTTTGGAAGTACAAATCAGGGCAGGACTTATAAGCTTAATGGTAGAGTCCTAGGCAGTGTGGCTGAGCAAAGAGACTTGAGGTGCAGGTTCAGAGTTCATTGAAAGTGGAGTCGGCAGTAGATAGGGTAGTGAAGAAGGCATTTGGTCCACTTGCCTTTATTAGTTGAAGCCTTGAGTATCAAGGTTGGGAAGTCATATTGTGGCATGTTTAGGATTTTGCAGCCAATTTTGGTCTCTTTGCTACAGGAAAGATGTTGGTAAACATGAAAGCATCCAGAAAAGATTTACAAGGATGTTGCTGCATTGGAGTGTTTGAGCTATAGGGAAAGGCTGAACAGGCTGGGGCTATTTTCCCTTGAGTGTCAGAGACTGAATTGTGACCTTATAGAGATTATCAAATCACGAGGGGCAAGAATAGGGTGGATAGTCAAGGTCCTTTTCCCAAGGTAGGGAAGTCCAAAACTAGAGGGCATAGGTTTAAGGTGAGAGGGGAAAGGTTTGAAAGGGACCTAAGGGGCAACTATTTCACACATAGTGTGGTGCTCATACGGAATAAGCTGCCAGAGGAAGTGGTGGAGGCTGGTGCAATTACAACATTTAAAAGGCATCTTGATGGGTACGTGAATAGGAAGATTCTGGAGCGAGATGAACTAAATGCTGGCAAATGGGACTAGATTGATTTAGGATATCTGGTTGACATGGATGAGTTGGACTGAATGGTCTGTTTCTGTGCTGTACAGCTCCATGACTCTGTTCCCATCAAAGAATACAAGAGACACCTATAAAATGCTATAATGTGGTGACTTTCATTTTTTTGGTTGGTGGATTGTTGAGTACCTAGTGTTCAGAATACAATGCACAATACTAATGTACATGCCTTCAGCACTACTGAATGACAGCTGCTTAATGTCATAAAACACTGCTGTCTGTATGTAACCAGTCAATGAAGACCAACCTGAAACTTTACTTGGATGTTAAGATGTGATTGTTCACAATACAATGAATTGGCAGATATGAGGACAATGTTTGTAAATGTAAGTTGTAGTTTGAAAGTACCCTGTGTTGTACGGATATGTAGAGATGTTATGAAATTTATGCTGGTGTAAGCGAGTGATACATGAGACTTTGTGCCATCAACGTGGTACAATGAACTGTTGGGCAGTCTGCAGTAGCAGATTCCTTATGTTTTGGTAACCATCCCTGAATGTGTGTGCTTGGTTCTTACAGGTACTGACATTCACTTTGACAAACATTGTTGTTTCTTAAACTTCATGACTCACTACCTGAGGGAGATTGAGCCCCTCTTGCTGATAAGCCATTTTCAAAGTTTGAATTTTTTATTTGGATTGAGCATATTACTGTTAATGCTTTTAATGTTTCCCCTCCAGTACATTATAAGGTTGATTGTGTTTCAAACATTAAAATAATCTGTTTAATAACTACATAAACAGTATAAGCATTACTCAGTATGTAAGTTTTAAGAAAAAAAATTAAGAACAAAAATGGCCAGTCCCACCAGGGGGCAGTTTTGTAGTGATAATCTGAATATTTTGATACTTTCAGAATTGGCACCTGCGCCATCAAAAAAATTGTTACGATTTCCCTCAGGGGATCTAAAATTTCCAAATGACCCCCAAAAATAAATTGCCGACAAGATTTCATTTGTGCAACTTTAATTCAGATTTGTGTTAAAATAAGTGCGCATTAAAGATGAATTAACTGGCAAAGGATACTTCAAATAATATGTTAAAGTTCACTTTAAATAGAGGATATGCACAGATCCATCTTCTGTAATCATAAGGGAAGTATCCTCTCAGCATTGACTGTGTCAAGACCCCTCAGAAATGTCTTGACATGATCTCCTCCCAATGTCGGTATGCTTAACTGTCTCAACCCTTCCTCATAATTCAACCTCTTCATCCCAAATCGATTGCGTGCAACTTCTCTGAACTGCCTCTTTAAATAAGGAGACAAGGAGTGCATAGCGATCGCTTGGTGTAATCTTAACGTTGCCCTGTACCGTTGTAATAAAACCTAAATTACAATTGCCTTCCCAAAGAACTCTCTCTCCCTATATGCTAACCTTTGTGACTCATGTATGATACACAAGCATCCTTTTGTACCATAACATTCTGCAGTCTTTCTACATTAAAATAATATTCTGCTTTTCTATTTGCCTACCCAAAATGGGCAACATCACATTTTCCTTATTATACTCTATCTGCCCCTTTGTTTAACTGATTTGTATCCCTTTGCAGACTTTTTGTCTCCTCTTTACAGCTTGTGTTTGGCTTGAAAATACTGGCTAATTTTATTTGAGTCATGAATATGGTTATAAGAAGTGAAGACTACAGCAACAATCCCTGTGGCATCCCAATAATTCCAGTTTGAAAATTACCTATCTATCCTGCTCTCTTTCCTGTTAGTTATCCAATCCTCTATCTGTGCTAGTATATCTTCAGCAACATAAGCTCTTACCTTGTGTAATAACCTTTTTATGTGCCACCTTTCTCTAGAAAATCAAATACACACCCATTGCTTCCTCATTATCTGCCTGAAGCATAATCAAAAATGATTTCTCTGAGCTGTATTGTGAGATGCACTTACTGCCTTGACTCTATTTCCTTCTCGATGCCTAGCCTTGAATGGCTAGAACTGTTTAAAATTACCTCATTTAGCAAAGTGGTTGTACCATATAATATGATGGACAGTGTCCTCAATGTAGGCTGGATAGGGCTGTGTTTACAATTGTAGTTTCTAGGGCCTGCTTTAGTGCTAGTGGTTCTCTGTTTCATTCCTCTGAGAGCCTTTAGCAGTTTAATACAATTGAGTAGCTTGCTAGGCCATTTCAGAGTGCAGTTATGAGTCAACTATATTACTGTGGTCTTGGAGTCACATGTATGTCAGACCAAATAAAAATGACAGATTTGCCTCCCTGGAGGACACTAGTAAAACAGATGGGTTTTTACAACAGCAGTGGTTTCCTGGACGCCTTTAGACCTTTAATTCCACTATCTGCTGTGGTAGGATTTGAATCTGATTCATCAGAGCATTATCTGGGTCACTAGTTCAGCAACAATACCACTTAGCAACATTGCTGTCATACTGATCCCAAGATAAGCTCATGATTACACATCCACACCATCATTACAGCTGCCAGTTTCCATTTTCATAAAATTATTTTACTCCACCCCACTTCAGCTCATTCCTTGCTGAAATCTTCATCCATAGCTTTGTTACAATTGAACATGATTATTTCAGCACATTTATGACTGACCTCCTTCACTTTCCAAATCTTAAGGCAGTCCAAAGTTATGCTGCCTGTATCTTAACTTACATCAAGCCTCCTTCACCCATTACCCTTGAGCTTATTTTGAAACCTTTCAAAATATTTACACTTCTCCTGTTCTATTAGAGTTGTAGAGTCATAGAGTTGTGCAGCACGGAAACAGACCCTTCGGTCCAACTCATCCATGCCAAGCAAATAGCTTAAATTAATCTAGTCCCATTTGCTAGTATTTGGTCCATATCCCACCAAATCCTTCCTATTCATATACCCATCCAGATGCCTTTCAAATGTTGTTATTGCCTCCACCAATTCCTCTGGCAGCTTGTTCCATATACGCACTACCTTCTGCATGAAAAGATTGCCCCTTAGGTCCCTTTTAAATCTTTCTCCTCTCACCTTAAACCTATGCCCTCTAGTTTTGGACCCTCCCCCAACCCAGGGAAAAGACCTTGGTTATCACCCTATCCATGCCCCTCATGATTTTGTAAACCTGTATGAGGTCACCCCTCAGCCTCTGATGCTCTAGGGAAAATAGCCCCAGCCTATTCATCCTCTCCCTATAGCACAACCCCTCCAATCCTGGCAACGTCCTTGTAAATCTTTTCTGAACCCTTTCGAGTTTCACAACATCCTTCCTATATCAGGGATACCAGAATTGCATGCAATATTCCAAAAGAATTCTGTAACAAATTCCAATTTCAGCCATTCCACCATTGGTGGCTGACAAGCTTTCAGTATGTAATGTTTTAAAAGCTAATTTATTCCCATTTAATGATATCCATTTCTATTAAGTATTTGTGACAAAAATAATGAAACAGCAAATTGCCGTCTTCACCACTGAAGTCAAAGAAATTTTATACTAGGGCAATTCACTAGCATATGGTATCCTTGTGGAGAAGCTGCAAGTTTGCCCCTAATTTTAGTTAGTATATTTGCATTGTAGTACATTTTACGGTCACTCACTGGAGTACGTATTAATTTGAAAAAAAGAAACCATTTGCTTAGCAGGAATACACTATATAAAGATTTTTTTAAGCTAACATATACTTGACATTTAGTATTTATAGGTGTTTTGCAACTATACTTTATTACATTATCTCAACTTCCTAACAGTACAAACTATTTCTCTTTAAATTCACTACAACTTGATAACATAATTAATTGTTTCTTTTGCTAATAGTGGAGCATGTCTTTAAAGCTGATAATGTTTGCGGCATGATTACACCAAAACTAACAAAGCTTTGTTCAAAATTGCAGCTTGAGAGTCATTCAAAGGCACACACTAATAATTTGAGATAATTATACCTAGGGAGAAATTTCATCAAGTTCATTGGTGATGAATTCCAATTTAATGCTACTAAATAATAATAAATCGCTAAATGAATTATTTTAACAAATATAATACATTTTGGTACAGTAAGGTTTCATTTTTTCAATATGCTCCTTCACTGTGATATCCCTATGCTTTGCAATTTCTTCCCATATTCTGAGTTGGCTGCTAACTGACTGCTGTCATTTGATACCCTGTTGAAGTGTGCCCCAGTGATGCATGTGAGCAGGAAGTGCTACACCTGCCCCTACACCTCCCCCCTCACCCCCATTCCAGGACCCAAGAAAACCTTCCACATCAAACAGATGTTCACCTGCACATCTGCTAATGTGGTATATGTTACTACTGTTCCCGATGTGGCCTCCTCTACATCAGGGAAACCAAGTGGAGGCTTGGAGACCGCTTTGTGGAACACCTACGCTCGGTTTGCAACAAACTCCTCCAGTTCCACAACGATGCCACCGGAAGGTTGTCCGTCCTTTCTACCACCTATCCAATCCTCCCACCTCAAACCCCACCCCCACCCCCACCCCCTACGCACTAGCCTCATCCCCGCCTCCTTGATCTGTCCGTCTTCCCTGGACTGACCAACCCCCCACCTACACTCATCTTTACTGGATCCATCCCCGCCTCCTTGACCTGCCCGTCTCCTCTCCACTTACCTGCTCCTTTATCCATCTTCCATCTGCCTCCCCCTCTCTCCCTATTTATTTCAGAATCCCCCTTCCCTCCCCCCATTTCTGAAGAAGAGTCCAGACCCGAAACGTCAGCTTTCCTGCTGTGTTCATCCAGCTCTGCACCTTGTTATCTGACATCAGCAGTGTAGATCCAATCCCTCTACTGGTTGGAAACGCCATCTGGTATCTCAACATCACCCCTTGCATAAAGTTAGTGACCCTCAGGTTAAACTCACCACCAGTCATTTCTCTGAAACTATAGCTCTGTGGCTGTAGCATCTTTACTTACCTCACTAGGGTTGAGGAAGAAGTCAACTCTGCCACCTACACACGTCGTATAGAGTTGGATTTATGAACACAGATTATTCCTGTACTCGCCCTAACAATTCCTGTTTTGTGCCAGTGAATGTAGAATCCCTACAATGTGGAAGCAGGCCATTCAACCTATCAAGTCCACACTGACCCTCCAAAAAGCATCCCACCCAGACCCATACCCCTAACCTATTCCTGTAACCCTGAATTTCCCATGGCTAATCCACCTAACCTACACATCTTTGGACTGTAAGAGGTAACCAGGGCACCTGGAGGAAACCCACACAGATATGGGGAGAATGTGCAAACTCCATGCAGACAGTCACCCAAAGATGGAATTGAACTCAGGTACCTGGCACTGTGATGCAGCAACGTTAACCACTGAGCCATCATGCTGCTCAAAGTAATTCCAGAGAGCTCGGCTATTAATGAGTATTGGTGGTAAAGAATGAACAACCAATCCCCTGAAAGGTTATGAGGACTGAACACCAAAAACCACTGAACTTTTGCATCTTACCAAATTCCTCCTCCACATCGTGCGTCTCCTTCCTCAAAATCTCTTCCACCCAATGAGAGAGCTAGAGGAGAGGAAAATTGTTGGAATATGACACACACTGTTAAAATGTGAGAAGTACAGTCACAAGTAACAAAGAAAAAAAAAGTGGCTGGATGATCATGTTATGAAATGAAGGAAAATACAAAGAAAGAAACAGCTTTATTTTAGCTGCAAGATAGCTGGAAGAAAAGAAGCAATACATTAAGAAAAACTTGGCTTTATATGGCACCTTTAAACCAGTATATAATCACACGACACTTCACAGAATTCTTATCAAACAACTTTGACACTTGGTCACATGAGACGAAAATATGGCAAATCTGAGAACTTGATCACATAGATAGGTTTTTAAGAAGAGAGTCTTATAGAAGGTAAAAATTGTTTTGCAATCTCTTTCCATTCTCCACTGACTTCTTTGCAATATGTTGCTGCCACCACATCTGAGATTTAAAACTGAAAATAGCAAATTTATCTGAATGGCTCAGATTTCCAGCAGTGTTGGAAATTTATGTTTATTTGGTTAATATGCCAAAATGGATCAACTGATTAGTAACTATTTCTGACAATAAGAGTCCGTCCAAAATAAGTGCCTTTCTTAACCGAAGGTGCTTTAAGGTGTTAAAAAGTAAAGAGAAGAAAGTTATAAAAAGTCAGAAAATCAAGAACAGAGACTAGAAAATTGGTGTTTGGCTGATCCGTTACATATAGTTGCTGGGGATAAAAGAGGCAGTTTAAGCTCTTAGAGCTCCACTAGTCATCGACTGCCATTCTGAAGAAGACCCCTTTATTCTTGGCCTTCTACCAGTCAGCCAATTCTCTATTCATGACAGTACCTTGCCCCTCGCACCATGGGTTCTTATCTTATTTAGCAGCTTCCTGCACAAGACCTTGTCAAAAGCCTTCTGGAAACCCAAATCGATCACACCCATTAGCTAACTTGATTGTTACTTCCTCAAAGAATTCTAACAGAATTCTGGATCAACTGATTAGTAACTATTTCTGACAATAAGAGTCCGTCCAAAATAAGTGCCTTTCTTAACCGAAGGTGCTTTAAGGTGTTAAAAAGTAAAGAGAAGAAAGTTATAAAAAGTCAGAAAATCAAGAACAGAGACTAGAAAATTGGTGTTTGGCTGATCCGTTACATATAGTTGCTGGGGATAAAAGAGGCAGTTTAAGCTCTTAGAGGGAATAAATATAAATCAGAATAAAACTGTCATGCAAGTATTAAGCCGCTGCGATCGTGGTTTAATATATTTATATGATCTGTACTTGGGCTGCTATAGCTTCCCATTTATTCACTTTGATGAAATTATTTATTGTTGATTAAATTATTTAATGTTGGATTCACCGAAGCATTGTTAGATTAAAAGCAAATGTTCACATGTTGTATTCCTGCGCACAGTTGAAATCTCGTCTGGAAAAAAAACCAAAAGTGGTTAAGTATTTGGCAACATCTGTAGCATGAGAAGAAGGAAATTGGCTTTACTGAAATCCAAAAAAGTTTCATTTCCTAAAATGAGTTCTGTTTTAATGATAATTGGAAATAAACATTGCATTTGTCAACCTCTTTGCTAGCCAGAATACATCAAATCTTACTGACGGTTTTTGCAATTTTTTTTGTCCTTGGTTTCAACACTATTATTTCAGCATATGGGAGGATGAAATTACTCTAAAACAGCATCACATAATAGGTTTATCACACATAATTTTCATAAAATTTCATCTCTTGCAGGACTTTTCCCATATCTGGGATAAAAGCTTAGCTATTCACCAATACAGAATGCAGACAGGGCTGTTAGACCAGAGATATAGGAGCAAAATTAGGCCGTTTAGCCATCGAGAGTCTGCTCCACCTTTCGATCATGGCTGTTGTGTTTCTCAACCCCGTTCTCCTGTCTTCTCACCGTAACCTTTAAACCCCTTCCTGATCAAGAGCCTATCTATCTCTGTCTTAAATATACTCAATGACATGGCCTCCTCAGCCTTCTGTGGCAATGAGTTCCACAGATTCAATGCCCTCTAACTGAAGAAATTCCTCCTCATTTCAGTTCTAAAGGGTCATTCCTTCACTCTGAGGCAATTCCTCGGGTCCTAGTCTCTCCTACAAATGGAAATATCTTCTCCACATCCATTCGATCCAGTCCTCTCAGTATTCTGTAAGTTTCAATCAGATCCTGCCCTCATCCATATAAACTCCATTGATTACAGATTCAGAGCCCTCAACCACTCGTAGTACAAACCCTTCATCCCCGGGATCATTCTTGTAAGCCTGATCTGGACCCCCTCCAATGCAAGCATATCCTTCCTTAGATAAGGGACCCAAAACGGCTTACAATATTCCAAATGCAGTCTGACCAGAGCCTTACACAGCCTCAGCCATACATCTTGGCACTTGAAATGAATGCTAACATTGCACTGTCTTCGTAACTGCCAATTAACCCGTTAACCTAATGAGAATCCTGAACTAAGACTCTTAAGTCCCTTTGAGCTTCAAATTTCCAAAACCTTTCCCCATTTAGAAAATAGTTTATGCCTCTATTCTTCCTACCAAAGTACATAACCTCACGCTTTTCCACGTTGTACTCCATCTGCCACTTCTTTATCCACTATCCTAGCCTGTCCAAATCATCTTCAGCTTCCACACTTTGTCAACACTACCTGTCCCTCCATCTAACTTCGTGTCATCTGCAAACTTAGCATCAATGTCCTCAGTTCTTTCATCCCCAGATCGTTAATGTATAACGTGAATAGTCCTAACAGATCCAACAGACTCTGCAGAACTCCACTAGTCATCGACTGCCATTCTGAAGAAGACCCCTTTATTCTTGGCCTTCTACCAGTCAGCCAATTCTCTATTCATGACAGTACCTTGCCCCTCGCACCATGGGTTCTTATCTTATTTAGCAGCTTCCTGCACAAGACCTTGTCAAAAGCCTTCTGGAAACCCAAATCGATCACACCCATTAGCTAACTTGATTGTTACTTCCTCAAAGAATTCTAACAGAATTATCAGATATGACCTCCTCTTGATGAAGCCATACTGACTCCACCCAATTTTAACCATGCACTTCCCACTACTCCACAACCTCATCCTTAATAATAGACGTGCAAATCTTACCAACGACCAAGGTCTGGCTAACAGGCCTATAATTTCCTGTCTTCTGCCTCCCTCCCATCTTAAACAGGGGTGTTATATTAGCCAATTTCCAGTCCTCTGGGACTGTCTCTGACTCCAGTGATTCCTGAAAGATCACACCATTACCTCTACAATCTCCTCAGCTATATCCTTCAGGGGTCTGGGGTGTAGCCCATCCGGTTTGGGTGATTTATCCACATTCAGATTTCTCACTCCAGGTGAGTGAGTGCCTATAGGGAATGCAGTTTATGCTGGCAGCTTGCTGGCTTAGTGCAAATGAGGCCAGGCCATAAGAATTGCAAGTGTTGATTCCTGAATGCATCTAATCTGTCCCACGGTTATGATAGGACGGGAGTTCCAGGATTTTGACCTGACAGCAGTGAAGGAACAGCAATAAAGTTCCAGGTCAAGATGATGCGTGGCTTGCAGGGAAACTTGTAAATGGTGTTGTTCCCAAATGTTTACATCCTTGCTTTTCTAGGTGGTCGAAGTCATGGGTTTAGAAAGTGCTGCCAAAGAAGGCTAGGTGAGTTATTGCAGTGCATCTAACACACAGCACACACAGCTGCAACTGTGCATTGATGGCAAAGGGAATAAATATTGAATATGGTGGATGTGGTGCCAATCAAGTGGGATGCTTTGCCTGGGATGATGTTAAGCTTCTTAAGTGTTGTGAGAACTGTACCCATCTAGGCAAGTGGAGAGTATTCCATTAAACTCCTTACGTAGGTTATATATACAATGAAAAGGCACTGGGGAGGCAGGAAGTGAGTTAATTGCTTCAAAATTCCTAACTCCTGTTTCTGTATCTACTATTGTTGCTGCTTGATGTGTGTGGCTGGTCCAATACAGTTTCTGGTCAATGTTAACTCTCAAGGTGTCGATAGTGGAAGATTCATCAATGATAATGCCATTAAATGTCAAGGGGCAATAGTTGGATTCTCTCAGAGATGGCAAGAACTGCAGATGCTGGAGTCAGATTCAACACAGTGTGGAGCTGGAGAAGCACAGCAGGCCAGGCAGCATCAGAGGAGCAGGAAAGTTGAAGTTTCGGGTTGGGACCCTTCTTCAGAACTGAATTTTCTCGGAGATGGCCATTGACTGACAATTATGTGATGTGAATGTTATTTGTCACTTATCAGCCCAAGCATAGATTTCTAAAGAGATATTCATTTCTGGGCTGTGGGTATTGCTGGCTTAGATGAGAGCTTATTGCCTGGAGAGCAGTTTAGTGTCAACCATCTTGCTGAGGGTTTGGAGTCATCCGTAAGTCAGATCAAGTAAGTACAACAGTTCATGATTGTTTGACATGTTTATTGTAGTGCACCAGATGGGTTTTTCCTCACCATCAGCAACGGCTTCATTGTTATCATTAGACTCTTAATTCCAGATGTTCATGATTTCAAATTCCACATAATTAAAGAAGGAGGTCAAGTTGTCAGTGTTGTACTATCAGAGGTGAGACATAGAGGTCAAGTAGTTATGAACATTCACCTGACACCAAGATATTGCAAAGCCAAGAAGAAGGAGATCTATGTTTCAGCATGAATGCAAATGACTGAAAAAAGGAATTCTCAACGCAGCTCATGAGCAATTTTGAAAATCTTTGACAAAACACAAACAGAAATTGCTGGAGAAACTCAGTCGTTCAATGGACCTGAAACATTAACTTTGCTTTCTCTCCACAGATGCTGCCATTCTTCTTGAATTTCTCCACCAATTTCTGTTTTTGTTTCAAGTTGCCAGCATACTTGGTTCTTTTGTTTTCTCAAAAAAATTTGCTTGTTTAATTATGCAGGTGACACTCGAGCTTCTAGAGAGAATGCATATCCGTCTTAGCGTTCCCATCCCTCATCCCACAACATACCTAAGACCTGGTGCTGCTGGACCAGGCAACTTGGGCAAGTTGCCTGTAGTGTTCTTATCAGCACCAGCAACTTTCTTGCTGTTAATGCTGAGGCACCTTGCCATCATCTTTAGGCCTCTGGGAGCATGCTGGTTGTGTGGTGCTGTCTGAAATCAGGCTAATTTCTAGGATAGTGCCTTTCATATGCTTAATGTAGTATGTAAAGTCATACTCTGTTTGAGTTTGGTCACTCTTACATAGGAAAGTGGCAGATATCTGGTTTCAGTGCTATTAGATACATGCATAAATAGGTAGATAGGTGGACAGATAGATAGATATCAACCATAAGAATTATTGTGCACTTCGCATCGTGCTTGCACAAAAGGAAATAATTTGGGCTTAGACCCTCATTCAAATGGTAAAACCTATAACAATGCACCACTCCTCTGCTGAAATCTTAGCATACTTGATGTCATCAAGATCCAGGACTTAACTCCATGACATTCTGACGACGTTCTGCCATTGAACAAAGCTGGCACTCCTATTCTGAAAAAGAGTTCAAGTCTCTTTGTTTAGAATGCAATTGTTGGCTGAAATAGAATAGGTAGAGGTAGGCTTTAAGGCCACTAAGACACTGAGATATGCTCTGATTTAACAGAGACAACAGAGTCATATGAGAGACACTCTGCTAAGAAGTTGGAAGATCTGTTGCAAGATTATTACATATGAAATGTTAATGAATATTGTTTGAAGAAGCATCTCAAGGAGTATTTTCTTGCTGTATATTACCAAGCCACTGCATTAACTACTTAACCACACTATAGCATCTGTCACCTTGGATTTTGCCACATCCCACTCCCAGAATAATTCATCATTCAGTAGATATCCAGCAATAAACTGCCAGCCTTGACCCTGTGCCATCTTTAAAAAGCTGCTGTGTTACCTGGACATGTGCTGGCATGCTGATGTTGCCCTGTTTAGTTATAGACTGATTCTGAGCATAGGGGAGAAAGGCAAGATGGCAATATATTTCTCCAACATGGATCTGGAGGTCCTGGTCGAGGGATGGTGCAAAGGAGGACAGTCCTCTTCCTGATAGAAGAGACCGTGTACCAGACCTCTGCGAGATGGATCCAACGTTGCCATCTGAGACAGTGCTGTCTCCATGGTCCACAGAAATGGCCAGTAGTGCCTCAAGAAGTGCAATGACCTATTCTGTTGCATCAGGGTAAGTTCCACAATCTTTTCTCTGCCATCTCTCAGTTACCATACCTCTGCTACTGCAAATGCCTCCTACAGAGGATCACACTCTATTGCTCTCATTCTTGCCTGCATCATGTTCCCTCCCTTGCTCTCACCATCTCTTCACCTTTCATACCACTAACCTTGCAAGGGCTCTGTGCTGCCTACTTGCTAGTTTGGGGCATCTCCACTCTTTGCCCACCTTCACTGGGATTAACAGCCATGCCACCCAATTTCTTCTCATTAAATCCCCCCCTTTCTCACATTCCAGGAGAAAACATCTTATAACAGGAGAGAGAAAAAGAGAATGGGTCCAGACATTCAGCTCCTCACCCCACATAAGAACACTATTGTGGCCCTGAGATAACAAGCATGGGGCTGGATGAACACAGCAGGTCAAGCAGCATCATAGGAGCAGGAAAACTTGACGTTTCGGGCCTAAACCCTTCATCAGAAATTTTGATTC
>JAHRHZ010000032.1:11310360-11345334 GCA_024137785.1 Ginglymostoma cirratum
TCATCCAGCCCCATGCTTGTTATCTCGGATTCTCCAGCATCTGCAGTACCTTTTATCTCTGATACTATTGTGGCCCTGGTAGGAGAAGACTGGAGCTTGCTATCAGTCTCATCCATTGCAAACAACTTCTAACCACTGGGCTTGAGGCCTTCTCTTTTGGATTACAGGTACTGCCAGCGTCTCTATAACATCTACAGGGAAATGGCCAGCTGCTCAAGCACTGAGGAGCTCAGGGAGCATTGGTAAGGCTGCCTTCCATGTCTCCCATCAGCCTAGATATAGACATCTTGGTGGAAAAGTTCAGTTTAGAGCATGTGGAAGCAGAAATTGGAGAGGCCATCACAGTGACAGCTCTGCAGATGGCTGAGGAAGAAACTCTTTAGGTCACTAGCACTCAGAGGATTTCTTTCACTTTTGACATGGTGGTGTGCCTCTCTATGTTGTGGGGAATGACATTATTCCAACATGAGGAATGATGATGTATTGAGAACTTGCTGTAAAACATGGAAATGTGAGGAACAAGGCATATACAGGGCAATGAGAGCAGCTGACACCACTGGCCCTTCTTACACAACATCCCAATTGTTATGCAGCCTGTCTGTCCAAAAGTGTTG
Source organism: Ginglymostoma cirratum (assembly GCA_024137785.1). Lineage (NCBI taxonomy): Eukaryota > Metazoa > Chordata > Chondrichthyes > Orectolobiformes > Ginglymostomatidae > Ginglymostoma > Ginglymostoma cirratum. Next base: position 11,310,975 of record JAHRHZ010000032.1, read on the forward strand.
GTCTGAATCAGTTTGTCAACAATATCTGTGGCTGATAGGTGCAATACGAAGAGGGGGCAATGCATGGGGATGGCCAGGGAATAGGGACCTTGCAGCTCTGTGACATGTACAGTACATGGCTCTGTGGGCAATATTATTTCCATTTAAACACCAAACATCCCTCAAAGATCGAGGCATGCACTCTGAGAGTGCTCACAGCTATTTTCTTCTCCATTGCATACTTTTGATTTCCAGAACAATAGAAGGTCACAGCGAGTGCCTCTCAGCTAGTGCCTTGCAGCATTGCGAAATCCCCAAATATCAAAACCCCTTTACTGGTATCCCTTCCCATAAACCCCGTAAGAATCTCATGCAGCCCCTATGAGTATGAGGTGACTATGTCAAGTGTGGTCATTCACATACCGCCCCTCCCAACCCATCAACCCTTCCCAAGCCCCCAAACTTTGAAGCCAGGCTGCTCCAGACCGTGGATGAACACCCCTCCTGTGTGACCATATCCATCCCCATGCTGATCCTGTTCCCCACTTCAGAATTGTCATCCTCCCTTCCCCCTAACCTGCAGCCCCAGATCCCAAAAAATATCTTGCTGTGTTTTCTTCCCATGGCACTGGTCACCAAACCCCTGCTAACCTCGCCAGTTTTTGTGGATGGATCCAATGGACTAATCGTGGCCCACCCACTTCAGCGACCCAATTGGACGGCCTGATTAAAATGTGCCCACACCCCTGACTGGTGCCTGTGCATTTACCTGACTGTGTTAGCTCTAAGCCCCAGGCTGACCACAAGATCCACAAGACTGACCCTCCCCCACTCCCTCGACTATGGATGTACAGACCCCTGACTGAGATTATCCAAACCCTTGAAGTGGTATCAGAGGCTGCCTATAACCCCCTGACTGATGGGTGCCTCCATGCACTTTAGTGAGGACTCCTCCCCTAACACTGGGTCACGACTGCCTGCTGCACATGAGGTGTGTTTGTCACAGAAGCTGCTGGCGCATGGGGCAGCTGTGATATTGATGTAGGACACTGCTGATCAGCAAGATGTACTCCCACCACCTCGTTCCCACCCTAACTGAGGACTGCTGAACAGCAAGGCAAGCTGGAAATCCTGTGACTGCGCTAAATAGCACGGCATGGCAAGGCATGGATGATGAGAGTGTGCAGGTGGATGCTAAGTGAGAGAGTGCTAAGAATGCAAGCAGGCAGCTCTGAAATGCAGCCTGGTCTAATCCATGAGGTGGACCTGTCCTTGTGGGCAGAGTGTTTCTTGTGCAGCCCTTCAATGGTAGTTGCCAGTGAGTCCTGCAATGCAAGTCTGTGCCTTCAGTACACTCTGCCAGTTTATCAGAGAGGTGCCGTGATAGTCACAAGGGGTTGGCAAATCTAGGATACCGATATCTGTGGGCAAGGGGTGCCTGTGGCTGATGCCTGTAGATTGTGCCCTGCGATGCTCTTTGATTATATGTAGCATGGAAGCCCTTTCAGAGCATTTGGTGAGTTGAATTTACCAAGTACCCTTTCTGGTTTCCATGTTGGGTTTTCTCGATGTCCAGTTTGTTTGGCGCTTTTGGATAAGAAGATGAACATTGACAAAGCGATTTGGACTGTCAACAAAGCGTTTAATGAACAATAATGACTCACTGCTGACTAGTGGGAAACTAGCCATGCTGCTTATCAAAAGCGTAAAAATGAACCAACATGCTGCCCGTGTTGAGATGGGCTTTGCTGGACATTTCATTTGATTCTGCCATAAATCTTGCCTTAGCCTACATTGCTCAGTTCAACATAGGATTCCACTTTTAACTCCAGATAAACATTGGGACATTTATGGAACTCAGTAACTCTGTCAAACTTTATCAGGTCAATCCCTCCAGACTTCGTATGCTCGAGGAATTTATGGGAGTGCTATGTGCGTGAAGATAGTTTCTTCCCTCTCCTAGACATCTTGGTGATATGCAGAAAAGCACCATTTCTGAGTTATATGCCATTGTGTTTATTTCTTGAGACTAATACTGAAAATGAAGGCATCATGTCGCCTTTTGGGAAAGTTGGCAAATATGTTGAAATATGTATCGTTGTGAGTCAGTGCGGCAAACTCCACTGATGCAAATGAAATCGCACAAGGCAGCTTTCTACTCAGTTGATATTTACTTTTAATAAAGTACAGTGACTCACTAGTAAATGTATTGTTTTGCTGTGGTATTTATCATTTTAGTATTAACAATTCATAAAATCCTTGCGCAATTTTTATTAACAAAAAGAGGAAGCACACTTTTGCAACTCTGTAAAGGCGGGCTGTTTCTGCTGGGGGTTAGTGAAAAGAGGTCGGTTGCAAATCACAGGAAATTGATAATTATGTTGAAATATGTTTGACTATAAATTACAATGTTGGACAGCTTACTAATTTGTGATCCAAAAATATAGAATTAAGTTAGGAAGCCTTTGACTCTGTTGATGCTTTCGTTTTTTTAAACCCTGTTTAAAGTATCAGTTAGTGGTGAATGTATTGATTTAAATGTTAATTGTTTAACGAAAATAGTAGATAGAATGGTAACAGCCTAACACTTCACTGAGCAATCCATAAAATATACAAATTTTGAAAAAAAGAGGAACAATGACATATGTAATTCTCTCAAGCTTGTCCACTTTTTATCGGCATAGCTTAAATTACTCAAATGCAACTAAACCCTGTTTCGCAACAGCAGTGATGCAGAAGGAAAGACTGATGCTCAATTCACCTTATGCTAAAAGTCCAGAGACATAGGCTGGAGGACGTGTAAATTAATTTTGAAGCAAGTGTTTCTTTTAAGAGTAAAGGTTTAATTTATTAAATCTCCTGATGGGACTGTAGAGATAATAGAGCCCTTATCAGGATGGCAGCCGATGAATGGTGGTGTTCCACAAAGGTCAGAGTTGGGACCACAACTCTTCACTTTATACAATAATGATCTAGATGAAAGAACCGAGGGCATTCTGGCTATGTCTGCAGATGATACAAAGATAGTATTGAGGAGGCGGGGAGGCTGTAGAAGGATTTAGATGGCTCAGGAGACTGGGCAAAGTAGTGGCAAATGGAATATAATGTGGGCAAGTGTAAGGTCATGCATTTTGGTAGGAAGAATAAAGGCATAGACTATTTTCTAAGTGGGGAGAAAATTCAGTAATTTGATGCGCAAAGGGACTTGGGAGTTCTAGTCCAGGATTCTCTTAAAGCAAACTTGCAAGTTGAATCGGTACGTAGGAAAGAAATACAATGTTGACACTTATTTCGAGAGGACCAGAATATAAAAGCAGGGAAGTTCTTCTGAGGCTTTATAAAGCTCTGGTCAGACCACATTTAGAGAATTGTGAGCAATTTTGGGCCCCATACCTCAGGAAGGATGTACTAACCCTGGAGTGGGTCCAGAGGATGTTCACCAGAATGGTCTCAGGAATGAAAGGCTTAACATATGAAGAACATTTGACAACTCTGGGTCTATACCCGATTGAATTTAGAAGGATGAGGGGAGATCTAATTGAAACATACAGAATATTGAATGGTCTGAACAGTGCAGACATTGGGAAGATGTTTCCATTGGCAGGAGAGACTAGGACCCGAGCGCACAGCCTTAGAATAAAAGGAAGACCCTTTAGAACGGAGATAAGGAGACACTTCTCAGCCAGAAAACAGTGAATCTATGGAATTTCTTGCCACAGAAGGCTGTGGAGGCCAGGTCATTGAGTATATTTAAGACAGAGATAGATTGGTTCTTGATTGTCAAGAGGATTGAGAGTTACAGGTAGAAACCGGGGGAATGGGGTTGAGAAACTTATCAGCTGTGATTGAACGGCAGAGCAGACCTGATGCGTCGAATAGCCTAAAAGCTGCTCCTGTGTCTTATGGTGTAATATTCATCTGGCCTGGGAGTACAAGGCGTTGACAGTGTGTGTGATAGAAAATTTAATATTTGAAATATTATGGAACAAATTTCAGGGCACAAAATGTCAATTTAGAAGCCAAGTCATCACCCTAGCTCTCTCTCTTATCAGTTATGTGTGATGCCGGACACGATTTTAATTTACTGTAAGTCCATTCTTTTGCGCCGAGTTAAAATCTGGTCCATAGACCTATCAGATTCAGACTATCACAGAATACAGAGTCACAGAACTGTTAGGATACAGAATGAAACCATTTGACCTATTGTGGCTGCACTGGTTCTGTTACATAGTGCCAATCTCCTGCCTTTACTCCATATTCCTGCACTCTATTTCTTTCCTGTCATGGACCAGACCAAACCCCCTCAAAATATGACAAGGAGATAGCCTAGAACTTAACTGTTTCTTATTTTAAAGGCAAGTGCCAGGCATTATGTTCTGGATGCAATTCGATTGGTCAAACTACCAGTCTTGAAGCAAAACACACTTTATTCACATACTATAATTAAAATACAACAAAAGAAAGAAGAAATTGGAATAATTTAACTCTACTGGAAAACCTAACAGAATAATAAATTATTTAACTATGAAACAGTAACTGTTCCAATATAGTAATATCCCTTAAACACAACCTTGGCAAAGACAAATTCAATAAAATAGATTGTCCCATGTGCAATTCTAGTAGCAGGAAGAGAAGCCCAGCTTTTAGCTGTAACAGAGAGAGGAAAAACAGCTTCCACATCCAGCTTCAAGACCGTAGCAACTTTACTGAAAAGCTAAAACTAAAAATCCAGTTTCAGTGGGAGCTTGACTCCACCCATTCAGGCTCTTCTATTGTACCAACTTTTTTAGAAAAAAATCCAAGGCCTCATAAACTGTTTACTTTATTGGCTTTAGAGCAGACTGGTCAGTGCCTCTGTCTCAACCTTTCTTCATTAAAAAAACCAGGACAAAGTACACCTCTTAAAGCCATCGTATTGTCACAATCCAAATAATTAACTAATGCTTTCTCATGTCACTGCAAATCTCATTGAGACATAGAAACTTTCCCATTCTATGTCTGTCTCCCTGCAACGTTGTGTACCCTGAAATATTTGTATCCCACCCTTGATCACCCTGTGACCATGTTTCATTGATGGTGATGAGATTGAAATCACTTACCTATCTTAGTGTCACTAGCCTATCTATCTTATAGCCGATACATTGTGCATTCAAATAAAGAATCTTTAATATACATTTTACTACTATTTTCTGTCATCTACTTATTCACTGATGGGCAACTTTAACTAAATTCTTTGTTCCTTCCTGTTCTTTTCTGCTGTCTTTAATTACATTACAAGCTGCTCAGACGCTTCAACCTTTCTCTTTTGATTTCAAAGTTACCCTTCACCTGAACCCTGCCATGTTTTTTTAAAGCCCTCTCCATTACAATAATTTGGGTGATTTCATCAAATCATGATGTAGTGCATACTGGTCAAATCTTTGAGCTGGGTGCCTGCCCCAGTGCTCTGTGTGGGCCTGCTGCAGTCTTTCAACATTAGGTGTCAGTGTGCTTTGCAGTGCAAGTCTGCCCTTCCGAAGCCCATGATGCCTACGACGGTGATGAAGGGTAGGCAATTGCTGGATGCCAACGCCCATGAACAAGGAGTGCACGTGGCTTGTGCCCATCGATCATGCAGTGTGATGCTGTTTGGTGCTGAGCCACATGGAAATCAATTGGATCAAGCAGTGAACCGAAGTCACCAGGTACCCTGTTCTGATCACTATATTGATTTATTTTGATGTCTAGCTTGTTTGGCAAGGTTGGAAAGATAGGAAGTTGAAAATTAAAGAGGTAAGTTGTGCTTTTAACAAGCAATAATCCTTGTTAAGTAGCAACTCACTGCTGCCTGCCAAGAAATTTGCCTAGCTGCTTGTCAAAAGCACAAAATATGGAGCAAGATGCTCCTGATTTTGAGACAGATGTCATCAGACTTCTCATCTGACTCTGCCACTAATTTTGTGGTAATCCATGTTGCCCAGAACTCTATTAGTTTTGCTCTGTGTTTAATTTAAATACATCATTACTGTTAAAGTAAAGTATAATTATCAATTGAGGGAGTTTTGTTAAAGAAACAAAAATGCCTCTTGAAGATGTCTTTTCAGTTTTAGTGGATTGGAGATGTGATGTACATTTATAGTATATTGTTATTATCTGGGAACTTGTATTGAAAATGGGAGAAAAATTGATTTTTACGTGTTAGTAACGTGAAGATGACATGTTACGTTAACAAAGTTGAGAAAGTAATTTTGAACAATGAACTAAAGAGAGCTTTTCCAAGAAAGCATGTGACTTAAATGGCTCAATTAACTACTTGGGTAATTCATTGCTGAATGTTTGTGAAACACAGAAACATGTTCGGGGGCGACAGGCTGGGATCAGCAGGAGAGAAGTTTGATTTCTGATAATGTATACCTGTTCCACATAATATTGACCGTAGTGTTTTAAGACTACTTCCTGCATTCCTTTGATTTTGAGCAGTGTTTGTCTGCTCCATGCTGTTTTCTGTTAGAAGTTTGTAGTTTCATTCTCTTCCACCAAGGGATTTTTTTCAGTTAATACAATAATGCTTGCTCCTGTGTCAAGTTTGACATTAGTTAGAAGATAGTTAACATACAGGGTCTCTGTCATAATGTCTTCACATGAGTCACCTGTTACTCCTCAAAAAGGTTGATTCACATCTTCATAAAGTGGCATATCAGCATAAAGTGAGGACATCTCTGAGTATTCTGAGTTTTCTTCCAAACCTCTACTATAAGGCATAACCTTCTTTACATAAGTAAGCATTATTAGTTATATTGTTCAATAAATATTTTTGACTTTTGCACATTCTCTGGAAATGTATTTTTCATTCAGTTGTGAGAACCAACTTATAACAGATTTTTTAAAAAGCTTAATCTTACCCTTCTGAACTTCTTTAGACAGTCTATCAAAAATAGACATGTAATCCCCAGCACAGCTCTTTATCACTCCTAATACACCTTTTTCTCCAGCGGCCCTGGTTTTCACAATCAAACTCTCTATTAACTGCTGTCCAGCATGCCTAAATGCTGTTGTACATTCCAGATTTACTTAAGAATTACTCTGCATGCACTTAATTACTATGTAAGACAGATGTTTCCCAGGTTCTCAAATCTACAGCCAATTAAACCTTGACTTTACTGTGATGTCCCACTTCTGCCAGCGCTATTAGATTTATCGTTTCATGACCGGTCATCTAATATAAGCAACCGACCATTTGAAAGCAATTTTCAGAAAGTTTATTGAGTTTGTTAAGAAAGGAAATATGTGACTACGGTCAGAATGGAAGTATATCTCTACATTTCTGAGGGAGACTTTAGTGAATTATCTTAGAAATGCAGATGTCCTTTCATTTATTTTAAGAAAAGAAGGGCTAGGGTACCAATTTGCATGAGGTTGCTGATCCTCTGAGCCACACCTTGGAAAGCCCAGCTCTTGGTAAAGACACCAGCCTGAATCTGTATAGCTTGGGAATGATTGAATGCTCCCCTGAAGCAATTGATTATCTGACTTGATACCTATCCCCAGGACCTTTAAGGCAGATGTTTATCTTTCTTTTTGAAGCACTATGATGCTGGAGCTGTTCCACACCTCTAAGTCTCCAAGAGGTTAAAATTCTACTTTGTAATCTTATGTTAATATCATTATAAATGAAGAATTAGACCACCTTCACCCTTCAAAGTGAACATAATAGGCCCTCTTCCCCCCCAGGACTGACCAAGTATTTGTAAAATAAGCCTCAGATTTTAAGTCTCCACAACTCTCTGTCCAAGTACATTGAATGTGCTGTGATCACTTTATGTATGAAGAAAGATTCCAGCAGTATATTCTAAAAACACTAAGATGTTTGAACCTGTCACTGCAAATAATGTTGCCGGTTAACGTTTTCTAGAGCATTAACGGTCATATTATCAAAGGATGAAAGACATGAGAAATAGTATCAATAGGAATGTTATAGAATTATATTTACCAATGCATTAAGCATAGTGCTGAGCAGGATTTTAATGCAACTCAGGGGATTTTGATTTGAGACATGTACATTTCAAACGTGCACTTTCTAGTCCTGTACTCCCAAATCCAAAATAGACTACTTACATCAACATTATTTACAAAACTCAGTTTTTTTTTAAAGATCCTGTCCCTCCCAATCTCTGTCAGTGAAATTAAAGTAAGGGCTTTCCTTCCTGCTAGAATTCTTGTAATTTTAGATTATAGCTATTATAGAGTCACAGAGTCATACAGCACAGATACAGACACTTTGGTCCTACCAGTCCATGCTGACCATAATCCTAAACTAAACTAGTTCCACTGCCTGCACTTAGCCTATTTCTCTCCAAACATTTCTTATTCATGCATTTATCCAAACATCTTTTAAACATTGTAGCTATACCCACATCCACTACTTCCTTTGGAAGTTCATTCCGCACACATAACACCCTCAAAGTAAAAAAAAAGTCTCTTTTAAACCTTACTTCTCTCACCTTAATAACATGCTGGCTATTTTTGAAATCCCCAAACCTATGGAAAAGACATGTGCTATTCACCTTATCTACACCCCTCATGATTTTATAAATTTCAAAGGGTCACCCCTCAACCTCCAGTGAAAAAGTCCCAGCCTATCCAGCCTCTGCTTATTACTCAATCCTCCATTCCTGGCAACATCCTGGTAAATGTTTTCTGAACCATCTCCAGCTTAATAATATCCTTCCTACAATGGGGTGATCAGAAATGGACACAGTACTCCAGAAGAGACTTCACCAATGTCTTGTACAACCTCAACATGACGTCTCAACTCCCATACTTAAAGATCTGAGCAATGAAGGCAAGCGTGCTAAACGCTTTCTGAACTGCCCTGTCTTCATATGATGCAAACTTCAAAGAATTATGTATCTGAACCCCTAGGACTCTGTCCTACAATACTGCTCAAGGCCCTACTTCTAATTGTGTAAGTCCTGCCCTTGATTGTTTTACCAAAATACAATATCTCACATTTATCCAATTTAAATTCCATCTGCCACTCCTCAGCCCATTGACCCAATTGATCAAGATCTCTTAATAATCTTAAATAAACTTCTTCACAACCATGACTTTTATATTCTCATCCAAATCATTTACATAAATGACAAACAAGATGGACCCAGTGCTGATCTCTGTGGAACACCGCTGGTCACAGGCCTCCAGTCTGAAAAACAACCATCCACAACCACTCTGCCTCCTGCTGTTAAGGAAATTTTATATCGAATTTGCAAGCACACCCTGAATCCCACGTGGTCTAACTTTGTTAATTAGTCTACCATGCGGAACCTTGAGAAAGGCTTTACTAAAGTTCAAATAAACAATATCTACCATCTGCCTTCATCAGTCTTCTTGGTTACTTCCTCAAAAACGCAATCAAGTTTGTGAGACACAATTTCCCTCACACAACACCATGCAAACTCTCGCTAATCATTCTTTGCCTCCCCAAATGCATATAAAGCTTAGCTTTCAGAATTACCTCCAACAGCTTACCCACCACCAAAGCCAGACTCAGCTCTATTAGCTCCCAGGATTCTCCTTACTTTCCTTCCTAAAAAAAGGCACAACATTAGCCCCTCTCCAGTCATTTGATACCTCACCTGTAGTTATAGATAATACAAATATTTCTACAAGGGCCCTGCAATTTTCTCCATAAATTTCCATAATGTCCTGGGATACAGGATCAGGTCCCAGAGATTTATCCACCATGATATTTTCTATGAACTCCCGCACCTCCTCTTCTGTAATGTGAACTGTTTCAAAACATCAATATTTATTTCCCCGAATTCTCTAGCCTCCATTTCTTTCTCCACAGTATAAACTGATGTGAAATATTAATTTACTATCTCTCCCATCTCCTGACCTTCAACACAGAGACAACCTCTTTGATCTTTAAGGGGTCCAGTCTCTCTTTAGTTGTTGTCTTGCTCTTAATGCATTTGCACAATCTTTTTAGATTATCTTTAACCTTATCTCCCAAGGCAATTTTACATCTCCTATTTGCTTTCCTGATCTCCCTCTTAAGAATGTTCCTACAATCTTTATACTCTTCAAGACATTCATCTGAACCCAGTTGTCTATATCTAATATTTGCACATTTTTATTCTTGACTAGAACCTCAACAACTTTATTCATCTGTTGTTCTCTAATCCTACTAGCTTTACCTTTCACTCTAACAGGAACATAAACACTCCATTATCACACTTTTGAACACCTCTCACTTATCAGACATCTCTTTACCTGCAAACAGTCTACTCCAATCAACTTTTGAAAGTTAGAAAGTTAGAAATTTCTGAAGAAGGGTCTAGGCCTGAAACGTCAGCTTTCCTGCTTCTATGATGCTGCTTGGCCTGCTGTATTCATCCAGCTCTGCACCTTGTTATCTCAGATTCTCCAGCATCTGCAGTTCCTACTACCTCTGAAACTTTTGAAAGTTCTTGTCTCATACCATTAAAATTTGCATTACTCCAATTAAAATCTTTAACTTTTATGGAAAGCTTATCTTTTTCCATAACTGCTTTAAAACTAATTGAGTTATCATCACTGGACCCAAACTATTTTCCTACTATCACTTCAATCATTTGGCTTGCCTTATTACCCAAGAGAAGGTCAAGTTTTGCTCCCTTTTGAGTAGGAACATTTACACATTGTTAAAGAAAATTTTCTTGAACACATTTTTACAGTTCCTCTTTTAATCCGGTCAAATACATTGATGCTATTTTGAACTTAATGTCCTTAAAACTGCACACAAGTTTGTTCAGCCTTTATGTTAATCCCATGGGTATGTTCTAATTTTTATTTTCCTTTCTGAGAAATGATAAAAGGTGGATGATAACCCATCTGTAACTTTCTGATTTACTGCCTGCAAACTCATTAATAATGATTGACTGTTTGACAGTATCACTTTTACTGGACACCAGAGGTATAAGAATGAGCGGCACGGTGGCTAAGTGGTTAGCACTGCTGCCTCACAGCACCCAGGCTCAATTCCACTTCGGGCAACCGTCTGTGTGGAGTTTGCACATTCTCCCTGTGTCTGTGAGGGTTTCCTCCGGGTGCTCTGGTTTCCTTCCACAGTCCAAAAGATGTGCAGTTTAGGTGGATTGGCCATGCTAAATTGCCCATATTGTCCAGGGATTTTCCTGGGAAATGCAGGATTACAGGGATAGGATAGGATGCTGAGATAACACGGTGTAGAGCTGGATGAACACAGCAGGCCAAGCAGCATCAGAGGAGCAGGAAAGCTGACGTTTCGTGTCGAGACCCTTCTTCAGAAATGGGGAGGGGAAGGGGATTTTGAAATAAATAGGGAGAAAGGGGGAGGCAGATAGAAGATGGATAAAGGAGAAGATAGGTGGAGAGGAGATAAACAGGTCAAAGAGGCTGGGATGGAACCATTAAAGTTGAGTGTAGGTGGGGAGGTAGAGACGAGATAGGTCGGTCCAGGGAGGACGGACGGGTCAAGGAGGTGGGGTGAGGTTAGTGGGTTGGAGATGGGGGGGGGCTTGAGTTGGGAGGAATGGTTAAGGAGGCGGGGATGAGCTGAGGTGGTTTTGGGATGCGGTCGGGGAGGGGAGATTTTGAAGCTTGTGAAGTCCACATTGATACCCTTGGGCCATAGGGTTCCCAAGCGAAATATGAGATGCTGTTCCTGCAGCTTTCAGGTGGCATCATTGTGGCAATGCAGGAGGCCCAGGATGGACAAGTCGTCCAAGGAGTGGGAGGGGCAGTTGAAATGGTTCGCGACTGGGAGGTGTAGTTGTTTGTTGCGAACTGAGCGTAGGTGTTCTGCAAAGCGGTCCCCAAGCCTGCAGCTTGGAAAGTTGTTGCGGACTTGTTGGGCCAAATAGCCTGTTTCCATACTGGTAGTTGTACAGATGAAGCTATATTTAAAATAAAACAGTACAAGAAGAAGAAAAATATAGAGAGGAAAATTAATAGAATGACCTGTAAAATGCTAAAGAGTCTCAGAAGGTCATTGGTCTGTGGAATTCTCTTCCCTGAATATCAGTGATGGCTGGGTTATTATATATTTCTAAGGCTGAGTTAGATAGATTTTTGTTTGGAAAAGATGTCAAAGTGTATAGAGGCTAGACAGGAATGTAATGTTAAGACCATAATCAGATCAGTCATGATGTAATCAGATGACAGAGCAAACACGAAGAATCAAATAACCTACTCCCCCCAATTTGTATGTTCATATGTGTGTGAAGTAGAAACACAACATGTGTGAAATGGCAAAAGTTATCTTGGCATATGACAATCAGAGGGCTGATGGGAAAAATTCGAAAAAAAATGGGTAGGTGAAGGACTGAGCATAGAAGTATAAGAAATGGTGAGTCTTTAGCTGAAGAAAAAAATGAAGACATTTTGGAAGCCTTGGTTTGAGAGTTAGTATTGAAAGAGCAGATGCAATGGAGACTGAGAATTTGGGAGCAGATAATGGCATTGTACAGTCTGTCAGGTGGAAAGAAGCATAATTCAGATAATTGTGGGAATCAATGGATTTCTATTAAATGTCTGCTGAATACTCATTCCCTGAAATGACAAGAGAGAAGTCTAGGATGTATCACAAATGGATTACCTGGAGCAAGAGAAGAGTAAACATTCAGAGAAAGTGTAGGAAGGAGTTCAAACCAAACAAATAATCAATGGAAGAAGAGGATAGGCTGTGTTGAACTGGACATTAGGGTGCTCTACATATCTTACAAATAGACAAAAGTGTTGGCATGATTTCTCCTTGCTGAAGGTGGCAGAAAGGCCAAATACTTAGGCAGGTTCGCCCTGGATAAGTATTCATGTCCATCCTGCAACATCAGCAATTAAATCCTGGATTGAATGGTTCACAGTCGAGCTTCCCACTTTGCAACCAATTAACATCCTTAAGCAGTTAATGAAAAGCAAGTTAAAGATCTTAACCTGCCACCACCCCAATTATCTGCATTTCTATGCAGCGAGAAAAGTGACTGCCAGGATTGCCTACCTTCCATGTTGGAAGGAGGTCCTCAATTTGACCCAAGTTGAGGAAGAAATAGGGGCCAGTGGAACGGCCATTGAAAGCCACTGCGCTGCTCTTGACTAGAACTTCTCTGATCTTTCAACATGCCTACCCCGTGAATACCTCTTCCTTGGGGAAAAAAACACTCACTGGTGAAGTCCTTCATGGCTGCACAGCCGGTGCCTCTGGCAATCCTCTTTAGCTCTCAGTGTGCCAGTCACTGATTGAGTGGCAATCTTAGGAAAGGGTGGGACTTCAGTGGCATGGATCCTAACTGGACAAGAAACTTTCAGGATAGCATATAAGTATCTGCTTGATGCCTCATCCAGCAGGCTTTCTTACTGATGGGGTTGAGGAGTTAATCACTCCTGAAGTCGCCTACTCCAGGCCTCAGTGTACAAAACACTGAACTCCAGCCACAGAATCCATATATGCTCAAACAGTGACATCTTTTAATCGGAGAAAGTGACAGAAATTATCTGTGTAAGAAACCATAGACAATCATCCTCATCTTCTGATCTTGGCCATCAAAATCAAACATCAGACACGATGATCATTGAATTTTTTATTTCAGTATTTCTTTAATCCCATAATAGACAGAAGTACTATGTTACAGTCAATGAAGTTGATGCTTTATCTAAAATTGGAAACTTGCCTAACTCCACATTGTACACGCAATACTTTCATTTTCTGAGGACTAGGCGTTTGCAGCTGTTTTTTTTTCTTATATACAAACTCAATATGAAAGGTCAACAGTTTGTTAGTATCTATTTTGCAGGCAGTTGGTAAAGATAAAGCAATTTGTTCATGTGACAGAAGCTTTGCACACCCTTATTGGGTGTTGAGGTTGTGCCCATTTACATGTGAACTATTGCCTTAAAGCTTTTTGCTTTCTAATTACCTCAGATGTAATGAAAAACAGATTTCAGTTGTTGCTCCATTAGCTTGAGCTGGTCTTTGAGCTTCTTATTTTCCAACATGTCAAAGTTTCAGAATTATCTGCAGATACTGAAAGCCCATAAATGACCAGAATATATTGTAAACTTCTCAATGAAATCACATCACAAAATCAGATGTCTACTGCAAATATCTCATGTACAGTGCCATCAAAGGTACTGGGCATGAATTTGAACTCATTTGTGTGCATGGGCAAGAATTTAATTTGTAATCTGTTTTCTCACAATGAGGATATTTGCACTACGCTTTTATGCACAGGCTAGTGGTAGGAACAGTCAAGAATAACATTTGAAAAAGTGTTGAAAAACTAATCACGATGCTAGCTAATGTAGATGCATGATGATGATATCTGAGTTTCCTTTATCACCAAAAGTTAAAAATAGCGTGGAACCAACGAAAAAAGTGACATCAATAGAATTCAGAAGTTTTCCTTGTTGAATATGAAATGCACGCCTCTTGGATCAGCAGATGAATGAGCAATACTCATCTTATTTAATGTTTTAGCCAGAGCCTCTGGTCCACAGAGGAAGACTCCTACATTAATGCTGAAAAATAAAAGATATTTATTTCAATAATGACTCCTTACTTTTTAAAAAATATAGTTGCACCTATTTTTGACATGTATTTACTCTTTAGCTGGAAGGGTAAAATTCAGGATTCTATTAAGAGCATTATGAAATTGGCCAATAGAAGACAAAATGTGTCCGCAGAGTACTTGTGGGTCCTGCCCTGCGTTGGAATGTGATAACCACTTTGTGCGGCAATGTTCCGCAAACAAACACAAGATTGGATGACCATTGCTATTCCGTAAGGGAAAATGTTGGACAGAACCCTTGGGGAAATGTCTCACTTCTGTTCAAATCATTAGCAACCAATATAGGCAGATACCATTTCACTTCACTGTTTTATCTGAAAAATGGCATTTATTGTCCCTCATTTTGTACCAAAATTGTCAACTAAATTTGATCTTTACTATGGGGTTGGAACCAAAATATTCTGACTATGAGCCAATAGTTGATACTCAACAATACAATAATACATATTTTTAAGATTCTTAAACTAGTTATCCTAGATGAAGCTAGTTAATAAAATTGGAATCACCTTGGACTGTTTCCGGGTGAATTAAATGTCTATTCAATAGACAGTGTGAAGTATATCTGTGAAATGCATTTTTAATTGTGCTAAAAGGAACAAGGAAGTGTGTTGATTTGTGGCCTACAGTATAAGTTGTCCATAAAGAGACTGCTTACCCAGTGATGCTCATTAGAATTTGCATCTTCCTGTCTTATTTCACATTTCCAGCATCTGCAGTATTTTGCATTTATTTGAAAGAAAAGTGTTCCCATTTACTGATGGTACAAAGACTAAGAGACACACATTTAAGTTCTTTGACCAAGATTTAGAGGATGAATGTAAATAACTGGGGACTCATCGCCAAGATGATGAAGGAAAAGGAAGCAATGATTTCAAAATCGAAACCTGTGTAGTCAGCCTAAGGAAGTAAACCTGCTGAGCTTTGGGATTGTGCTGGGAAGTAGAACCGACATGTTGGGGTAAATGGGAATCATTAGTTCTGTCAGTGACTATGTGACTAAAAGTAATTTATTTTTCATGAAGCAGAACTTCTTTATTTTGATCACATTTGCTTACATCAAGAACATTTCTGTGCGCATTACTATAAATTAGTTTCAGATTGTGACTACAATTGAAGCAGTACAGTAAGGAAAATTTAGAATTTCTTTCAACCATCTGTGAATCTGAAATTGTTTTGAAGCATGTCTAAAAAAGACTATTAAGAGTTTGCATCATTTGTAAAGCAATTAATTGTTTTCTTTAGTAAGTATTAGTGATCCCTGTGACCTGTAGACACCTAACCCAGAAGCAGTATCATTAAGAAGCAAAAAGACCAAAGGGAGAAAGCAGGTCTACAGACAGAAGAGTTGGAAGGTGGATTTAAAGATATAGACACAAAAATATTGTAGAAAGAAACAGAAAGAAGAACACAGCATTCATCTGAGGAAAAATCAATAAATCTCTTCCAATGAAAAATGTGTTTTCTGTTTGGCAGTAAGAAGAAAAATAGAATTCTGGAAGCTCTTGGGGAAATGAAATATGACAACCTAAAAGAGGCTGGACTTCAAAAGGTGGTGCAAATAGTTAATCCATGTGAAAGAGCTGAGGGTTTGTACCAGAGGACCGGATTGTGTACTGGATAATGTTAGTTGATTAGTTAAGAAGTAATTTTTGAAAGCTACGTCATCAGGACTGCAAAGCTTGAAGAAGAGAGATTTCATTCAAATGCATCCTGCTTTTCATAAACATACTCATGGGATTTGAGGGTGGGAGCTGTTGCTGGATAGGACTCCTGACCGAGCCTGCATGAATAAAGAACAGGTTGTACAGCTGTGAATGCCACAGAGCCTGAAGAGGGGAGGTCTTGTTGTTGTGGAACAAATACATTTTTCATTTCAGCTCCTTAATGTGAAATTTACCTTTTTACTTGACGTATAATTTGCCAGTTAATTCATGGTACGTTTTTGTTGTGTCGCTGCAGCAATTGTAAACAGTGAAATCTTGTTGGTGCTTTCATCCTTTAGAAGTTTGGCAAATTTAATTATTTGGTTACAGTTTGTAACAAGATTTACAGCTGTTTCATGACCACCTTTCATTTTCAATTGAGCAGCCATGTGTCTTTATGTGAACAGTCTGCATTGAAATGTTGGTTTCCAGACACTAGCTAAGAAAAATTGTACAGTTAAAGGAAAGTTCAGTTGGGAGTATTGCATCTTCTAATGTAGGGGGTTGGTTACCTCATTTGGCTGGACAGCTGGTTCACAATGCAGAGTAATCAATTCCTGCTACAGGCTAAGGCTACCATGAAAGATTTTCCTTCTCAACCTCTCCCTTCACCTAAGGCACGGTGACCCTTGGGTTAAACAACCACCAGTCAACTCCCTCTAATGAGAGAGCAGCTCTCTGGGACTGTGGTGACCTTACCTTGTACTTTGTACTTTCTAATTTGTATAGACACTTCTCTATGGCCACATCAGCTTCTTTTGGCAGATGGATAGGTCTAGAAATTGATTAGGGCAACCTTTTTAATAGTTTTTGCACATACTATGAGGCAGCTCTGTACAGAAGAGACCCGGAGGGAGGGAAACAACCACAGTTCCACAGAAGCCCAATACAGCTGTTTTTATCATGGGTGCCTGGTGTCTAGAGATTGTCTTCACACCATATTGTTAGCATGCCCTGTGGTCATCAGGGTGTCTGTTAAACAATGGTGTGGAGGCAGTTGCTTAGGAAAAGTAAGGGGCTAGCACCTGATTCAGGGTAATTTGCAAAATCCATTTGAGACTGACTGGAGAATGTAGATTCGTTATTTTCTCTTTCTTCTTCAAGTTTCAGGCAATTTTAAGAAAAAAAATATTCTTTGAATAATGGCAATATTCTGAATGTACAACCATGCAAGAACAGAATTTGAAATGAAGCCATTAAATATATAACAATACTGATGTCATCAGTCATTTCTTACAACCTGCAAGCAAATAGAGGTTATATTTACTTTAATGGGAAAGTTGTGTCTGAGACCCATTTTTGTCTATCTAATGCATTTTGTTACTTTTTGCTGTTTTTTCAGTTTGTATTTCCCATGGAATGAAATGAAAATTATGACTGTTCTCCCTTTCTGCTACTCGTGAACTACATCACAGAATGCAAGTATTTAGAGATTGCTGTCTCACCATGAGATAAAGTTTTAAAATATTTTAAGTACCGTCTATAACAATTAATGCCACAGACTAATAAACTCTAGAAACCATAGCAGCAATGAAGGTTAGAAATGTGTTATTCGTATAATTTTCAGAATTCTATTTTACTTTGAGCATTTTCAAGGTAGTTTTGTACTGGAAAAATGAAAAAAACAAAATAAGCCAACATTTCAGGTTCCATTGCTCTGTTCACAAGGCCTACCTTGGATGATTGGTTGCAATGTTTCTAAACTCATTCTCCCAGTTGGGTCTCCCATATAAAGTCTTTTGTTTGAGTCCTGTGATGACATCTGTTTGGGCTTCATGGTGCATGGCGAAGTGAGTGGCCTAACAGGGGTGAAAATAAAATCTATTATCTGCATTAACGTCTATCACTGGCTTGAGGGGGTGACAGTATGTTCTAAAAATATACAAACGGCTAGAACTAATTTACCAAGGCAAGTAAGATAAAGCAAATAGATAGATGCAACAAGGCAAAAGATGTATTGACATTATCATGCAAGTGCTAAAACATTGAAACAATGCCCCCCTTATGTGATTAAAATAATAGAGAAAGAAATCTTATACAAAATGTCCACCATTCAAGCATTAATTTTACCAACAATATTTATCCTGTTGTCTGATGGAAATTGATAATACTTCAAGGTGTACTCCTTTATATACAAGCCTGGATTAAGAGTAGGTACTTTTAATCAACCTGTTCAGGCACATCTCTGGAGCAGGTAGGCCTTGAACCCAGGCCTTCTGGTCCAGAGGTACGGATACCATTACTGTGCTACATGATCCCTTGAAACAGGCGTAGGCCATTCACTCCTCGATTCTGCAGTGCCATTTGTTAAGATCTGATTGTGTCCTCGACTTTCCTGCCTATGTCCGATATCCAATGGCTACTTTATCAGTCAAGAATCTATATCTCAGCCTCCCAGGAAGAGAATTTCACAGACTAACAACCCTTTGAGGGAAACAAAAAACTCCACATTTCTTTCTTAAATGGAGATCACTTAATTTTAAACTACTCCTTATTTCTAGTCTCTCCCATAAGTGGAAACACCATTTCATCATTCAAACCTCATTGTGTGTTCTTCGATAAGAACACAAAAATTCATTCTAGTAATGAAACACACGAGTTCCAAGGAAAACATTGCTTGATCGATATCTCTGACTACCTGGCCTCTGCTGTCTATTGTACAATAATTATTTACACACAAGGATAAGAGGTTGAAAGTTTTCACAGTTTCTACAATTGCTACTTAAAAGGTTTGAATGACTGATATTTTTATTGACTCATCGCAAGAACAAAGTGATCTGGATAAGAGAGAGCTGTATATATATTTAAAAGTAACGAATTTAGACCACTATCAGGGTCAGGCTGGAGAATGGAACTAGGTGGGCAGCTCACTTGGGAGGCAGTACAGACACAATGGTCAAATAGCCTCCCTCTGTACTGTAAAATTGTGTGATTCTATAATTTATCAGGATGGTCTGAGGGGTGAGGAAATTGCATAAGGAATTCAAGGGCAAATTGAAATGATGACTTGTTGGGAGGGTAATGGAGATAAAGGTATGGTAATGGAACTAAATCAGATGTGCCTTTTAAGGAATGAACGCACAAGTAACTGGTCATTTGGCCACCTTCTGGGCTGTAAGATTCTATGATTCAGTGTTTTATCATGTAATGTGACCAGTTATTTGCTATTTATATATTTGTCATGGTTTAAAATGTTCCAGATATCACCAACAGAAAAAAAACCTCGAAGGTGGCTGACTAGATCAATAGAAACTTTCAATTTGAAATTGATAGTCAAATAGAACTTTTCTTAGTGAAAAACTGAATTTATCCACATTGTCAGAATCACTAATCAATTTGCCGCAGTTATGTATTCAGCTTTAGACAAATACTAATGTTACACTGGAACATACAAGCAATTGTAGGCCATTCAACCCACCAAATATGCTCTACTGTTCAAACGTATCATGGCTGATCACCTACTCCATCATTTTGCTACTAACCCCATATTTCTTGATATAATTCATATCCAGAAACCTATTAATTTCTGTCTTGAACATGCTCAATGATTGGGCTTCCACAGTAATCTGGGATAGAGAATTCCAAAGATGCACCACCCTCTGAGTGAAGAGATTTCTCCTCAACTCAGTCTTAAATGGTCTGCCTGTAATTTTGAAACTATATCACCTAGTTTTTAGCTCACCAACCAGGGAAAACATTTTATCCACATTTAGCCTCTCTTGCATAATAAGAATTTTGTTAAGTTTCAATGAGATCATTTCTCATTTTTTGAAATTCTAGAGAATACCAGTCTAGCACCTGGAATATCATGTACAATTTTGAGGGGCGGACGTGCTCAATGAACTGTTGGGTTTGGTTGCAAACGTTTTGTCACCCTGCTAGGTAACATCGTCAGTGCGCCTCTGGTGAAGCGTCGGTGTTCCATCCTGCTTGTTATTTATATGCCTCAGTTTGCCGGGGGGATTGGTATTATTTCCGGCTTTGTTTCTCGGTGGTTTGTACACAGGATCTAATTCAATGTGTTTGTTGATGGAGTTCTGTTTGGAATACCAGTTTTCCAGGAATTCCCTGGCGTGTCTCTGTTTGGCTTGCGTGATTATCGATGTGTTGTCCCAGTCGAATTCATGTCCCTCGTTGTCCGTGTGTAGTGAGACATTCATCAAAAGCTGTTGTAGGGTGGTTTTTGGTTTGTGGGTTACTCTGATACCTAGGGGTCTGCGTAGTCTGAGGTCATCTCTGACACATCCTTGATGAACGGGAGGGTGATTAGTGAGTCTGGTTGCACAATCCGCTGTTACCTCCAAGACAGACCACAACAGGAAGACACAACACGACCAGACTCACTAATCACCCTCCCGTTCATCAAGGACATGTCAGAGATGATCTCAGAATACGCAGACCCCTAGGTATCAGACTAACCCACAAACCAAAAACCAGCAGGTTACCTAGCAGGGTGACAAAACGTTTGCAACCAAATCCATCAGCACATTGAGCACGTCCGTGCCTCAAAACTGTACATGATATTCCAGGTGCTATCTCACCAAGGTTCTAAACAACTGCAGCAGGCCAAAAAGGTTGAACAATCAGTAATGATCATAATAAATGGCAGAGCAGGCTTGAGACCTGAATAGTCTACTTCTGCTCCTTTCTTTTATGTCTATGTTTCTGATAGTTTGCTGCACATGTGCCCTAATTTTTAGTAACTCAGGAGCAAGGATACGCTGATCCCTTTGGACATCAGCACTTTCCAACATCTTTCAATTTTAAAAATACTCTGCCGTTCTGATTTTTTCTTACAAAATGAATAACTTTACATTTATTAACTTTATATTCCACCCGCCACGTCCTTATCCATTCACAAATCAACAGTTAGTCACTTTTACTTTTCAATATTCTTTCTGACTATTATCTTTGCAATAATGAATTAACCAAAGTATGTACAAGGTGTAGACAAATATACTTTTAGCACATACCTTATTAATCTTTTACACCAAATCTTTTGTGCACCCAAAAAAGCTGGCAAATATTATGCTTTTATTTACTTCATACACTAATGCACTCGCCAAATTATTTCCCACAATTAAAATTCACTGACTAACTGAAAGATATATACATGCTCATATGATGAATTGTACAGAGATTTAATTAGTGGTGCTACATGGGAGGCAATATTATTTGATATATTGGTATGACAATTTATGCCTGGCTGGAGGTCATTAGCAGAGATCCTAGCTGTACTTGCCTCTGCAAAGATCCGGAATGCTCGGGCATATTGAAACCTGTCCTGCTGCCACGGTATGGGCTAATTTATTTGTTGCAAAGCAGATCCAGGGTCTTTGTTCTGAGGAAGAGTCACTGGACCTGAAACGTCAACTCTGTTTTTTTCTTCACAGATGCTGCCAGACTTGCTGAGCTTTTCCAGCAACTCTTTTTTGTTCCTGATTTACAGCATTGGCAGTTCTTTTGGTTTTTATCCAGGACCTTCCCACTTTGTGCACCTATCACTATGAAGCCCAATGAACCATTCAGGGTCTTTGTGGCACAGTTATGTATCCGAACTGCAGTTTGATTGTTAGAAGACTGAGGAAGAAATGAACAAATGTCTAGATCTGTCCCTTTTTTAAGCAGACCTTTATGATGAAGATTGCTGGGTGAGTTTGGCTACAATAATAATAAATAATTACCTGGTTTTCATCCCATCCAGTGAGGTAAATGTTGTAGCTCAGGAAATCCGCATTGCCTCTTTCAAGCATTTGTGATTCAAGCGACTGGAGGAGGTCAGCAAACCACTCAAAGGCACTGGTTTCACGGCATAGCCAATAGAAGTAGATCTAAGAAGGGAACATAGATCATTTCACTCCAACTCCTTTTACCATTTCAACTATCTATTCACAAATCCCACTTATAACCTGCCCTTCCATTTGTCCCTGGAGCACAAACTATCATTTTCAAATTATTGAGAAGACTCAGATGTAGATTTCAACATCACAGAATTGTTGAATGCTTAAAAAATACTTGTAATGCTTTGATGTTCCTCTGCTCACTTGCAAAGTGTGACTGTCACTTGGAGAAAAGACTAACTCTTACTTTACCTGGAATGGACATGCTTTCCTTATTAGCATAATGCACACTTACATTGACCAGGCAATTCTGGTTTTAACTGAATGAAATATTTCCTGTTACTACTGTACATCTATTTTGTGGTGGTTTTATGTACCTAAAACTGAACACGTATACCAAGTTGTGAAATAAGAGTGTGTTGCTGAAAAGAAAAACAAATAGCTGAAGCTTTTTTGTCTTGTACTCTGCAAGACAAGGTAGCTAAATTTCAAATGATCACAGCAATTTCTACTATTGAACAAAAGGATGCTGATAGATTGGCAATTTGATTGGTTGACTATGAAGGATGCACTAGGGAGCAACAGACTCCCTAGACTCGGGGTGGCACGGTGGCTCAATGGTTAGCACAGCTGCCTCACGATAACAGGAACCCAGGTTTGATTCCAGCCTGTGTGGAGTTTGCACATTGTCGACATGTTTCCTCCAGGTGCTCCGATTTCCTCCCACAGTCCAAAGATGTGCAGTTTAGGTGGACTGACCATGCTAAATTGCCCCGTACTGTGCAGGGTAGGTGGGTTAGCCATGAGACGTGCGGTGTTACAGGAATAGGGTAGGGAGTTGGGTGATCTTTTAAGGGTCGGTGTTGATTTAATGGGTCAAATCGCCTGCTTCCACTCTGTATGTATTCTATTCTACTTGCCATACTTCCAGGTAATTGAGTAAAGGGACCAGGCATTAACATACTTTAGTTATTGGTAAGAATGGATCTTTGCAAATTAAAATATGTCACTTCTAGCAAAGCATAAAGAAGGATGTTATGGGATTGACTAATAATCTTAAATGTATTGTTAATGTTGCTATTAGCACACTCAAGACTGTTCAGCAGCAAGTGTTACCCAATTACAGAATTACAGCTAAGAATGAACATTTAGTTTTGGGTTTTGCAAGCATGGAGTGTTTGAGCATGATCTGTGCTTTGCTATTACTGATGGCTTTATGCTTTTTGTGAATCACAGAAAGCATAGGGAACCTGCAGTTTCCTATTGCTTTCTACATGGCAATGAGTCAGCCAATCTCAACCAGAATGTGGGCAGTTCTATAGTAAAGTAAGAGAAAATGGTCTTAAAAAGTATGCTTTCAATTATTTTTATAGGCCCCAGAGAAGCAGGAGCTGTTCCCTAAACTTTCCTTCCCTCCATGATCACAACCCTTGCCTCCCCCTCCCCAACCGACATAATTTGTTAGTGGGGATTCTGGGCTGATTCCGAGACTTCAAGCTGGCAAAATGTATCAACCCACCAGCATTTTCTGCTTTTATACCTATTGGTACTCTAAAATTGGCGTAGGATTAAAAATATCATTGACAGATCAGTTTTTATCTATCCCAATCCATCAACTCAATTCAAAGTATATAGCCTGCTTGATTTCTGACCATTCAGACTTAGAAATGCGTGGCCTGATTTTCCTTTTGATTCTGCTCGGATGGTAGTCAGGCAGCAGGCATCCTGAGATGATTTTTAACCTGCCTATCTTTCTGGGTTAGAATATTTTTCCCAGAGTCAGGGTTAGAGACTCTCCCCTTTTACACTCAACTCTATGTTGAGGATTAAACGCTTGCGAGGTGCTTACCAGAGGAACACTGGACATTATTGCTGTCACTGAAGAGACCTTCATCTGTGCTACCTTTTTTCCAGGTAGACTTTCAGATCACAGATCTGATGGGTCAGTTTTTGTCCAATGCTTGCAGGAGGGTTTCCTGACACAGTATGTAGATAGGCCAATAAGAGTCGAGGCCACACTGGATTTGGTACTGGGTAATGAACTAGGCCAGGTGTTAGATTTGGAGGTAGGTGAACACTTTGGTGATAGTGACCACAATTTGGTTACGTTTACTTTAGTGATGGAAAGGGATAGGTATATACTTCAGGGCAAGAATTATAGCTGGGGGAAAGGCAATTATGAGGCAATTAGGCAAGACGTAGGATGCACAGGATGGGGAAGGAAACTGCAGGGGCTGGGTACAATTGAAATGTGGATCTTGTTCAAGGAATAGCTACTGCGTGTCCTGGATAAGTATGTACCTGTCAGGCAGGGAGGAACTGGTCGGGTGAGGGAACCGTGGTTTACTAAAGAAGTTGAATCTCTTGTCAAGAGGAAGAAGGAGGCTTATGTAAAGATGAGGCATGAAGGCTCAGTTACGGTGCTTGAGATTTACAAGTTAGCCAGGAAGGACCTAAAGAGGGAACCAAGAAGAGCCAGGAGGGGACATGAGAAGTCTTTGGCAGGTAGGATCAAGGAAAACCCTAAAGCTTTCTATAGGTATGTCAGGAATAAAAGAATGACTACAGTAAGATTAGGGCCAGTCAAGGACAGTAGTGGGCAGTTGTGCGTGGAGTCCGAAGAGATAGAAGAGGCGCTAAATGAATATTTTTCATCAATATTCACAAA
Organism: Ginglymostoma cirratum; assembly: GCA_024137785.1. Lineage (NCBI taxonomy): Eukaryota > Metazoa > Chordata > Chondrichthyes > Orectolobiformes > Ginglymostomatidae > Ginglymostoma > Ginglymostoma cirratum. Next base: position 11,335,729 of record JAHRHZ010000032.1, read on the forward strand.
GGAAAAAGACAACGTTGTTGAGGACAATACTGAGATACAGGCTATTAGACTAGATGGGATTGAGGTTCATAAGGAGGAGGTGTTAGCAACTCTGGAAAGTGTGAAAATAGGTAAGTCCCCTGGGCCGGATGGGATCTATCCTAGGATCCTCTGGGAAGCTAGGGAGGAGATTGCAGAGCCTTTGGCTTTGATCTTAATGTCGTCATTGTCTACAGGAATAGTGCCAGAAGACTAGAGGATAGCAAATGTTGTCCCCTTGTTCAAGAAGGGGAGTAGCGACAATCCTGGTAATTACAGACCAGTGAGCCTTCGGTTGTGGGTAAAGTGTTGGAAAGGATTATAAGAGATAGGATTTATAATCATCGAGAAAGGAATAATTTGATTAGGGATAGTCAACATGGTTTTGTGAAGGGTAGGTCGTGCCTCACAAACCTTACTGAGTTCTTTGAGAAGGTGACTAAACATCTGGATAAGGGTAAAACGGTTGATGTGGTGTATATGGATTTCAGTAAAGCATTTGATAAAGCAGAAAATTTGGAGCATGGGATTGAGGGTGATTTAGTGGTTTGGATCAGAAATTGGCTAGCTGGAAGAAGACAGAGGGTGGTGGTTGATGGGAAATGTTCATCCTGGAGTTCAGTTACTAGTGGTGTAACGCAAGGATCTGTTTTGGGGCCACTGCTGTTTGTCATTTTTATAAATGACCTGGATGAGGGCATAAAAGGATGGGTTAGTAAATTTGCGGATGACACTAAAGTCGGTGGAGTTGTGGATAGTGCGGAAGGATGTTGCAGGTTGCAGAGGGACATAGATAAGCTGCAGAGCTGGGCTGAGAGGTGGCAAATGGAGTTTAATGCGGAAAAGTGTGAGGTGATTCACTTTGGAAGGAGTAACAGGAATACAGAGTACTGGGCTAATGGTAAGATTCTTGGTAGTGTGGACGAGCAGAGAGATCTCAGTGTCCATGTGCATAGATCCCTGAAAGTTGCCACCCAGGTTGATAGGGTTGTTAAGAAGGCGTACGGTGTGCTAGGTTTTATTGGTAGAGGGATTGAGTTTCGGAGCCATGAGGTCATGTTGCAGCTGTACAAAACTCTGGTGCGGCCGCACTTGGAGAATTGCGTGCAGTTCTGGTCACCGCATTATAGGAAGGATGTGGAAGCATTGGAAAGGGTGCAGAGGAGATTTACCAGGATGTTGCCTGGTATGGAGGGAAGGTCTTATGAGGAAAGGCTGAGGGACTTGAGGCTGTTTTCGTTAGAGAGAAGAAGGTTAAGAGGTGACTTAATAGAGACATACAAGATGATCAGAGGATTAGATAGGGTGGACAGTGAGAGCCTTTTTCCTCGGATGGTGACAGCTAGCACGAGGGAACATAGCTTTAAATTGAGGGGTGATCGATATAGGACAGATGTCAGAGGTAGATTCTTTGCTCAGAGAGTAGTAAGGGTGTGGAATGCCCTGCCTGCAAAAGTAGTAGACTCGCCAACTTTAAGGGCATTTAAATGGTCGTTGGATAAACATATGGATGGTAAGGAAATAGTGTAGGTTAGATGGGCTTCAGATTGGTTTCACAGGTCGGCACAACTTCGAGGGCCGAAGGGCCTGTACTGCGCTGTAATGTTCTATGTCCTATGTTTTATGTTCTATAGGTTGATTACTGAGTCCATAGTCTATCTTTTTCACTAATGGCTTATCACTCTTCTTAGGAAACCAAGACCTATGGCAGTGTTGTCCTACAATGAGGGCCATGCTGCTACCAAAAACATGATCAACAAAATTCATGATCTAATGACTAATGTTGCGCTCAAATCTTTTGGACTTCTGGACTATTCAGGAGGAGTCATTGAGTCAGGACTGAGTCATTGTCTGACCTTTTGTCATTTGCTTTTTGAAGTTTAATATCTGATAATGAAGTGCCAATCCTAACGTACCTGGGCAAGAAGACATACAAGGGGAGGAGAATGAAATGGAGAAAGATCAAGAGTAGAATCAACCCTAATTACCCAAATCATTTGGAGATGTTTGCTATTCCTTCTATTCTCACAAACAGTATACACCATCTGTCCCACAAGCCATATAAAATAGTCCTTGCTACCACCATTCAATTTCCTTCCTTCTGTCTAACCGTATGAGTCATGACCTCACTCCACCATTAAACGTCAATGCATACACCAAATATAGATCAAGAAGCTTAGTCCAGAAACTTAATTGATTGTGGGTCTAAATATAAGCAGCAGTACGAGACAGCCTTGTACAAGTCCTTAGTCCCAGTCTGTACATGTTTGTGTCTCCAAGTGCTCCTATTATTTCCTCAGTTACGACAGGAGGTAAAAAACTGCTGAACCATTGACAACACTTCAGGGAGCTGTTGTGGATGGTTGTGAGCCTTAAGGGTTTGGTTAAAAACTGCAGCATCCTGGCATGACACTCTGACACAACTGGCTGCATGGCACTAATAATAAAATGGGCAAAGCAGGTGGCAGGGAATGGACATAATGCCAACCTGAAGGATGACAGGTGTGAGCAGCATACCTACTGTTTGCCTGTATTATACGATCACCCTTCTAGGCCCAATAATTCCGGAGGATCTTTGCTATACAAAATTCCTTTACTTCTGTTGTTGTATTTTACTACGTCTTAAGACCCTCTTTTATTTTAATTTAAGTTATAAACCTTTGAATCAAAACCAAGTATCAGTTCCATCCCACTAATCAATTCATGTAAACAAAATGAATCTCTTTCAGTAAATGTGTTTCTGGTGTCATTACCTTTTTCAGTTTCAGATTGGGATCAGAGTGAGTGTATTTGTACCAGACCGATTTGAGGATAGATGCAAAAGGAGTAACTCCAATCCCTGCCCCAACAAGGACAGCAGTTTCGTATAAAAACACATCCTCACTGGCTGTACCAAAAGGACCATCAACTGTAATACTGAAACAAAAAGTTAACGTTAAAAAGTGATCCTGCTTGTAATTGTAATCTCTTTGATACTGAAGTATCCCAACTACTAACAGGGTCTCCCAAAAGAAGAAAGCACAGATTAGTGCTGAGAATGTTTTGATTGATCAGCATCTTTGATAAAATGCTGGAAAGAGAGATTTCAGAGAATGGATTGGTCAATGCATCAAACAGAACAGGTTCAGGGTCATGAGTGTTGCTGAAAAAAAGATACATCTTGTCAAAGCATTTCACTTTACACTCACCAGGCAAATTTGTAATAAATACCAAAACAAACAGAAAACAACATACTTGACGTTGACACAAAGAAATGAAAGAACCATGGACGCTGGAAATCAGAAACAAAAACAGAGTTTGCTGGAAAATTTCGGCAGGTCTGGGAGGATCGGTGTCGAGAAATCAACGTTAACATTTCAGGTCCAGTGACCCTTCTTCAGAATGGGCTGCCAGTCCTGCTGAGTTTTTCCGAATTTGTATACTTGATGCTGAAATGGGGGGATCAAAGCCATCCTACAGGATAATGGCTACCTGAACAGACCATTTCTTGGTATGTATTATGCAAGATCATGAAAGGGCCTAAACCTATTGCTTTTGGTCATGAAAAATACCCAGTCTGAAACACAACGTAGCTCACATGTTTGTGCAACTGCTAGCTACTGCATACTGTTACTTTGCAGAAACAATATAAGTGGAATTCACGAACTGGGTACTGCTGTCAAGACAAAAAGGAGATTTGTCTTTCATACAATTTAATGATATGGAATATGCATTTCAGTGCTGGTGTTATGCTAGGCATGGAGGGCATTCATTTCAAAAATAGGTGGATTGAGGTAAGGATCAAGTAAGGTACTGACCATAACCAACAAGCCCACACTTGCAGAACCTGCAACACAGTGTCAAAAATGTGATTCCATGATCAAGACATTTGCTAATAATCCTGGGTGTGCAAAGAATTGCCACTTCAAAGTTGTCAGTTGAGCTTGTAGTTTTGAGTACTTTGGTTACTGGAAGCTATATGTATTAATAAAGAGTCCTGTTCTTTGCAGACAAAAACAAATATGTAAGCACACTACGTCTGTTTCAAATCAACAGAATAGATTTAGTTGTCAGGACAATGCCTTGACCGTTCACAGTCAACCTGCCTGGTTTAGAATTTAAACAAATCTTGATAGTTAATTGTCAGTCATCCTTAAGTGATGAATTCTTCATGGCAATACTTCCACCAATCAGAATCCACTTGCCAACCAATAAGCACTCTTCTCTTACATAGTATAAATACTTTTCCCCTTTATTGTGGTATTCCTATCCATCTGATGTTTCTTGTGAGTTGTCCTGATCAGGTAAGTGTGTTTGGAGGTTGTAGGGTGGATAGAGGATTGGTTGTGGATTTGATAATGGATCAGGGCAGAGGGAGGGGTTGTCCAGAAGAGGAGAGGTCCTGCTTCCTTGCAGTGTTGAGAAGAAAAGGATTATATAATTTTGCTTACATTTCTGGTCTTCTGCCAAATGTGAGGCAAGTGGTTCTAGTCAAACATGCTGCCAAGCACAACAGACCATTAACATTACTTCAGAGGATCTGTTAATAAGCTACTGGCCTAATTCTGGTGAACAGGAAAAAGGAGCCTGTAAATTTTAAATCCCTCGGCCTGGTTCCCACTGGGTGGAGTAAGTCAAAATCCCTCCTTTTGTGTTAGTAACACTGATGGACCTGGGTTCCAAAGGAATGATCCTACGATCAGTGTTCTGACTAGGGAGCAATCAGTATGACAAGGGAAACTTGGGAATTCACAGGCATTTAGCTTGTGATTCCCAGAACCCTGCTCCCTGTTAGCACAGCAGCTTCTTACTGGGAGTGACAGGTTGGGGAAATCACAGCTCAGGTAACTAATAGAATTTATACTGTAATTTAGTTTCTAAAAGATCATAAAGACTAGTGAAAATACTATTAAATAGATGCATCCAAATTGCGAGTTCCCTCACCTGGGGAGTTTCCATGCTTCTCGGAATTCCTTTTGGTCTCCGCCACATACTTTGAACAAACTGTCTGTCCAGTCTCCCACTATTCTCACATGAATGCTGAAGTGGTCTTCTTCTGGAGAGGAGGTCAATGTGAAAGGGTGCCATTCCAACCTTGAAATCTTCGAACATTGGACAAAAATGTACTGACCAACCTCCATCTTAAAACCTCGCTTCTTCATCTGCAGTTCCAGCACTTTAGAGGGATGGGTAACAACCTGTGAAAAGAAATGACTGTTTGAGCGAATGGCAAATGAGCGTACAATTAAACACAACAGCAAGCAATTCCTGGTCAATTTTAATTCACTTACATAAAATCCTGTGTAACATAAATCTATCAAAGAGAATGTGCTTTGCCTTTCATAGGACCATCCTTATAGCTGCCTCTACCGCGTCCATCCTTTCAACTGGCCCATAGGAGCCAAACCACATCTAAAACCATTCCCCTTTCCTGGCCCTGGATTCAGCTTTTCCTTTCATTTATTTCCCATGACCCCCATCCCCTCTCTGAATGAATCTTGTCCAATTTCTGCACTCTTAATTCTATCTTCATTAAAATGCTGACAGCTCAGCTTCCCCTCTTTTTTTCTCATGTTGTCCAAAATCATTGTTTTCTCTCTTCAGGTGTGTCACTTTCTCCCCTAAATTTGCTGTTATCACTCCGCTCCTCAAAAAATCCTCAAAATCACACCACCTTTGAAAACCATCATCCAACTTCCAACCTCTCTTTCCTGCCTTCCCTGTCACTTCCAAAATCTATTTCCACCCTTCCCAGAACTCTATGTTTGAATTCAATATCAATGTGATACACTGATCAGCGAAGTCTCAAATTACATCCTGTGTGACTGTAAGATGAGTAAGGTTTTCCTTATCCTTGAGCTCCATCTGTAGTCTGCAACATAATGGACCATACTATCCTCCTCAACAATTCTCCTATGCTGTCCAGCTGAGTGGGACAGCTCTCACTTGGTTATTACTAAACCACAGCTGGAGAATAATTTCCAATTGCTTCTCTCCTACTCTTACTGTGTTACCTCTGATGTCTCCTATAGATATATTCTTGGCCCCTACTGTTTCTCATCTGTGTGCTGTCCTTGGTAATATTGAAAGCACAGAATCAGTTTTCATGTGTACAAGACTCCCTACCTACACATCATTTTTCTCTCCCACTGTTGCTAACTTATCAGACTATTTATCCAATATCCAGTATTGGTTGAGAACTAATTTCCTATCATTAAATATTGGAAAAGTTGAAGCCATTGATTTTAGTCTCCACTTAAAATTCTGCTTTGTTAATACAGGTAGAAGTCTGAGATTGAGCCAGTCAGTTCAGACATTGTTGTCACACTTGATTCCAAGATCAGTCTCCTTTTTGATTTTTGAGGCAAATGCTCATTTCCACTTCCATAGTGTCACCAACTTTTCCACTGTTTTTGCTCATCTGCTACTGGATCTTTTGTTCATACCCTTGTTACATGTAGACTTTGTATTTGTCATGTACTCTTCCTTGTCTTCCCACTTTCTAATCTCCATCTTGCTCTCCGAGAAAGCTCTGCTACCTGTTCCTCTATCATTCCTGTGCTCATTGAACTGCTTTGGCTCCCAAACAAACAATGCATTGATTTTAAAACTCTGATTCCTGTTTTCAAATCCTTCCACATCATCCTTCCCTATCTTTGTAATCTCTTCCAACCCAGAACCCTTCAAGATACCAGTGTTCCTCTAATTCTGGCCTCTTGAGGTTCCCAATTTTAATTACTTCACTGATGGTAATCACACCTTCAAATGCTCAAACTCTAATATCTGCAATACCCTTCCTGAACATGTTCACTTCTTTCATTACAGATGTCTGAGAGGTAAACTCCTTAAAACTACCTTTTTGAGCAAGATTTTGGTCATCTAACCCAATATGACATCAAGCCAAAAAAGAAGGTATTTTGATCTTAATGCTGCTGAAGTATTAGTTGCCCTTTCTTGTCCTTTTTAAAAATATATTTTCTATCCTTTCTCTTTCTCTAATCTCAAGTAGCATAGTTTCCAAACTTGTGTTAGAGGTTGGGTAACTGCTTATGTTCTAAAACTTACTGCAGAAAAACACAAGGGATACGGCAGAAGAAATTCTCCTGCCTTCCCCTTGTCAAATGCTTTGGGCAAATTCTATTTAACATCTTTTCAGAACGTCAGCATTTAGCTCATGTATAATGTGAAGACCATTATGGATGATAATGCAGATCTGACAATTTTTTGACACAAATCGCTGAGACAGCAGGTTTGCACACAATTTTCCTGGGGCATTTCACCAACTTTTAATCCATTTCTGGAGATTAAAAACAAGGATTCTATTTCAAAGAATTTGCATACTTTTCATCTTTTCACACATAGGCATTAATATACAGCAGAAAGAATTTGTGGTAATGCTGGACATGGTCAAACAATTGAACATTTGCTTACCTTTGTGATTACAACTTTCTGATGGGATCGCCAAAATCGCACAAGTCTCTCGCAAACATACAAAGCCATGGGGCCCACCACCCATTTCCACGTCTATAAAGAGGATCAGTTGGTTTAGTTAGAAAAGTGAAAATAATTTAATGTGATTGCATTCTCTCAACTAAATATTATCATTGAAAAGTGATCAAAAGCCAGACGTACCATTGGAGGATTCCCTGCGAAAACAGGAACAGGACACTGTCTGATATTCCCCCATTCTGTATACCTATCCTTGCAAAAGGTAGCATTGTGCTCCTTTAGGCTGTTACTTGTTTGACCACGAACAATTCGTCTGATGGTTGAAGCACAAAATACCTCTTTTGTAAGAAAGCTTTAAAGAGACTTTGAGCTTGTTTTTTTAAAAATTAAATGTCGGCATATGAAATACTGTTGACGAAAAAAGTGCTGGAGGACCTCAGCGGCTTTGGCAGCATCTGTGGAGAGAGAAACAGTTAATTTTTCGAGTCCAATCACTCAGTTCTTTGGACTCGATAATGAATTCTGTTTCTCTCTCCACAGATGCTGCCAGAACAGTGGAGTTTATCCAGCACTTACTATTTTTATTTCAGATCTCCAGTGTCTGCAGTATTTTACTTTTACTTAAAACAGTATTGAACCTTTTCTACAGTCGAGAACAGTTTGCTGCAAATCTGTCTGACGTGTAACAATAGAGAATGAATGAGGGAGCAGGCAAGTAGGTGTGTGCACTTTGGGGTTATCTACAAAATTCCAAAAGACCTGCAGCCACAATAAAGACACTTAACTCCTACTGTTTATTGCAGGCTGTTATGAGGTATTTCATGGTAGTCAGAGATTTTTTTTTACCTTATAAATGTAACAAATGTGTAAATGAAATTTCTCATTTAGGATCAGGGCATTGTGGATTGTGTTTTTAACATATCATATGGCCAGTAGTGTTTTCCAATTTGCTGCCATTGGATACACATCTGCTGATACTACTTGCCAAAATATTGTTTAGTACTGACTAGTGTCTGAGAAGAACTTTTGTTGAAATTAGAAAGATGGCACATCAGTTGGTGTGAATGGTAGACAATTCGTAAGTACGATACGTACCCAACTCCGTGGATCACGAGCCCAACAAAAAAGATCACAAAAAGATGATGCGTGTACCAGAAAACTTCAAAGTATGACCTCCTGATAATTTCTGTTGACGTTGTTATCATCAGTATCAGAGCAAGAGTGATGGCAATGCCACTTAGTCCAGCCAAAGTTGTGAATGCTACTTCAGTGGGATTCTAGAAAAGAAAAATAATAAATATATAAACAATATAGAAAACAAAATATCTTGACCGATTATTAAAATGAAAGAGAAACTTAGATGTTTCAGGAAGTGTAGTAACAGAATGTGAAAACACTGCAGGCAAGAAATTGAAATCAGTTCAAACATGTTTACGTTCCACAATGACACCTCTGTTCTGCATGGGCATTTCTGACATGAAGACTCTGAATGCTATCATGGCAAAGGTGTTGGCATATATTTGCTGCAATTCTGCACAGCAAGGAGACCCTGAGGTTAATCACCATTATAGGGTTATAGAGATAAAAGGTACTGCAGATGCTGGAGAATCCGAGACAACAAGCATGGGGCTGGATGAACACAGCAGGTCAAGCAGCATCATAGGAGCAGGAAAACTTGACGTTTCGGGCCTAAACCCTTCATCAGAAATGGGGGAGGGGAAGAGGGTTCTGAAATAAATAGGGAGAGAGGGGGAGGCGGATAGAGGATGGATAGAGGAGAGGATAGGTGGAGAGGAGGCAGACAAGTCGAAGAGGCGGGGATGGAGCCAGTAAAGGTGAGTGTAGGTAGGGGAGTAGGGAGGAGATAGGTCAGTCCAGGGAGGATGGACAGGTCAAGGGGGCGGGATGATGTTAGTAACAAACAACTGCACCTCCCAGTCGCGAACCATTTCAACTCCCCCTCCCATTCCTCAGATGACATGTCCATCCTTGGCCTCCTGCAATGCCACAGTGATGCCACCCGAAGGCTGCAGGAACAGCAAATCATATTCAGCCTGGGAACCCTGCAGCCCAATGGCATCAATGTGGATTTCACAAGCTTCAAAATCTCCCCTCCCCCAACCGCATCCCAAAACCAGCCCAGCTCATCTCCACCTCCCT
>JAHRHZ010000032.1:11345734-11359943 GCA_024137785.1 Ginglymostoma cirratum
GAGGACTGACCTATCTCCTCCCTACCCCCCTACCTACACTCACCTTTACTGGCTCCATCCCCGCCTCTTCGACTTGTCTGCCTCCTCTCCACCTATCCTGTCCTCTATCCATCCTCTATCCGCCTCCCCCTCTCTCCCTATTTATTTCAGAACCCTCTTCCCCTCCCCCATTTCTGATGAAGGGTTTAGGCCCGAAACGTCAAGTTTTCCTGCTCCTATGATGCTGCTTGACCTGCTGTGTTCATCCAGCCCCATGCTTGTTGTCTAGGGTTATAGAGTCAGTTTCTGTGCTGTATGGCTGTAAGACTCTCTGACTCATACAGCACAGTAGCAGACCATTCAGCCTAACTCGTCCGTGCAGACCAAATTTCCCAAACTGAACTAGTCCCATTTGCCTGCATTTTACCCATATCCCTCAAAACCTTTCCTATTCATGTACCCATCCAAAAGTATTTTAAATATTGTAACTGTACCCATATCCAACATTTCCTCTGGCAGTTCATTCCACAGACGGACCACCCTCCTCGCGAAAAATTCGCCCCACAGGTCCTTTTTATATTTTTCTTCTCTCATCTTAAAAATATGCCCCCTAGTTGAGAACTCCCACAGCCCAGGGAAAAGACCTTTGCTATTCACCTTCTGTATGCCAATGATGATTTTATAAACCTTTGTAAGGACACGCCATCAACTTCATATGCTCCAGTGAAAACAGTCCCAGCCTATTGAGCCTCTCCTTTACTGCCTTGGAGAAAATTCACAATGGATCTACTAGATTGATACACCTGGAATAAGTCGGTTGTTTCTCAAGGAGGGGTTGTACTGACTGGGCTTCTTTGCTCTGGAGTTTAGAAGAGTGAGGTGTGACCCGGTTGAAGTGAATAAGATCATGAATGGTGCTACAAAGTGGACGTGGATGAGTTGTTTCCTGTTGTGAGTCATTCCAGAACTAGGGAGCATTACTTTAAAAGTTGGAGTCACCCTTTTAGGACAGAGATGGGAGATGGGCAATTTAGCATGGCCAACCCACCTAATCTGCACATCTTTGGACTGCAGGAGGAAACCGGAGCACCTGGAAGAAACCCACACAGACATGGGGAGAATGTGCATACTCCACACAGACAGTTGCCCAAGGGTGGAATCAAACCTGGGTCCCTGGTGCTGTGAGGCAGCAGTGCTGACCACTGAGCCACCATGCCACTCTGCTGTGTGTCTTTGGAAATCTCTGCCTCAGAAGACAGTAGAGGTGAAGTCATTGAATATTTTTAATACAGAGGAGGAAAGATTCATCATGGCAAGTGAATCATGGGTTAAGCTATTTTGGATTTTCATTTGTTCAGTGAGCTCAGCCAAAAAAATCTTCAGCTGTTTTGGTCCATCATAAAGTCAGAAGTTTACTGATGATCGCAGAATGTTCAGCACCATTTGCAGCTCCTCAGATATGAAAGCAGTTTGTGTCCATATGCAACAAGACCTGGACAATATTCAGTATTTAACTGATTAGTGACAAATCTCACTAATGGCACACAAGTGCCAGACAATGATCATTTCTAACAAGGCAGAATCTACAAAGCTCAGGTCAGATGTGCGTGAAATACTTCCCACTTACTTCGATGAGCCCAGTTCCAATAACACTCAAGAAGTTTGACACCATGCCGGGCAAAATAACAGCCTGCTTGATTGCCATCCCATCTATGAGCTTCAACATTCATTCCCTTCATCACTGACATACAGTGGCAGCAGCATATACCACCTGTAAGATACACAGCAGTAACTCACTAGGGTAGTTTCCACAGCTCTTTCCAAACCCATGATTGCTTGCTGTAGTATTTTAGCGAAGCTCAATGCAAGCTAGAAGGACAACACCTCATTTTCCCCTTGGGGATCCTGCAGCCCTCCGGACTCAATATTAGTTCAATAATATTAGGGCCTAAATGCTCCCATGTCCCAGCACCCTACCACACACACCAAGCCTTGTTATGACATAGTCTGCCATTATACACCATCTGTTATTAGTCACAAATAGTCTCTGTTAACAACTATTCACCTTCCCAGCCTGGTCATTATCAACTCTTTGTCTGTCCAACTGCTCTTCTCTCTCTTTAGGCTCTATCCTATCATTTACTCCCTACCCCATCCCCCTCCCCTTTTTTCTGCATATAAACTAACGTTTTCCAGGCCACCATCAGTTCTGAAAAAGGGCCACCGGAGCCGAAATGTTGATTGATTTTTTTTCTTCACAGATGCTGCCAGATCTGCTGAGCTTTTCCAGCAACTTTGTTTTTGTCCATGACCTCTATCACCTAGTACAAGGCCAGCAGATGCATGGAAACTTCACCACCTGAAAGTTATATTTCAAACCACACACCATCCCAAATTGAAACTACATTGCTGTTCCTTCACTGCTGCTCAGTCAAAATCCTGGAACTTCTATATTATCAGCACAGTAGGTGGATCAACACTAGATGGAATGCAGCTGTCTGTGAAGACAGCTCAGCACCACCTTCTCCAAGGGAATTACGGACAGACAATAACCGTGTGCCTAGCCAACAATGTCCACACATCAGGAATAAATAAAGAAGATGTGGATTGTGGGAAATTGAAATTCTATCATACTTTTTAAAAAATTTGTGCACCTACAACAATGTCTGCAATTTGCCCACAATGTATAGTGACTGCAATAGATACCAAAAAAAAGTTACACATTACCGTGTTTGGGTCTCGAATTGGATTCAGATAACTTCCATCGTTTCCAATTTTGGACAAAACATTGTTAAGTGTTCCATTTTCATACCCTTGGCTCGTCATAAATCGCTCAAAGTTGAACAAATGTGCAACGATGTGAACGGCTGTGAAGGAAGTGAAGGAGCATTTGTCATAACCTTGTAGAAATGCTACAATATGCAGGTGATGAGCAAGACTACTTGAATTACTTTATGGTTCAAAGAGATTGTGTAATACTTAAAAATGGCCTATGGGGTCAACTTAAATAATGGATCTGCATCTATAAGAAAAATTATATCAGCTTTTCTTTTACCGAAGTTAGCATGACACAGGCTGATCCCTTGGGTTACAGGGTGCATTGTACTAATTTTTTTTAGATAAACATACGGTTGTAAAATACCAAGTAATACAAAACTATAGCGAAGTCAATATCATGCATTCACAATTGTTCTTAATGTTATCCTTAAACTTGATACATTTGAGAAAAATATTATTCTCTCTAATTTTTCAATGACATCATTCCTTTTACAATCTCCTAAAGGATCTGAAGAAATAGTGAAGCGACATGATTATCATGTCTAATAAAAGAGAAATAGTGAAATTCTGGAAATCTGAAATAAAAGCAGAACATGCAGAAAATATTCATTCGTATCTGTGGAGAGGGAAACTGATGTATGGCCCTTCTATGAATGAGGAATTGGGAAGTGGGCAGGAGAGATCAATAATAGCTGAAGCACCTTACAGAGCCACAGTCACTGAGGTTCTGATGACCCTAATGATAGGCATCACTGAATTGCTTTAGTTTCCATTCCTGCCAGGCATCCAGTCAAATGAACAACCTGAAGGAGCAGTCTGGGATGTCAAGGAACAATCCCCAGACTTTGGAAAGTCATTGAAGCCTGCCTTTAGCAGGAGGGAGTCATTATCAATGAAAGATGCTAAGAGGAAATCAGTAATTGGGGGAGGCAGCTGGGAGTAGAGGAAGAATGGTGATTGGTACTGGAAGAAGCTGAAGGTATCCTTGACGATCCTGATGAGTAGTGCTGAAAGAAGCAATTATTGTGTCAAACAAGTCTGCCCTCCCTTTCCCTGCCAGGTTTCTCCACTGTTGGGAACACTGTGCAGTTAACAGTTAATTTTAAACTATGGGAATCAAACTAAAATGTTAATACATTATTGAAAAAAAAGACTGACTGTGTGCACTGTGGCAGGTCGCTTCCCCTGCATTTAACTCTCTAATGTCCCACCCAACCACTCTCCCTGACCTGTCATGAGGTTATCAACACTGAGGCCAATTTTTCAGGGTTGATGACCTTTCAACAGAACTGAAGTCACAGCTTTGTTTTTTAACATTGCACTGATGTCTACCTGCCCACTTCTATTTATGCCACTGAGTTATTCAGTTATTGGCTTTGATAATAAGGTCAATTCTTTATTTTAGGCCACAGGGACATCTTCACATTTCATGATCAATTCTGATTACTGATAATTTCCTCTCCAAAATTCACCAACATCAGGATAAAACCCTATGAACATGGAAACGCCATTGTTGCCACAATATTGTATTCATATTTTGTGCAGAGGTTACTTTATTTATTGTACATAAAAACAGACAATATCCATACAGATATTGCTTTCAGGTAATGGCATTATTGAGTTCACTTCCAAGGTGGGAAGTCTATGAAATACCTGTCGTATTACATTCTGTTCTAAAGTATTTGAATAGTTACAAAATTGCTTGATTACATCCAAAATTTTCTAATGTTGAATATTTTTACTTTTAATCCACAAAAATATCTTAACTTTTGTAGTTGATTTGATTTGATTTCTTGACTTGAATTCAGGAAGAAATAAAACCTAAAAATTTGAAGACTTATACATAAAACACATTAAAATAGAGTAAGAAAAATCTGTTTAAGTTACCTGTATGCAGGGCAATCATGTAAGCTACCAGCTTATGGAAGGAAATATTTCGGTCCAATTGTCTTCTGCAGCACTTCAAATTAAAACAGATGTTACAAGACACTGTGACAGGTGAGTGTTTAAACAGATTGCATTACTCTACTGCCATCACCTAGGCCAATGTGCAAGCTCAAATAAGTAGCACCAAACATTGGGTCTCAGTTTTTCCCAGTGATTCTTGTTGAGTTTCCTGTTATACTGTTGATAAATGCTTATGTCTCTCTAATGTAAATGAGCTCTGACAAATTGTCAAGCAGTGCCCATTTACTATTTTTTGCGGTGCAACTTTAGTCACATCGATAACAACATAAACCAAGCAGTATAGCAGGATCCTGTGCCTTTATTGTTTTGCTTTAACTCCTGTAGCCTAAAGATGCCTTGTATTTTCTTGGCAGTAGTAAATGACAAACACATGTATCAAACAAGCAAATCCTGAATACATGATCAAAAATGTCTTGGATGTCTTGAAGATCTATCGGCATTCTTTTTTTTAAAAATCAACCCAGTAAAGCTCCTTCTTGACTAGAAATCACCTTTTTTAACTACCTGGAGTTTGCCATTTTTTTTATTAGAAACGTAAATAGTTAAAACATGAAAGCATGCAAAATGTTTACAGAGATTGAAAAGAAAGATGTAGGATGTTTTCCCTAAGGTCTACAATCAGGGGACACAATTTCAGAATAATGATAGGCCATTTAGGATTGAGGTTTTTCACTCAATGTGAGACATTTAGTCATTGAGTATGTTCAAGTTAGAGATCAATAGGTTTCTGGGCAGGAGTGAAAGGAACAAGGTGGTCATTATGGGAGACTTTAACTTCCCCAACATTGACGGGAAATGCTATAACTCTAGTACGTCGGATGGATCGGTTTTTGTCCAATGTGTGCAGGAGGGTTTCCTGACACAGTATGTCGAAGGGCCGACAAGAGGGGAGGCCACACTGGATCTGGTACTTGGTAATGAACCAGGCCAGGTGTTTGATTTAGTGGTAGGTGAGCACTTTGGAGAGAGTGACCATAATTCGGTCACGTTTAGTTTAGCGATGGAAAGGGATAGGAACATGCCACTGGACAAAAGTTATAGATGGGGGAAAGGCAATTATAATGCGATTAGGCAAGACTTAGGAGGGATAGAATGGGGTAGCAAAATGCAGGGGATGGGGACAATTGAAATGTGGAGCTGGTTTAAGGAACAGATATTGCGTGTCCTTGATAGGTATGTCCCTATCAGGCAGGGAGGAAGTGATAAGGTAAGGGAACCTTAGTTTACAAAAGAAATTGTATCTCTTGTTAAGCGGAAGAGGGAGGCTTATGTGACATTGAGACGAGATGGTTCAGATGAGGCGATGGAGAGTTACAGATTATCTAGGAAGGATTTAAAGAGAGAGTTAAGAAGAGCAAGGAGGGGACATGAGCAGTCATTAGCTGGTAGAATAAAGGAGAACCCTAAAGCTTTCTATAGGTATGTGGGGAATAAAAGGATGAATAGGGTAAGAATAGGGCCAGTCAAAGACAGAAGTGGGAAGTTGTGTGTGGACCCTGTGGAGATCGGAGAGGTGCTAAACAAATATTTCTCATCTGTTTTCACTCAGGAAAAGGAGAATATTGTAGAGGAGAAGACTGAGATATGGGCTATTAGACTTGAAAGGATTGAGGTTAGTAAGGAGGTGTTATCAATCCTAGAAGGTGTGAAGGTAGATAAATCCCCTGGACCGGATGGGATTTTTCTGAGGATTCTCTGGGAAGCTAGGGAGGAGATGGCGGAGCCTTTGGCCTTGATCTTTGAGTCGTCATTGTCTACAGGTTTAGTACCAGAGGACTGGAGGATTGCGCAAATGTTGTGCCCTTGTTCAAGAAGGGCAGTAGAGATGACCCAGGTAATTATAGACCAGTGAGCCTTACATCTGTTGTAGGAAAAGTTTTGGAAAGGATTATAAGAGATAGGATTTATAATCATCTAGCAAGCAACAATTTGATTGGAGATAGTCAACATGGATTCGTCAAGGGCAGGTCGTGTCTCACAAACCTCATTGAGTTTTTTGAGAAGGTGACCAAGCATGTGGATGAGGGTAGGGCAGTTGACGTGGTGTACATGGACTTCAGTAAAGCCTTTGATAAGGTTCCACATGGTAGGCTATTGGAGAAAATGCGGAGGCATGGGATTGAGGGAGATTTAGCAGTTTGGGTTAGAAACTGGCTTTCTGAAAGAAGCCAAAGAGTGGTGGTTGATGGAAAATATTCAGCCTGGAGTCCGGTTACTAGTGGTGTGCCACAAAGATCTGTTTTGGGACCACTGCTGTTTGTCATTTTTATAAATGACTTGGACGCAGACATAGGTGGATGGGTTAGTAAGTTTGCAGATGACACTAAAGTCGGTGGAGTGGTGGACAGTGTGGAAGAATGTTGCAGATTGCAGGGAGACTTGGATAAACTGCAGAATCGGGCTGAAAGGTGGCAAATGGAGTTCAATGCAGATAAATGTGAGGTGATGCACCTTGGGAAGAATAATAGGAAGGCAGAATACTGGGTCAATGGAAAGATTCTTGGTAGTGTGGATGTGCAGAGGGATGTTGGTGTCCAGGTACATAGATCCCTGAAAGTTGCCACCCAGGTTGATAGTGCTGTTAAGAAGGCATACGGTGTGTTAGGTTTCATTGGTAGAGGGATTGAGTTCCGGAGCCGTGATGTCATGCTGCAACTGTACAAAACGCTAGTGCGGCCTCACTTGGAATATTGCGTACAGTTCTGGTCGCCCCATTACAGGAAGGATGTGGAAGCATTGGAAAAGGTGCAGAGGAGATTTACCAGGATGTTGCCTGGTCTGGAGCGAAGGTCTTATGAGGAAAGGCTGAGGGACTTGGGTCTGTTCTCATTGGAGAGAAGAAGGCTAAGAGGGGATTTAATAGAGACATACAAAATGATCAGAGGATTAGATAGGGTGGACAGTGAGAGTCTTTTTCCTAGGATGATGACGTCGGCTAGTACGAGGGGGCACAGCTGCAAATTGAGGGGTGATAGATTTAAGACAGATGTCAGAGGCAGGTTCTTTACTCAGAGAGTGGTAAGGGCGTGGAATGCCCTGCCTGCCAATGTAGTTAACTCAGCCACATTAGGGCATTTAAACAGTCCTTGGATAAGCATATGGATGATGACGGGATAGTGTAGGGGAATGGGCTTAGATTAGTTCACAGGTCGGCGCAATATCGAGGGCCGAAGGGCCTGTTCTGCACTGTATTGTTCTATGTTCTATGTTCTATGTCTTTAATAATGTTTTCAATTCTCCACAAACTGCGGGTTTTTGCTCTGGAATTTGTGTAACTAGAGAGCCATTTTAACAAAGAGCCCTGTACAGCGAATCTGAGACTTAACATATTTACCTTTGAATGGGCAAATCTGAACTTTTTCTGGTGAGTGTGGTGCATGTCCATCTTTTAGATAAAACAATTTAATGTCATTCCATGTATTTCAAAGCCAAATCTCTTGGTGAGATACTGGCATAGTGCTTGATTAGTCTTACCATATTTTAATTTTATTTCTTATCTTACATTTTATTTTTATTCAGGCAAGTGTAAGGATATTCAGTTTCCACATGCAACAGGGGCTCTAGCCCAGGCCAGAGCAGACCACAGAAATGTCTTGTTAACCCCTTGATTCAGCACCAGTGCTATGATTGTGGGTTTAAAATGGCAGTCAGGACTTGCCTTTCTGCCATGTTCCTGCCACCTACAAAAATTTGATCTTAGTTCTTGGGTGGCATGGTGGTTCAGTGGTTAGCACTGCTACATCACTGTGTCAGGGATGTGGATCCAATTCCAGCCTTGGCTGACTGTCTGTGTGAAGTTTGCATATCTTCTGCTTCCACTCAGTGCTCCAGTTTCCTCCCTCAGTCCAAAAATGTGCAGGTAAGGTGGTTTGGCTGTGCTAAATTGCTCTATAGTGTGGATTTGATGGGCTGAATTGCCTTTTCTGCACTGTAGGAATTCAATAATTAAATAATGATCTTCTGGCTACTGTTTTAGAACAGGTTTTTCATTTTTAAAAGCAAACTGGATTCCAACATACATAAACAGAAATTGCTGGAAACGCTCCGCAGGTCTGCCAGCATCTGTGGAAAGAAATCAATCAGATTGGGTCACTGGATCTGAAATGCTAACTCTGATTTCTTTCCACAGACGCGACCAGATTTGCTGAGCTTTTCCGACAATTTCTGTCTTTGTTTCTGATTTCCTGCATTTGGAGGCACACAGTTTGAAATGGTGCAGAGCATTAATGAGCCATCTCTTTAAGTCTGCAGATATTTTCTGTTCAATCTGTTCAGTGATGTTATGACCCACCTCTGGAGCAGGTGGGACTTAAACTAGTGCCTCCTGAATCAGAGATAGGGACACCAACATGGTACCATAAGAGCCATTCTCATAAGTCTGCATTAGTGTTCTCCTCCATATAAATCACTTAGTCTAATGCCACTCATCCACTTACTTCCAATATCCTCTCAAATTCACTTCTTTCAAGCAGTTAGCTAATCTCTTGTTGAAACAAGATCAGCTTACAACTTCAACTTCTAACTTCCCGTTTAATAGTTTACAACCTGCCCTTTAATAAACTGTCACTTGGGTGGAGACATTCTTCAATATTAAATGGGTGAGAAAAGTAAAATCTAATGTGTTTCTGTTCTGAGCTGTAGTCATTGGTAATTGAACTACAAATCATTACTAAGTCAAATATTAAAACCAAAGTACTCCCCAACAGCAGATATAATTTTGTACAATGAATTGTGTCTTGGTTGGTGCTGCAGGTGTTAGGGTGAAAAGAGTGAATAAGCAAGCACATTTCATACAATGAGAGTTATTTGAATTCTTACCCCACAGGATCCTCTCAGAAATGACAATAGATTTCGGCACACTGGAAGGAGGATCAGCATGCAGTTGAAATTCAAACATGCAGCAGGGGCTCTAGCCCAGGCCAGAGCAGACTACAGAAATTTTAACAAAATACACATGAGCCACAGTGCATTTGCAGAAGAGAAACTGTCATCTAAAATATTGGTATCTCAAGGCAAACTTACTCCAAGAAGCTCTCGTGTGTAGAAAAACTTTTCCCCATCCTCATACACGTAAAAGAAATGCACAAAGAGAAATGCATTTATTCCAAGCCACACCAGCTGCAAATAAAGATAAGTAAATACAATAATCAGGTTAAAAAAGTAATCTGGAATCTACTGATGACCTCAAAACCATTGCCAAAAACAGAAATTGCTGGGAAAGTTCAGCAGGCCTGGCAGCATCTGTGGAGAGAAATCAGAGTTAACATTTTGGATCGTGCAAGCCTTCCTCAGAAGGAGTTCTATATCTATGAGAAAACTCTCTCCACAGAGGCTGCCAGACCTGCTGAGATTTTTCAGCATTTTCTGTTTTTGTCTTTGACTTACAGGATCCGCAGTCCTTTTGATTTTTATAAAACCATTGCAGTTTGTCAGAAGAACCCATCTGGGTCACTGATGGCGTTTAGGGAAGCAAATCTGTTATCCTTACCTGGTCTGGCAGACACATGAGTTCAGATCTGCAGCAATGTGGTTGACTCTTGACTGCCCTCACAATTGGCTTAGCAAGTCATGGAGTTCAAGGGCAGCTAAGGGCAGGCATTAAATACTGGCCAGCCAGTGACTCCCATGAGTAAATTTAAAAAAATCTTTATTTCTATTGCGGTCCGCTTCTCTCATTATTTTGTTGATATTAAGGACGTTTCTCCTCTGGAAGCTTCTAATTCTGCTGCTCCTTTCATTGTCACAGGTACAGATTGTAACTATACCAATTGTAAGTGAAACATTAAACATCATCTTGATGGAACAGAGAACAGAAACTCAGGAAAGGGAGATCTTGTACCTATAACAGATCCTGTTGCGTTTTCAATCTGTTTAAACTGAAGGACGAAGACTTAGGTGGGCTGTGCTACACTCTTGTGGAATCCCCTGACCTGAATTTTCCTGAAAGCACTTGTTCCGGGCGGTAACCAATGCTCGGACAATACAGAGAAAGATTTTACTCCATCATATAGACATTCAAACTTATTTGTCCTCCCCAAATCTAACTCATTGCTTCCTCAAACCTTGGATCAGAAACAGGGATGAAGTAAGTGAAAGTGAAGAAAAATAAATACAAGGACCATCTCAGTGTAATAAATGTTGAAACAAAAACAATTGGAAATCTGCCTGTTTCTTATAGAAATGATCCCTAGATCAAAATGTAAGCAATATTTCTTATCCACAGCTCAGTAAGGCCAGCTAGGATATTGGCATACTAGGGGAAATTCTAGGAACATAAATGTGGATTTTTTATCCATCAAGCCACTCTGCCATTCAATGAGATCATGCCTTCTCTGTATCTGAACGTCATCCATTGATATTGGTTCCACACAGCTTTATTCTTCTGCCTAGCTAAAGAATGTAAGGACATAAGAAATGGGAGGAAGAATAAGACATTCAGCCTCTCAAGCCTGTCCTGCCATTCTATAAAACAATGGCTATTCTGTTGAGGCCTCAACTTCTCTTTGATACCGTTTCCTAGTAGATCTCAACTTGGGGACATTTCAAAAATCTATCGAGCTCCTCTTTAACTGCTTTCAGTGGTCTACCTCCACAACTCTGTAGGCGACAGTAAGGACTGCAGATACCGGAGTCAATAAATGTGGAGTTGGAAAAGCACAGCCGGTCAGGCAGCATCTGAGGCGCAGGGAAGTCAATGTTTTGGGCCAAAACTCTTCATCTGGACTGGGAAGTGGGAGGGGAGCCTAGAAATAATTAGAGGAAGGGTAGGACTGGGGTGAGGGTAACAGGGATGGTGATAGGTGGATGAAGGTAGGTGGTTATTGTGGTTGGTCAGTGGGAAGGGTGGAATGGATAAGTGAATTGGAATATGGGCAGATTGGGGTTGGAGAGATTTTGAAGCTGGTAAAGTGAATTTGAGGCCATTGGGTTGTAAGCTCACAAGGTGAAATATCAATTGCTGTTCCTCCAGTTCAGGTGTCACTCTGACAACAGGAGGCTGAGGATGGACATGTCCTGAGGGGAATGGGAGGGGTAGTTAAAGTGGGTGGCAACAGGAAGGTTGGGTGGGTTGGTGCATGCAGTGTGCAGATGCTCTGCGACCTGGTCCCTGAGTCTGCGTTTGATCTCCGCGATATAGAGGAGATCACACCGGGAGCAATGGATACAGTAGATGCGGTTAGATGAAGTGCAGGTGAATCTCTGCTGGATTTGGGAGGATTGTTTTGGGGCCTTGGGCAGAGGTGAGGGAGGAGGTGTAGGGGCAGGTGTAGCACCTCCTGCAGTTGCAGGGAAAGGTACTATGTGTGGTGGAGGGGTTGGTAGGGAATGTGGAGCTGATGAGGGTGTTGCAGAGTGAATGGTCCTGCAGAAAGCAGGCAGGGGTGGGGAGGTAAGTATCTTTTTTGGTGGTGGGATCTGATTGTAGGTGCAGGAAAAGTCAGAGGATGATGCATTGGATTCGGAGATTGGTGGGGTGGTATGTGAGGGCTAAGGGAACTCTATCCTTCTTGTTGTTGTGGGGAGACAGTTTAAGGGCAGAAGTGTGGGAAATGGGGGAGATGCAGTTAAGGGCATCCTTAATAACAGAGGAAGGGAAACTATGATCCTGAAAGTAGGAGGACATCTGGGAAATCCGAGAGTAGAAGGCCTCATCCTGGGAGCAGATGCAGCGGAGGCAGAGGAATTGTGAGTATGGGATAGCATTTTTGCAGGAGGAGGGTGAGAGGAGGTCTAATCGAGGTAATTTTGGGAGTCAGTGGGTTTGAAATGGATGGTAGTGGTGAGGCAGTTATTAGAGATGGAGTTGGAGAGATCCAAGAAGGGGAGGGAGGTGTCAGCATTGGTCCAAGTAAATTTGAGAGTGTGGTGGAAGGTGTTGGCAAAGTCGATGAACTGTTCAAGCTCCTCACGGGAGCACGAGGCAGACTGATACAGTCATCAATAAAACAAAGAAAGAAGTGGGGGATGGTGCCAGTGCAGTTGTTGAAGAGGGTCTGCTCCACAAATCCTACAAAGAGGCAGGCATAGCCCGGGCCCATGTGGTTGCCCATTGTCACCCCGTTGGTTTGTAGGAAGTGGGAGGAATCAAAGGAAAAATTGTTGAGGGCGAGGACCAGTTCCCCCAAGTGAATGAAAGTGTCAGTGGACGGGGACTGGTTGGCCCTATGGGAGAGGAAGCAGAGGAGGGCTTCTAGGCCTACCTCCTGGGGGATACGGGTATACAGGGACTGCACATCCACGGTGAAGATGAGGTGTTGGGGGCAGGGGAATTGAAGGTTTTGATATAGGTGGAGGGCATGGGTTGTGTCCCGAATGTAGGTACGGAGTTCCTGGACCAAAGGGGAAGGAATGGAATTGAGGTAGTTGGAGATGAGCTCAGTGGGGCAAGGGTAGGCTGAGACAATGGTTCAACCCGGGCAGTGGGGTTTATGGATTTTAGGTAGGAGATAGAAATGGGCGGTGTGGTGTTGGGGAATTATCAAGTTGGAGGCTGTGGACAGGAGATCTCCCGAGGTGATGAGGTTGTTGATAATCTGGGAGATGGTGACTTGGTGATCAGAGGTGGTGTTGTGATTGAGGTATGGTAGGAGGAGGCATCAGAGAGTTGGCACCTGG
The DNA here is from genome assembly GCA_024137785.1 of Ginglymostoma cirratum. Lineage (NCBI taxonomy): Eukaryota > Metazoa > Chordata > Chondrichthyes > Orectolobiformes > Ginglymostomatidae > Ginglymostoma > Ginglymostoma cirratum. Next base: position 11,359,076 of record JAHRHZ010000032.1, read on the forward strand.
CCTCAGCAATGCAGAGGTTAGTTCACCAGAATACCACTGCCCACCCACCCCCTTGTCGACAGGTTTAATGGTGAGGTTAAGGTTGGAGCAAAAGGAGTAACATCAATCGCCTGAGTCTCTCCACCCTCTCGCCCTCCGCTCCCTTCAGTCCAACCCCAACCTCACCAACACCCTGTTCAGTTGTAATAATGCTCTTTATTTTTAAACCCCAACCCCCTAAAATCAATCAATTTCCAAATTCCAGGCTTCTACTATCCTTTCCATGACAAAATATTTGCTGTCATCAATTCTGAAAGGCCTCAGTCTTACTTTCTCTTAGGTCAAGAGAGGAAATAGTTTCCTTCACCTTGACCAAATTACCATTCTATACTCAATGTAATACAAGATTAGTTGATGCAACTTGTCTTCATATCTAACATTTGCAGAACACACTCTATACTCTTCTCAGCTTTCATACACAAATACATATTTCGCTTGAACCAAAACTTAACCATACGCACAAAGTAACAAGGACAGCAAGTTTGTAGATGAAGAGAATTCACTTTCATTGCTGTGCTATTCACTGGAAGTAGGATGGATAGCATTATGCATTCCTGATCTCTCCAAAGAGATATCCTATTTTGATAAGTCATATAATTCAGGCTGAAAAATACGAATGAAACTATTTAGGAGTAAGATTAGTATAAGCAAGAACAGAAACAAGAGGTTCAGTTAAATTACTATGATAACAAGGCGTGGGGCTGGATGAACACAGCAGGCCAAGAAGCATCATAGGAGCAGGAAAACTTGACGTTTCGGGCCTAGACCCTTCATCAGAAATGGGGGAGGGGAAGAGGGTTCTGAAATAAATAGGGAGAGAGGGGGAGGC
>JAHRHZ010000032.1:11360343-11370797 GCA_024137785.1 Ginglymostoma cirratum
CCCCCCTACCTACACTCACCTTTACTGGCTCCATCCCCGTCTCTTCGACTTGTCTGCCTCCTCTCCACCTATCCTCTCCTCTATCTGCCTCCCCCTCTCTCCCTATTTATTTCAGAACCCTCTTCCCCTCCCCCATTTCTGATGAAGGGTCTAGGCCCGAAACGTCAAGTTTTCCTGCTCCTATGATGCTGCTTGGCCTGCTGTGTTCATCCAGCCCCACGCCTTGTAATCTCGGATTCTCCAGCATCTGCAGTACCTTTTATCTCAGTTAAATTACTATACTTACTTTGTACATTGATGATGCACAATGTTAATTGTTAAATTCATCAGTCAGAGCATTTTTAACAGACAGCAAGGCAGGAAAAGACAATGATGAATCTGGATTGCTAGATTGGAATATATGTTACCTTTAACTTTTCCTTCAAGTAAGTGTGTAGATTAGTAAGATATTTTCAGACATTCAATCCTAAAGTTTAGGTTAGTTATGGAAAAAGAAGAGTAGCAATTTGTGTTAAAATGCATAATTGGAGGTGAGTCAATTTCTGTGGCAAGACCTGGACCAGATAAGTTAGAATCAAAGGTTAGTAGTTTATACTAATTTTATGGCACTTTAACAAATGCCTCTTGGAAATCCATAAACTCAACATCAATCAGATTGCCCTCACTAAGTGTCCTCATCAGAAAACTCATGTCAATTTCGCTAAACATAGTTAATACCACATACAGATTAAACTGCAGTTGAATAATGGGCTACTTTAAAAGAAGATACGTCTTGGATACTGTTCAAGTTCATTTCTACAAGAGGGAAAGATTTTGCAAGCAAAACTAGAGCTCCATAGTGAAAGATGGTAAGATGAAGCAGAAAAAGAGTGCGTATGTCAAGTTGATAATATTAATAAGAACCAAACTTACTTAGAAAGTAAAAGGGGAAATGAAGAAAAAAATAAAAACGGCAGATTTTGAGAATAGTAGAAACCATTAACTAACATAGAAGAAGTCCAAAAGTCTTCCAGAGTGAAATAAATAGTAAAACATTAGTAAGATGAAGAGTGACGCCCATTAGAAACCCAGGGAGGATTTACACATGGAGGAAAAGGACATGGTTGAGGTAGTAAATAAGTACTTAGCATCAATTTACACCAAGCAAGAAGTCGGATAAAAGAGGAGATACTTAAGGCTCTGGATGGGTTAAAAATTGATAAAGAGGAGGGATTCTAAATATTGACTGTGCTTAAAGTTGATAGGACAACAGGACCAAATAGGAAGCACTCAGGGATACTAAAGGAAGTAAAGGAGAGAATTGCCGAGTACTGAAGAATCACAAATATTGCATCTTTGCTTAAAAGTCATGGAAGGATAAATCCAGCAAGAAGACGTCAGTTGGTAGGGAAATTTGTATAGATGAGAAATAAAAGCAGTAAGTCCTGGAGTCACTCAGCAGTTCTGGTAGCATCTATGGAGACAGCAACAGAGTTAAAGTTTCAAATCTGATATAACTCTTCTGCAGTATTCATTTAAACTCAATTTAAACTCAGATGCATCCAGTAGTGCTGAGTTTCTGTTTTTATTCAGATTTCCAGTAATCGCAGTATTTTGTTTTTAATTGTATCAATGAAAATTTGGAACAAAAATAATAGCTTTATAGATAAGTGTGAGTAAGATTTGGTAAAGATATTTGATTAAGTATTACATAAAAAGCTTGAAGCCTTTGAAATGAAAAGGAACAGTGGAAGTACGGATCCAATGTTCATTGAGTGAAAGAAAACCCGCGAATAGTTGTGAGTAGTTATTTTTTGTACTGGAGGATGGAAGTTCGGATTTCCCAGGAGTTGGTATTAGAACTACATTTTCCTCGATATAAGGTAATGACCATGAATTGGATGCACAAAGCACAATTTCAAAATTTGCAGGTGACGGAAAATTTGGAAATAACTGCATGGAGGTGAGTAATGAATTTATAAAGTCATGGCCCGATAGAGAGTTTCTGGGGTGTGGGAAAGGGGAAATAGTGTTTTTGATGGTGACCGAGAAGTTGAGAAAGTGGTTAAAAAGCCATAAAGAATCCAAAGACTCTTTTAAATTGAGGCACTGAGTATTACACCAAGAAAGTTATGATGACGCTTAAGACCAAATTTATCTGGAGTATTTTGTACAATTCTAGCTATTACATTTTAGGAATAACGTAAATGTTTCAGCAAGGGTACAGAAAAGATTTACTTGAATTATTACACAGCTATGGGGTTTCAATTATGCGGGTAGGTTGGCGATGTTGTTCTTAGAGAAGAGAAAGCTGAATGGAGATATGATAATTATTCTAAATCACAAGGGCTCTAATCAGAGTAACTAAAGAAAATATGTCCCGTTTGTGGAAAGTTCAAGAAGGGTATAAGAGGAATGGCTAAAGAATCAATTGGAACATGAACATTCTTAGCACTAAAAATAGTTTGGATCATGTGAAGTTGGTTATATGCCTTTACTTCATACCTAATGTTGGATACCATTCATCGTAAGAAGAAATTAAGTAGTTTATCCGTATGTTGCTCTTCTTCTGAAGCTTGGTTTCTTGCTGTACTGATGTGTTGTTCACAGTTTTGTTCCAAGCCATGAATGTACATGTTGGGTTGAAAGTTATTTGACCTTTGCTTGGTGTGTTCTCAGACTGTAGCAAATTTTCAGTAAGTGACTTATTTTGCTACAATGAGTACGTTGTTGGCAGAGGCCTTCACTCTCTGCACTAACGTAGTGTTTTAGAATCACATCTGTGACAAGGTACTATAGCATTAGATTGCTTAGTATTTTAAGTTGACGTTGCCGCACTTAATTTCTTGGTCAAATGAGAGGTTTGTCTTCTTAGGTCGGATTGTGTTTTGTGCTTTAAGTTGGCAACGTTGTCAATAGAAGTTTCTGCATTAAACTGGACTTGCTGTATGCTGCTTCTTGAACAGTTTTCTAGATTCTGATTCCACCTGTATTTGGACTGGTCATTCTAGTATTAAATCCACTTTCAGCTGAAGAAATCAATGTCAATTCTATCACAAACGAGCTCTTGTAAGTTTCCCAAGCGGCACGGTTCTGATGGTTTCATTAATAACTTATATATACTATCTGCAGACTGTCCTGGAAGTTGATACCTGCAATCTCACTAGTGTCTTATTTGTTCTGTTGTCAATCTAACACCTGATGTAATGTCCTGTAGAGAATTAAACTGTCCTTAATTTGATTTGATGCCCAAAACTGAAGTTATTTAGTATTGTGCTTTCCGCATTTGCCAATTTGCTGATCTATCAAACGGATTCAATAATTTGAATTTTTCCGTTGGAAAGATCTATATTGGCATAATCTGATATATTGTTTGATCATTCATAGACATTTGAAATTGTTGATTATCTTCTTGATTTGCGCAATGATTTTTACAATTTTTATCTCTTCACACTACACTAATTTGTGGCCTTGTATCCTTTGAACATTAAAGCTGTTGTTGAATCATTATTGTTGTTGTAGCAATAAAACTGAAAGCTTCAAAGTTTCTGCTGTTCTAATTGCTGTTTTCAAAGTAAAGTTTGGTTTTCCATTTCCAATATGCCGACTTCCTAAAGGTGAATAAAGACATTCCTTTTCCAAAATGGCTGAAGGATTGCCAAAGATGACAATTCATGATAATCTTACCTGCATTTGAGGTTCTTTCACACAGAATTTGGCAGTATATGATCAGATTCATGCATTTTCTTTGTCCAGTTTATCAGAGTTTAATGATTTAAATCAATAAAACATTTTAGTTGCTCAATAAAATTTAGTTTGTCATTCAAACAGTCAAAATAATAAAAAAAAACTCATTGACTTCACTGTTAGTGCTTTGATACTTCGACTTGCAATAACAATTCTATTTCTGATTTTTTTCCTTTATCTAATTCCCGAGGAAGTGGTGGATGTGGGTACAATTACAACATTTAAAAGACATTTGGATACAAACAAGACTAGGAAAGGTTTGGAAGGATATGGGCTATTACCAGGCAGGTGGGATTAATTTAGTTTGGGATTATGTTCGGCATGGACTGGATGGACCACAGTGTCTGTTTCTGTGCTGTATGAATCTATGATTTTATTCAAGCCTGTAACTGAAGAATCACTTATTTTTCTGTTTTTGTCTTTTTCATCAATGAAATAGATCAGAAATTTGTTAACATATTCTTAGGAGTCATAACCACATTCCTCAGCCTAGTTTTTCAGGTACTAATGAACCAGTTTAAATGAATAATCTCTCTTCTTCGTGTGTTCATGTCTATGTTGTCATCTGGTCTGGTCCAGTCCTAGTATCTTCCTTCTTACATGCTCTAACTTCTTCCACACTGTACTTTTATACTCAGTGATGTACAGATATCATTGTAACTTTGTTCTAGGGCCTAATATCCTTACATAACTGAATCCTCCTTGCCTGACTGGAAGCCAAGCTTGTAAATGAAGATACCACCTAGTGCTGTGGGGTACAAGCTGCACACCATTCCAGGAGACCTGGGTTTCGTGTCTGAAACTCCATCCCCTTTACTAGCCAAATCTGCCCAAGTAACTACACTGTGATAGCACAATTTTGAACCAAGCTGAATTTTTTTTTTAGTCACCTTATTCAGAGATGTTACTTACTCACTTCTGGAACAGGTGGAACCTGAACGCCAAACTGAATTGTAAGATTGTCACAAAGCACGTTGTTGGACATATAGCAGACAAACTGGCACCAACACAGCTGATTTAGGTGGAAATGATGCAAAGTGACAGCAAAATTCCGTGCGTGCTGAAGATCTGGAATTAAAACAGAGAGTACTGGAGAAACTCAGCAGGTCTGGCAACGTCTGCCTGGTGAGAAACAGAGTTAACATTTCTAGTCCAATGGAGAAGAATCATATCAGACTCGAAATGTTAACTTCCTTTCTCTCCTGACAGATACTACCAGACCTGCTGATTTCCTCCAGGACTTTCTGATTGTACTTCTAAATTATCAGCACCATCTTGGCTCAGTGAGTAGCACTGCTGCCGGGCACCTGGGTTTGATTCGAGCCTCCGGTGACTGTATGGAGTTTGCACATTCTCCCCATGTCTGTGTGGGTTTCCTCTGGGGGGTTCTGGTTTCCTCCCACTGTCCAAAGATGTGCAGCTTAGGTGGATTGGACATGATAAATTGTCCTGTAGTGTCCAAGGGTGTTCAGGTGAGGTGGTTTAGCTATGGGAGATGCAGGGACAGGGTAAGGGGTGGGTCTGAATTGGGATGGTTGATGTGGACTTGATGGGCCAAATGGCCTGCTTCCACATTGTATGGATTTTCTAATTAATTGAAACCTAGTTAACTGCATTTACCATACATCATGGGTGAAATTGTCTTAATCCCTGCATCATTGGCTGGGCCTTGAATCCAGTTCAAGTTATTAGAATATTACATCTGCTCTTAGAAATGTTTGCCCCCATGTCCTCTCCTGGCCTAATTCATAAAAAGAAGAATTCATAAACTTTGCTTTTCAACACAGCATGCTCCAGATTGCCTGCTTGCACGAAAAGTGTGGAGATGACATTAGAAAGAGTGACTGGAGGATGAGGCAGAAATGTATGCAGAATATGAAGTGAACTATGCTGTCATTTTTGGCAAGCAACCAGGATCACCTGTTACACAAAATCTAGGGTCAAATAGTAAAAATTACGGTTGTCAGATGATAATTGGCAAATATTAAAATTAACTATTGTCACCAAAAGTCACAGTCTTGCCCTTAGGAATAGAACAATGACAATGCAATCATTGGGTTTCAACTACGGGAATAGGAGAAGGGAACTGGTGTGAACAGATTTTCTTTTTTAATTCAGTTCCAAAGAAGAATTATTGAACTTGAAACATTAATTCTGTTTGTCTCTTGACAGATGTTGGCAGGCCTGCTAAGTTTCTCCAGTATTTTCAATTTTTAGCTCAGATTTTCAGCATCTGCAGTATTTAATTTTAAACCAAAGAGGAAGTTGGTGTTCAAGTCAGAAGTAGAATGAGAGCAAAGATTAGTAAAGATTTCTTCCTTTCTGTATTTCACGAACATTTGCATGTGTTTTGAATTTCCCTTTATTGAGTAAGTAAGGTTTAAATGATTACAACTTGCCATAAACTGTTTTGTGAAAGTTAACTTTGAAATTTTGATCAGAATAAAAATATTAAAATTCAGTTTAATACACTTCAAATCTATTGACCTCACATGATCATATTTTCAGTTTCCTAACGTACATCAATCTTAATGAAATGTACACACCTTACAAGCATGTACTATTAATAACAATTCATTTTGATATACTTCAATAATCATATTTACTGAATAAATTTCTCCAGAATCTTCAGCAAGTTGGCAGAGATGTTTATAAAACTTATTCTGACTCTCAACTATTTAAAAAAAATCATTTTGGGGTGTGGATATCTCTGCCAAGGCTGCCTTATATTTCCACCCCTAATTGACCTAATAGGTCAAACTAGGTTACCTTCCAATTAACAATTAATGCTTGAACTGACTAATTCAACACTTGCAGGGTTATTGTCCTCTTGCTAATGTGAATATGTGCCTCATTACCTTCATTACTGATTCATTGTTAATTGTATATTTAATACCTATAGCCATTATGTTATTGCACTAGAAATCTAACGATCTGAATTAGTAAATACACAGAATGAGCATTTAATCCTGCCATAGTGCTGTAATTTTGGAATTTTAATACAGTTAAATACTTGGAAATAGAGTATTTAAACATGATCTTGAAGTTTGTTCTAAGAATACTCTCTTAATATCCTTCAAGAGAAGAAAACTACCATCGCACAGTCTCGTTTATATGAGACTCCAGTCCCACACCAAAGCAGTTGACTTAGCAACCCTCTGAAGTCGTTTAAGAATGCGTTTAGTTATATCAAAACTACTGTCAGAAATAGAATGAGATGGACTTCAACGGTTGAAGAAGGTAGCCCAGTTTGACGTCTCAGAGTGATTAGGAGTTTTCAATAAACAGTAACCTTGCGAGTAACATCCCAGAATGATGTTTTTATAAGAGTTGAGAGACTAGCATTTTAAAAAGTTAGAATAATTCTTTATAAGCACTGCTATTATCTTACTGAAGAGTGGAGAAATTTGGTAAATGTAATCATGTGAAGTCAATAGATTTGAAGTATATTAAAATGAATTGTTCCAGTTGTTATTAATAGCACAAGCGTGTAAGGCATATACATTTTCATACTTGATCCTAAAACTTTAATATTCATTATTTGTCGAAAGCAGTGTCAGAAAAGAAATTGTGCTTCCAACTTAGAACAATTCTACGAGCAATTTTAATAAATTTCTGTGTGATCTGTGTTTTGATTTAAAATTTATTTTCCGAAGAAAAACAATTGAAAGCATAAGCATTTCAAATCTCCAAAATGGCAAATGCAAAATAACAAGATATAAATATAACCACAATATAGCCTCAAAAAATTAATCCGCAAGGTCATCAGTTTCACATTTGTATTTTAATCAGACTACTTTGTTTACAAAGACAACAAAAGGTTAAATTAGCCACTTAACATAACAAGAAAATTGAAGCAAGATATAAAAAGGTTGAACATTTCCACATTGCTTTTTGCTTTCAACGTACTCACAATCACAAAGATGGAAACTCCCTCGTTCACCAGCCAGTTTCCCATTCTTGGAGTAACAATGAATTTACTAGTTCACAGCTGTAAAGTTAAGCCAACAAATAAGGAAGTGAGAATTTTGTTTGATAGTTGCACAACCTATCTCTACTTGCAGAATAAATTAAATGAATAAAATGAATTACATGGATGTCAATGTATAATATAACAAAAATTAAACATCATTCTCTCTAATTTTTTTGTTGTTCCTTCAAGGATGTGGGAATTCAGGGAGGCGATGGCCTAGTGGTATTATTTCTGGACTGTTAATCCAGAGTCCCAGGTAATGTTCTGGGGACCCTGGTTCTACTCCTGCCACAGCAGATGGTGGAATTTAAATTCAATAAGTATCTGGACTTAAGAATCTAATGATGACTGTGAATCCATTGCAGATTGTTGGAAAAACCCATCTGGCTCACTAATGTCCTTCATGGAAAGAAACTGCCATCCTTTCCCAGTCTGGCCTACATGTGACTCCGGTCCCACTGCAATGTGGTTGACTCTTAACTGATCTCTGGGCAATTAAGGATGAGCAATAAATGCTGCCTTAGCCAGTGACACCCTCATCCTGCGAATGAATAAAGAAAAAAAAAACATTTGTTAGGCCATTACTTATTGCTCATTCCCAATTGTCCATGAGAAGGGAGCTGTCTTCTTGAACCATTGCAGCCCTTGGGATATCGATATGTGCACACTGCTGTTGGATTGTGACAGTGAACGAACAGCAATATGGTTCCAAGTCAGGATGATGCATGTCATGGAGGTTTACTGGCAGATGGTGTGGTTCCCCATAATCTTTTGCCTTTGACCTTCTAAGTAGCAGAGGTCACATGTGTGGAAGTTGCTGTCAGAGGAGACTTGGCAAAGGACAACAAATGTAAATTTTTGCTAGGGATGTCAGTTGTGACATCAGAGCATTTCCATGTGGGCTTATGACTCAAACTTGACTTGTATTTGTTTTCATAGAGTCAAAGAGAGTCATAGAGATATACAACACAGAAACACACCCTTCGGTCCAACTCGTCCATGCTGACCAGATTTCCTAAATTAATCTAGTCCCATTTGCCAGCATTTGGCTCATTTCTCTCTAAACCCTTCCTATTCATATACCCATCAAGATGCCTTTTAAATGTTATCATTGTACCAGCCTCCAACGCTTCCTCTGGCAGCTAATTCCATACACGCACCACTCTCTGCATGAAAAAGTTGCCCCATAGGTCCCTTTTTAATCTTTCCCCTCTCTTCTTAAACCAATGCAGTCTAGTTTTGGACTCCCCCAACCAAGGGAAAAAACCTTGTTTATTTACTCTATCCATGCTCCTCATGATTTTATAAACTTCTATAAAGTCACCCCTCAGCCTCCAACACACCAGGGAAAATAGCCCCAGTCTATTCAGCCCCTCCCTATAGCTCAAATCCTCCAACCCTGGCAACATCCTTGTAAATCTTTTCTGACCCCTTTCAAGTTTAACAACATCCTTCCTATAGCAGGGCGACCAGAATTGCATGCAATATTCCAATAGTAGCCTAACCAACGTCCTGTAGAGCCTCAACATGACCTCCAACTCCTACACTCAATGTAGTGGTCAATAAAGACAAGCATATCAAATGCCTTCCTCACTATCCTATCTACCTGTGACTACACTTTCAAAGAACTATGAACTCGCATTCCAAGGTCTCTTTTCACCTTACCGTTAAGTGTATAAGTCCTGCCCTGATTTGCCTTTCCAAAATATGGCACCTCACATTCATTTAAATTCAACTCCATCTGCCACCCCTTGGCCCATTGGCTCATCTCATCAAGGTTCCATTGTACTATGAGGTAACTTTCTTGCTGTCCAGTACAACCTCCAATTTTGGTGTCATCTGCAAACTTACTAACCATACCTCCTATGTTCACATCCAAATCATTTATATAAATGATGAAAAGCAGTGGACCCAGCACCGATCCTTGTGGCACACCGCTGGTCACAGGCCTCTAGTCTGAAAAGCAACCCTCCACCACCACCCTCTGTCTTCTACCTTCAAGCTGGTTCTGTTTCCATGTGGCTAGTTCTCCCTCTACTCCGTGTGATCTAACCTTGCTAACCAGTCTACCATGAAGAACTTTGTCGAATGCCTTACTGATGTCCATATCGATCAAGTCCACCATTCTGCCCTCATCAATCCTCTTTGTTACTTCTTCAAAAATCTCAATCAAGTTTGTGAGACACGATTTCCCACACACAAAACCATGTTGACTATCCTTAGTCAGTCCTTGCCTTTCTAAATATATGTAAATCCTGTCCCTCAGGATTCCCTCCAACAACTTTCCCATCACTGATGTCAGGGTCACCAGTCCCTGGCTTTTTCTTACCACCCTTCTTAAATAGAGGCATCACGTTGGTCAACCTCCAGTCTTCCAGCACCTTGATTGTGGCTATTGATAGTACAAATATCTCAGCAAGGGGCCCAGCAATCACTTCCCTAGCTTCCCACAGAACTCTAGGTTACACCTGATCAGGTCTCGGGGATTTATCCACCTTTATGATTTTAGGACATCCAGCACCACCTCCTCTGTAATATGGATCAGAGATAAAAGGTACTGCAGATGCTGGAGAATCCGAGATAACAAGCATGGGGCTGGATGAACACAGCAGGTCAAGCAGCATCATAGGAGCAGGAAAACTTGACGTTTCGGGCCTAAACCCTTCATCAGAAATGGGGGAGGGGAAGAGGGTTCTGAAATAAATAGGGAGAGAGGGGGAGGCGGATAGAAGATGGATAGAGGAGAGGATAGGTG
>JAHRHZ010000032.1:11371197-11474010 GCA_024137785.1 Ginglymostoma cirratum
TCCCTACCCCCCTACCTACACTCACCCTTACTGGCTCCATCCCCGCCTCTTCGACTTGTCTGCCTCCTCTCCACCTATCCTCTCCTCTATCCATCTTCTATCCGCCTCCCCCTCTCTCCCTATTTATTTCAGAACCCTCTTCCCCTCCCCCATTTCTGATGAAGGGTTTAGGCCCGAAACGTCAAGTTTTCCTGCTCCTATGATGCTGCTTGACCTCCTCTGTAATATGGACATTTTTCAAGGTATCACTATTTCCCAACGTTGTCTATCTTCCATATCCTTCTCCACAGTAAACACTGATGCAAAATACTTGTTTAGTATCTCCTCCATCTCCTGCAGCTCCACACACAGGTGGCCTTGCTGATCTTTAAGGGGCCCTATTCTCTCCCTAGTGGCCCTTTTATCCTTAATATATTTGTAGAATCCCTTTAATTTCTCCTTAACCGTATTTGCCAAAGTTATCTCATGTCCCGTTTTTGCCCCCCCCCGATTTCCCTCTTAAGTATACTCTTACTGCTTTTGTACTGTCCTAGGGATTTACTCGATGTCTGTTGTCTATGCCTGACATATATGTGCTTCCTTCTTATTCTTGACCAAAACCTCAGTTTCTCTAGTTCCTACAATGACCATCCTTGCCCTTCACCCTAACAGGAAGATACTGTCTCTGGACTCTTGTTAACTAATTTTTGAATGCTTTCCATTTTCCAGCCATCCCTTTACCTGTGTACATCTGTCCCCAATCAACTTTTGAAAGTTCTTGTCTAATACTGTCAAAATTGGCCTTCCTCCAATTTAGAACTTTAAATTTTAGATCTAGTCTATCTTTTTCCATCACTATATTAAAACTAATAGAACTGTGATCACTAGTCCCAAAGTACTTCTCCACTGACACATCAGTCACCTGCCATGCCTTATTTCCCAAGAGTTTTGCTCCTTCTGTGCTAGGTACATCCACATTCTGGATAAGAAAAATTTCTTGTCCACTCCTAAAAGATTTCTCTCCGTACAAGCCCTTAACACAATGGCAGTCCCTGTCTATGTTTGGAAAGTTGAAATGCCCTTCCATTATGACCCTATTATTCTTACACATAACTGAGATCTCCTTACAAATTTGTTTCTCAATTTCGCACTGACTACTGGGGAGTCTATAATACAATCCCACTAAGGTGATCATCCCTTTCTTATTTCTCAGTTCCACCCAAATAACTTCCCTGGATGTATTCCTACGAATATCCTCCCTAAATAGAGACATAATGCTATCCCTAAACAAAAACACCTCTCCCCCTCCTCTCTTGTCCCCCTTTCAATCCTTCCTCTAGCATCTGTCCCCTGGAACATTAAGCTGCCAGTCTTGTCCATCCCTGAGCCACGTCTGTGTCATTGCTACGATATCCCATCCCATGTTCCTAACCATGCCTTAGTTCATCTGCCTTACCTGTTAGGCTTCTTGCATTGAAATAAATGTAGTTTAATTCATCAGTCCCACCTGGTTCTCTACTTTGTTCCTGCCTGCCCCATTTGTTTGATTTACTCTATTTCCCAACTGTACCAGTCTCAGACTGATCTCCTTGCTCACCATCTCCCTGAGGCCCACTCCAACCCCTTAATATCTGCATCCCCCTCCATCCAACTCCTCACAAGTTTAAATCCTCCCAAGCAGCTCTAGCAAACCACCCCGCCAATATATTAGTCCCCTTCAATTCAGATGCAATCCTTCCTTCTTATACAGGTCACTTCTACCCCAGAAGACAGCCCAACGATCCAAAAGAGTAAATCCTTCTTGAATGCACCAGCTCCTCAGCCATGCATTCATCTGCTCTATCATCCTATTCCAACCTTCACTAGCTTGTCCACTGTAAAAGGTTTGTGTGGGCCACTTTACCAGTGGGAAATTCAAACTTTTGATCCAGCATATTTATTTTCTGTTCAACTCACATTAATTCTCAATGTTTTTAGGTCACATACATTTGACCCCAAAATGGGTGTGATTTTCTGCTTTAAGTGGAGGCGAAAAGATTGGTGGGCATGACAACTTAATTGAGTGAGAGTCCAAAAATAAGATTCTTGCTGTCGAGTGAAACGTTACCAATTAAGTTCTCCCTTCTCAAAGGCAAGTTGACCTTCCTGCAATCAAGCATCAAGGACCTCAACACCCTGTGGTTGTATCTCATGAATTTTGCATTTTGGACGTGCTGGCTTAGCTCCAAAGGCAAGGCAGCAAATGTGGCTGTGGGGGCAGAAGGTTACACATTAGCTTGTACCTAAAGGGCATAGTTATACATTTACATAAAAGGTGGGGGGGGGGGTACATTTGGATGAAAGGCGTGATGATGGTGTCACCTTCAGAGCTGTTGCATGTGTTTGTGACAAGCACAAAACATGAGGTTAAAGGGCATGGGGTGTGTGAGCAGGAGAAGGGAGCCATGGTTACTCAGGGATATCATACAAAGCCATGTAGGGGGATGCGCCACATCAATCAGGGAGATAGATTGTGGATTAACTGGGAGGATGGGGAATACTAAAGGGTCTATCCTTGGCATCCTCAAGGCTGCAGGCAGCTCAAATCTGGGACTTGTCTGATTGTATTGGTTAGCTGAGGGTTTGACTACAGTCATAGGGAGTAATCGTTTGCAATGGGTGAGATGTGGTCGTCTAGGGTAGGGTATCATCAAGGAAACACAGCTTGACTGTGACCCGGATGTGGCAAGTAGATCATGGGCATTAGGATCTTAATTGTGAGGGGCTTTGAGGGATAGTAACATAAAGGGCACAAATAAAATGGGGCGAGTGTGAAAGGTAATTGGGGAAAAAGGGACAGTGAAACAGGAGGAGAAATGCAGAATGGTGGTTTATCATAGATCACTGGAGAGGCTGCAACTCACTGCAGTTAATACCAATTGTGAAGATCAACACCTTGAACAGAACAAAAATGGTACAATGTTGTTTCAGTTTCAAGAAAGCTACTCACAATGTGGGAGGATTATGCTTCTAAATAACATCGTAGAGTTACACACAATACTGTTAAGAAGTGAGTTTCTGGATTTTGACAGAGCGACAATGAAGAAATAGTGATATAATTCAGAGTCAGGATCTTGTGTGACTTGTTCCCCTCCCTTGTTTCATAACTCCAACCCTCTTTCTAATGTCTTTTTTTCTCCTATCCTTCTCTCTGCTGTCCCTCTCCATTATCAGTCTCCCACATTCCACCTTCCCTCTCTTTTGCCCATTTACCCTGTCTTTCTCCTATGTCCTCTGTCCCTTTTCCCTGCACCTGTGTCCTGTATAACACCCCTGTCCTTCTCTCTTATCCCTCTCCCTTCTCTGTTGTCCCATTCCTCTCTCGCTCTTACTGTTCAGACTCACTGCCATGAAAAGGTTGTGATGTGTTGAGTACAATCATGGAATAGTTGGGTCAGATATGACAGAGCAACAGTTTGGTCTTTTCTTTTTGTCCTTCACAAAGGACAGCAGATACCATCAGGAAGTGGTCAGAACCCTGTGAATTGGAATTGGGGGTTGTTTCCACAGATGAGAACAATAGACCTCTCCTTGCACAAGGTTGAGGGAAAGGACGGAATGGTGAATCTGGTGCTTAGACTATTCATAGCTGATTACCTGCTTGACCAAACAATGCTGTTGATCTGGCAGTCCAACCTACAAAACAGCCAATTAGTAGGGGCAAAGGATGTGATCAAGCAGAAAGAGGAGATTAAGAGTTGCGCTGGACTTCATGTATTGTGGTTCTGTAGCCCCTCACCAACCAGGCTCCTTCCAAAACCCACCTAGTTGCTATCCTAGCCCCTCACAAAAGCTGTGCTGGCCCCAGGTATCGTGGCTTTCACCAAACATTGCTTGACTGTTTTGTGCAGGAGTTAAAAATTATTTTTTGGTTTCAAATTGAAGACAGTCACCAAGTTAATTTTGTCTAAGTCAATTCAGAAGTTAAAAAAAATGTAATTCAAGCCATATCTCAAGTCCAAATCATTGATTTGAGTCAATAACTCTAGACCATACACAGAGCTACATCCATAAACTAATATCCTAGACTCCTGTATTACCATTCCTAGGGTACAGCACTTTGCAATTAAGTGTGAGTGGACCCAAGAGCCCTCATTGTTAACCTCCCAATAGGCTCCTCCCTACCTCTGAAATCTCCTCAGTTCCACACCCTCATCTAATGTTCATTTAATTCTGGCCTCTTGTGTGTCCTCAATTTATCATGGCTCCACTACTGTTGGTTTTGCTTTCATCTGCCTAGACACTACAGTCTGGAATTTCCTTCTGCTGCAATATCTCCTTACATGGCTTGGTGTTAAATATTGCTTTCTAAGGTTCTTTTAAATCACTTTGAAACATTTTATTGCATTAATGGTGCTACATTAATACACATTACTGTTGCCGTTATGAGCATTAGAGGAATAGGTATACCATAGAATGAGGAAGTCACTCATACTCAGTTATTTTTAAAGTAAAAATAAACTGCCAGACACTGATATTTGAAGACTATTTAGATTTATTTATTATGATACCAATGAAAAGTGAATCATTCTATCCTACAGCTCTGTATTCATCGTATGTGTGAACTGTAACTTTCCACATCAGCACAGAAAAGGAAAATATTAGTTTGATATCATAATAAAGTGAGTAACTTGATCCACTCTCAACAGACGCCTTAAACTTGTGTACAGAAACAACAGAACTGGAATAAAAGACTAAAAGTTGAGTAGTTTTATCTGAAGACAAGTCAGCTTTAAGTGTATAGGTATACTTACAGAAGCTTGCTGTAACTGCAGTATCTGTATCTTTACACTACAGTGGCAATTACCCAATCATTGCGAAGAATGAGATTAACATGACCAAATTCATACACAGGAAATTCAATTAATATTTTACTAAGATTGACCAACTTCTGCTTAATAATGTACTTTTGTTTCACCCAGGTTAATTGATCAGCTATCAAATGGTTAGTACCATATATTTATGCGAAAAGCAAACTATGACGTTATGCCATTGTATAAAGTGCCACGTAGTTCACATTTCAAAATAACTTGTTATTTTCCATTTTGCACTTTGCACAATCTCAGAATTACTCTCATCACCTTAAATTAATTAGGAAATTACAAGAGAAATGTAAATGAAAAAGGATCATTCTACTCATTTTGCAGAGAGAAAGATGAAGGGAATGAACATAGGTAGTGACTCACACCTCACGTCTTGTGTACAGTTTCTTTGCCTATTTTTGGGCAAAGGCTCTAATGCAGTTTTGAGGCAAATGGATCTGGTAGGACTCAAACTGAACATGTGGAATCATTGAAAGTTCATAATGCAGAAAAAAGCCCCCTGATTGGTTATGTCTGCTAGTTGAAAAATGAACCATCCGGCCTAATCCAACTTTCCATCATTTGACCCATATTCTTACAGGTTACAGCACTTGAGATGCATTTCCAGTCATCTTTTAAATGAATTGAGAGTTTCTCCCTCTACTACATTTCTGGAAATGATTTCCAGATCACAACCAATCTTGGAATGACAAATATTTTCCCCAAGTTCCTCTTTAATCTTTTCACAAATCACTTTACATCTGTGCGCCAAAGTCATTGATTTCTCTGCGAGGGTAAATAGGCCCTTCCCATCTGTTTCATCCAGGTCCATCACAACCTCTTATACATCACTTAAATCTCTCTTCAGCCCTCCCTGTCCCAAGGAAAACAATCCCAGGATGTCCAATCTTTCCTCATAGCTGACTTCCCCAGTCCTGGCAACATTATCCTAAATATCCTCTTTACCCTCTCTATGGACATTCACTCTAAGGTGCCTGATAGCAAGAACAGATTGCAACAGCTAGGAAAAGGTGGTATTTACACTGAAGCCAAAGTTCAGGGAGTTGGGAGGGTGGGTGGGGGTTGGGGGTTGGTTGGGAGCTGGAAGGGGAGAGATGAGTGGATAAGTGGAGATGGAATCCCGAGAGAGAGAGAATTGAAAGGGGTAGGCAAACAAGGAGATTATGGATAGCAAGTCAGGGCAGAATAAAAGCTGAATAAGTGATAATGAAGAGCTAAGATTAGAAGAAAATGGGTTAGGTGTGCTGAATGTAACCCATATTAAGAGAATGGGCCAAGGAGTGCATGTGAGTGAGCGACTGTGTTAAAAGCAACCCATGTCATAACGGGGTATGGCGTGGATAAAAAAGATGGAAAAATGGAATCGGGTTCTGAAGTTATTGAACTCAATGTTGAGTCCCAGAGGCTGCAGGGTCCCCAGGTGAAAAATGAGATGTCGTTGTTTGAGCTTGTGCTGAGACTCACTGGATCACTGCAGCAGGCCCGAGACAGAAATGTTGGTGCGGGAACACGGTAGTGTGTTGAAGTGACAGGCAACTGAAAGCTCGAGGTCAGTCTGACGACAGAAGTAGGTGTGCTGCAAAGCAGTCACCCAGTCTGCATTTTGTCTCACCAATGTAGGGGAGGGCACACTCTGAACAGCAAATACAGTAGACTAGATTGGTAAAGCACAGGTAAAACGCTGCTTCACTGGGAAGGTGTGACTGGGGCCTTACATGGTGAGAAGGATAGAGGTAAATGGACAATGATTACACCTTCTATGATTGCAGGAAAAGGTGCCGTAAGAGTGTGAAAAGTCATTGGAAGTGAAGGAGGATTGAACCAGGACGTCCCAGAGGAAACGGCCCCTGCAGAATGCTGACAAGGCGGGGAGGGGAACATGTATCCAGTGGCGGTATCCCACTGGAGGTAATGGAAATAGTGGTTTACAAACCTTTGGGTGTGGAAGCTGGTGGGATGGTAAGTGAGGGGCAGGGGGACCCTATCATTGTTGTGGGAGGGTGGAGAAGGGATGAGGGCTGAAGTGCGGGAGATGGGTTGGAAACAGCTGAGGGCCCTGTCAACTACGGTGGTGGGGATTCCTTGGCTGAGGAAAAGGGTGGACATTTTTGTAGCCTTCTTCTGGAAAGTGGCATCATCAGAACTGATACGACAAAGACAGCAAACCTGGGAGAATGGGATGGCATTCTCACATGAAGTAGAGTGTAAGAATGTACAGTCACAGTTATTTTAGCCAAGGACAAACTTCAAAATGTAGGCATACATCTCATACTGGTTGCCAAAGTACAGCCACGTTCCTTGTGACTCCCAAAGCTGTCAGTTTACAACCAGCTGGGAGGGTCGGGTTTGCCCTCTATCCTCCCCATAGCTGCCTTTACTTCTTTCATCTCTTCCTGGTCATGCTGTCACCCAGTGAAAGGTGAAAATTACACAGAATGGGGTTTCTGATAATCTCAAGTACATACAGTTAAAGGTGTACTTACAGCGAGAACATGTGAACCTATTATGATCCGATTGGATATTATATTCACGTGTATTAGTTTGAATATGATTGGATAATATAGTCACGTGTACTAACCTGAAATGTGGACAATGTGAACAGTTGAATAATGATATGGATGCGTGAATGTGTAACTTTTTCATTGGAAATTGTTATCTGTAGAAATAGTTGATTGGAAATTTGTAATTGTAAGTTGCAATTGTGAGCTGAACGCCATCTTTTCATATATCCATGTCCCATACGTTCATGAATAAATAAACATTTAAACCAAGAAACCTGAGTCCTGTCTGGTTTAAAGAGGGAATACAGGGTTAAAATCCCCATTTCACCCACTACCACCCTTTCTAACTGTACACGGGGACCAGCTGGAGTGAATGTATCTGCGCTGGCAGAGATTGTATTGGAATAAATGCGTCCCGCTGGTGCACACACTTTTACAACAGCCTTCCATCCAATATGGCTGACTGCTGAGAAAATTAGGACCCATGACAGCTTCCTCCCTTGAAGTACTGTCAGGAAATGGTACTACATCAGGGTGCTGAAATTCCTGCCCCATAAAGGCTTCTAAAAAATTGCTAAGAAGGAAATCCATGGAATATGAGAACACAACATCAGGAATACAAGAACAACTTTTAAAAGATTTTACGAACACAGAAGGAGGAGAGAAGTAGCTAAAGTCAATACTGGTCCTTTAAAGGCCAAGACAGTAGAAATTATCAAAGGGAAAGAACAAAGAACAGAGATATTGAAGAAATATATTTTGTTCTTTATGCCCTCCTGGTGACTTATAGACATGACATAAGTATACAGAAAGAAAAGGTAATCAGACAGCTAATTAGAGTGAAGTATGTAAAGTGATTAATAGTCTCATAGTAAAATTATTAAAGAAATTTAAAGAACCAAAAGCTCCAGGACATGATGATCTGTACCCTCCAGTTTGAAAGAAGTAGCTGCAGAGAAATTGAATGTACTTTCCACTTTAAAAAAAATAAAGTGTTTGCAATTTTCCAAAATTGCCGAGATTCTAGAAAAACCTCAGAGGATTTGAGGTTAGAAAATGTCACACTGATAAAAAAAGGCAAAAGAGAGAATACTGGAAACTGCAGGCTTGATTTCCTGACATGAGTCATCAGGAAACTACTAGAATCTCTTATTCAGGAAGTCTTAACAATATGCTTAGAAAATCATACATGATTGAGCAAAGTTAAAATGGTTTTATAAACGGGAAATTTTGGATGACAATATTTTTTAGAGTTTTGGGAATGTAAAATATGTGGTAGATTAATGGAAACCAATGGATGTAGTACACATGGATTTCCAACTGCATTTGATAACACCACACAAAAAGTTAATATACAAAATTAAGTCTCATAGAGTTGGCAGTAATATATTATCATGTATCAAGGATAAGGAGTACATATAAATGGCATAGCTGCAAGTTGACAAGTTGTAACCAGTGAAGTGACACAAAGGCCAGTATTGGGTCTCAGTTATTTACAATCTATATCAATGACTTAGAGGAAGAAAAAGAAAATAAAATATCTATGCATAGCTAGGTGGGAATGCAAACTGTGAGGAAGGCAAAAAGATGCTGCCAAGAGACATGGACAGTTGGGATAACAAGGTGTGGAGCTGGATGAACACGGCAGGCCAAGCAGCATCATAGGAGCAGGAAAGCTTGACGTTTCGGGCCTAGACTCTTCATCAGAAATGGGGGAAATAATTCTGAAATAAATAGGGAGAGAGGGGGAGGCGGATAGAAGAGGGATAGAGGAGAGGATAGGTGGAGAGGAGGCAGACAAGTCGTAGAGGTGGGGATGGAGCCAGTAAAGGTGAGTGTAGGTGGGGGGGTAGGGAGGAGATAGGTCAGTCCAGGGAGGACGGACAGGTCAAGGGGGCCGGATGATGTTCGTAGATCGGCGCGGGGGGTGGGGCTTGAAGTGGGAGTAGGGGATAGGTGAGAGGAAGAACAGGTTAGGGAGGCGGGGACAAGCTGGGCTGGTTTTGGGATGCGGTTGGGGGAGGGGAGGTTTTGAATCTTGTGAAATCCACATTGATACCATTGGGCTGCAGGGTTCCCAGGCTGAATATGATTTGCTGTTCCTGCAGCCTTCGGGTGACATCATTGTGGCATTGCAGGAGGCCCAGGATGGACATGTCGTCTGAGGAATGGGAGGGGGAGTTGAAATGGTTCACGACTGGGAGGTGCAGTTGTTTGGTGCAAACTGAGAGCAGGTGTTCTGCAAAGTGGTCCCCTAGCCTCCGCTTGGTTTCCCCGATGTAGAGGAGGCCACAACAGGTACAGCGGATGCAGTATACCACATTGGCAGATGTGCAGGTGAACATCTGCTTGATGTGGATAGTCTTCTTAGGGCCTGGGATTGGGGTGAGGGAGGAGGTGTGGGGGCAGGTGTAGCACTTCCTGTGGTTGCAGGGAAAAGTGCCGGGTGTGGTGGGGCTGGAGGGGAGTGTGGAGCGGACAAGGGAGTCATGGAGAGAGTGGTCCCTCCGGAAAGCAGACAAGGGTGGGGAGTGAAAAATGTCTTTGGTGGTGGGGTCGGATTGCAGATGGCGGAAGTGTCGGAGGATGATGCGTTGGATCCGGAGGTTGGTGGGGTGGTACGTGAGGACGAGGGGGATTCTTTTTTGGTTAATATCGCGGGGACGGGGTGTGAGGGATGAGTTGCAGGAAATGCGGGAGACACGGTCGAGGGCGTTCTCGACTACTGCGGGGGGGACGTTGCGGTCCTTGAAGAATGAGGACATCTGAGATGTACGGGAGTGGAATGCCTCATCCTGGGAGCAGATGCGGCGGAGGCGAAGGAATTGGGAATAGGGGATGGCATTTTTACAGGAAGGTGGGTGGGAGGAGGTGTATTCCAGGTAGCTGTGGGAGTCGGTGGACTTGAAATGGATATCGGTTTCTAGGTGGTTACCCGAGATGGAGACAGAGAGGTTCAGGAAGGAGAGAGAGGTGTTAGAGATGGTCCAGGTGAACTTCAGGTTGGGGTGGAAGGAGTTGGTGAAGTGGATGAACTTTTTTTCTTTATTCACTTATGAGGCATGAGGTTAGCTGGCTTGGCCAACATTTATTGCCCATCCCAAGTTGCCCTCGAGAAAGTGATGGTCAGCTGTCTTCTTATGCTGTCATGATAGACAATAAGGTGACAGGTAGGAAATATGAGGAAGTCTGAGGTGGTTCACTTTGAGATTAAGAATAGGAAAGTAGATTTTTAGAAAATGTGTGAAAAGTTTAAATGTTGCTGTTGAAAGACAATTGATTGTATTCATTTAAGGAACACAAAGTTAGCATGGAGGTACGGTGAGACGTTAGGGGGACAAACAGGGTGCTGGCTTATATTACAAGAAGAAGGAAATCTTGTTACAATTTGCTATATTTGGAATACTGTGCATAGTTTTGTTCTTCATTTTGTCAGTGGTTAATAATCCTAGGAATTTTCTGCTCCAGAGGCTTATAGACAGTCCATTGTTGAACATATTTAAGACTGACATAGACAGATTTTTTTTGACTATCTGTGAATTAAGGGATATTGGGAATACAAAGGAAATTGGAGTTGAGGCAAAAGGCCAGACAAATCATATTGATTGCTAGGAATGCTCAAGGAGTTGGATGGTCCACTTTTGTTCTTAGTTGTCATGTTGGAAGTGATGGTCCATTCTTGGTGATAGACATTGAAGTCACCTCCCCAAAATAAATTATGTGTCACGAGTGCCTCTCCTACTTGAAATTCACTATATCAGGAGTACTGATTCATTCACTGAGGGAGGCTACTAACTGGTGATGCGCAGGAAATTTTCTTGCCAGTATTTTCCCTGATGTCATGTGAGGCCATGTCATGGCCCCCAAAGTAAATGTTGAGAATTCCCAGAGACAATCCCACCTGACTGTATAGCACTGTACCTTTACCTCTAATGGGTATATTCTGCTGGTGAGAAGTACTACACCCTGGGATAGTGATGGAAGAATCTGAACAATTGGTTGTATAGTATGATTCAGTGACTATCACTACATCATCTCTTCTCTTGACTAATTTGTGGAATATCTTTTCCTAACTTGACACAAGTTCCAGGATTTTATAGAGAAGGACTTTGAAGAGCTAATCTTTGTTATGTCCAAACTCAGAAACTCTAGGTTGTTTCCATGCCGTTTGTCTGGTTTTAATATGCTTTTATGTAGCAGTTTGACACAACTGACTGACTTTCTTAGCCACTTCAAATTCATTTGCTGCGGTTTTAGAGTCACCTATTGGACAAACTGAGTAAAGGCTGTAAATTTTCTTCCTTAAAGGCATTATGAACAATTGGGTCATTCCATAACCATCATACTAGTGGTTGTTCTTTAATTCCAGAGTAATTTAATTAACTGATTCCCTAAATGTCACATAGGATTTGGAAACCTGCTTTTGGATCTTCAGTTGCTCCCTAACAAAACCACAATACTACCATGCAGAGCACCACCATCACCCAGAGTAATCAACACATGGAATGTAATTCTTGAAAAAATAATTCTGGCAAACACTCTAGCCGATGAAATTAGTGGGAGGTTATTCTGGATTGATATAATGTGATGGGCTGAATGGCCTTCCGATTAGGTATCTTGTGAATTTCTGCATAGAACTATTCTCCTTCTTGGTGATGGCAAGGTGGCTCAGTGGTTAGCACTGCTGCCTTGCACTGCCAGGGATTTGGATTCAATTCCAGCCTCAGCTGACTGTCTGTGTGAGGTTTGTACATTTTCCTTGAGTCTGCTGTTTTCATCCCACAGTCCAAACATATGCAGGTTAGGTGGATTGTTCATGCTAAATTGCCCTTAATGTCCAGCGACGTGCAGACTAGGTTGACTAGATGTGGGAAATGCAGGGTTATATTTACAAAATGGTGGATCTTGGTGGACTTGATGGGCTGAATGGCCTGCTTCCACATTATAGGCATTCTGATTCTATACGGTTTACCACATCTGTTTTCTGAAGAAGGGGCTAGACCCAAAGCGTCAGCTTTCCTGCTCCTCTGATGCTGCTTGGCCTGCTGTGTTCATCCAGCTCCACACCTTGTTACCTCTGAAACCTGAAAGGATGTTTTTAGCATATATAAGTGAGTGTGCAGTGCCACCATGTGAAAGAATAGTGCATTACATCTGCTATTCTCCACAGGGCGATCTAATCTGTTCTGCTGGCAAAGTTTCTTTTCGCAGATAGTAAGAACTGCCGATGCTGGAGTCAGAGACAATACAGTGTGGAGCTGGAGAAAAACAGCAGGCTGGAGAGACACAGCATCAGGGGAGCAGGAAAGTTGGTGTTTCAGGTCAGGACCCTTCTTCAGAAATGGAGACTGGGAAGGGAACTGGGAAATAGAGAGAGGAGGGGTAGGGCTGGGGGATGGGAGGTAGGATGGTGATTGGTGAATGCAGGTGGGGAGTGGTGGGGATTGGTCAGTTGGATGGATGGGGTGGATAGATGGGGAAGAAGATGGACAGGTTGTGTCAGATCAGGGAGGTGGGGATGAGGAGGAGGGTTGGATATGGGATGACACCGGGGGTGGTGAGATTTTAAAACTGATGAATTCCATGTTCGGGCCATCGGGCTGTAGGCTCCCGAGGCGGAATATGAGGTGCTGTTCCTCCAGTTTGCGTGTGGCACTGGAGGAGGCTCAGGATGGACATGTTTCTTTTCATTCTTTTATGAGATTTGGGTGCAACTTACTGGGCCAGCTTTTGTTATTCAACCTTTGTTACCTTTTACAACTGAAAAGGTGGTGTTGAGTTGCCTCCTTGAGCCACTACAGTTTATATGGTGTAGGTATGCATACAATGCTGTTAGGAAGGGAATTCCAGGATTTTGACTCAGCGGCACTTAAGAAACGATGATATAATCACAAGTCAGGATGGTGGATGGTTTGAGAGGAAACGGCAGTTAACTGTGTTTGTGGGAAGAGGAATAGAATTGATAGCATGGGAAATCGAATATGTAATTTCTGAAACAGAAAGAAAATGCTAAAAATACTGGTCAGATCGCACAGTATCTGTGGGGAGGACATGTTAATGATCAGGACTTTCCAGGCCCTTTGAGAATGAGGTCAAAGGCTGGAGAGCTGGCAAAATAGTGTGGAAGGTCATTGGGTGAAATGCCTGTTGTCTTCCTGCCCACATGCCATTTGTGTCATTTTATCAGAGGCAGGAAGGATGGCAGACTGCCTACCAGCTGAAAGCCCATATGAGTTCCTTTAGAAGATAAATGAGACCTACACTCCACCTCAGCTGGCTTATCACCCGAGGTCTTTGAGTGGCCTTGGGGAAAAGCACAGACCATTCTACTTTGAGCAGCTTTGCCTGTGTAGGCACCTCAGCAGCAATTGGAGCCATGTGCTGTAGTTGCCGCCTCCTCTTGTCAGGACCTGTCTATCTGCAGTAACCCCAGGCCCTGCTTACCTGTCACTGAGGGTGCACATTTTGAAGTGTGCTCTTTCTTCAGCTGCAGCCCTATAGTGGCCTCGGCTCTACTGCTGAGGCTGCTGTGTTTTCAGCCTCTGATTACATTCAAGAGTGTCTTCCATTCTGTTCCTCTTGGGTCTAGCATTCTCTTCCTTCTCAGGCTTTGTTTGTCCCCTGGATGGGATGACACTGGCAAAAGTAATTGTCTCTCCATCAGTAGTTACCCCGAGAAGATGCTGGTGATCCTTCTGCCCGAATTTCTACAGTCCAAATACTGATGCTGCTTGGTAGACAATTCAGAATTGTGATCTAGCATCCAGGAAAAAATGGTAATATATGTGTCAACATGTTCTGTGACTCAGAGGGAAGATAAACAAATGAGTAGAGCCTGTAAAACCTGTTCCGTCACTCATTTAGATCTTAGCTGATTTGTGTAAAGGGAATAATATCTTTATTCTGCATCACTGTTGTTAACTGAAATGATGTCTTTTCACCAGCAGCTGTGTTTGCATTAAATTCTTCTGTCTATAGCCGAAACCCAAAAGAAATCTTGACTCTATGACAAGCTACTTAGCATGTACTGAGCATGGAAAGCTATTTCAACTATCGCACGGCAGGGCTCGGTAGCTGTTCATTTTATACATTAATGATTTGGACTTGAACATGGGGGACACAAGAGGGAAATTTGCAGATGATGCAGAAATTGGCCATGTAGTGGATAGTGTAGAATGTAGCTGAAAGCTCCAAAATGATATAAATCAGTTGGTGGGGTAGGCAGAAAAGAGGCAGGTGGAGGTCAACTTTGATAAGTATGTTTAGGGAGATCAAACAGTAAAAGGTAATATGCGATAAACGGGAATATGTTGACAGGGTTAGATGAAGTGGCAGATCTTGACATGCAAGTGCACAGCTCCCTAAAAGTAGCAGTAAAGGGAGGTCTGTGTGGAGTTTGCACATTCTCCCCGTGTCTGCATGGGTTTCCTCCGGGTGCTCCGGTTTCCTCCCACAGTCCAAAGATGTGCAGGCTAGGTGGATTGGCCATGCTAAATCGTCCATAGTGTTCAGGGATGTGTAGATTAGGTGGGTTATAGGGGGATCGGTCTGGGTGGGATGCTCTGAGGGTCAGTTGTTGGACTTCAAAGGCCTGTTTCCACACTGTAGGGATTCTATGATTTTATGGAGTGCAGGAAAATGATTGTAGCTACATGGAGAGTTTGGATTTTTTTCCTTGGAACAGAGAAGACTGAGAGGTGACATGATTGAGCTGTAAATAATTGTGAGGGGCAGAGATAGAGTAAACAGGGGAAACTAGTTTCCCTTGGCAGAAAGTTCAAAAACCAGGGGTCATTGATTCACGCTGAGTGGCAGAAGGATTAGAGCGGATGAAAGGAAAAGTATTTTGACGCAGAGGATGGTGGGTGAATGAAATTCACTGCCTGAGTTGTGGGGGATGCATAAACCCTGAACTGTTTCTAAAAGTAGTTGGATGCCACATTAAACGCTGCAAGCTGCTGGGCTATGAGCCATATGCAGGAAGATGGGATTAGAAAGGCCGTCTGGGTGTCTTTGGGTCAGCACAGACAAGATGGGCAAAAGATGGGTATCATTTCTCTGATATGTGACTGAGAGGAGTTATTATAGGGCTGGATGGCCTACTCCTGCTCCTAGTTCTTATGACACAATGACATCGGATCACGAGAAACTGGCCCCTGCGGTTTAAGGCTATATCAACCTATCCTCTCTTACAGAACAATGGTTAGATTTAATAAAGGCTGTTAATATTCAGTCATAACAGAATAGACATCATACCTCTACATAGTAACAAGACCCATTGAACTGGAGGCAAGCAGCAGTAAGAATCTGAAGTGAAACCCAGCAAAAGCAGCGTTAGAGGTAAATTGCTCAACAACCTGAACCAAGAAATCCTAGGAAATACCTGAAGAGAAGCTCAGTGGTGACAGGGACTAGTGGGTAATGGATGTTATGGTCCACTTAGGCACTAAACTGTGAAGGGGCTATCCCATACAAAGACTGATAAAACGCAGCAGAAGGCACATAGCAGAGAAGCAACAACTAACAAGAATAAAAAATGGCCAAAATGAGTAATGAATTTCTCTAGGTCAGAAAGTTTTGCAATATAAGAGAAACCTGCGCAAGAATGCAGAGAGAAAAGACCTGCGTAATATCTTAAAACGAGAGGAAACAAAAGAAGCAGTTCAGTTACCATATCCCACATTGCAAATAGACTGAGGATGGATCCTCTTAAGACTGTGAAGGACGACTAGACTGTGTGTTCTGTACGATGGCATCAATGATTTACAGGACACTACTGCTTTATGCCTCAGTACAAAGCTGTTTTGCTGTACGTGATCAGCACTGACACTATTCTTGTCAGGCAAGGTATAGCAAATGAAACTGCAACATACGAAGAAGTAATTAAAGCTTTTCACTCCTTTTTTAGTTCAAAGTGAAACCACACTATAGAGCTGGCAAAGTTTAATCAGCACAGCCAGGAGCCAGGGAAACAACTTCTTTATAAATAACTTGTACCATCTTATGGATAATTGGCAATATAGAAAATTGAATGAACAACTCATAAGAGATGATACAGTGAAGCTGTATCAGAACTGTTATAGTCTAAAGAAGACCTAGTGCTGTTTCAAGCAGTAGCTTGCCCAACAGCCTGAACTTTTGACAAGGTTCCCTGTGGTAGGCCTGTCTAAAATATCAAATTGGATGTAATCCATAGTGAGTTGGTAAGTTAGATACAAAATTACCTTGGCCACAGAAGACTGAGGGTGGTTGTGCGTGAATGTTTTTCTGATTAGAAGTCTGTGATGAATAGTTTTCTAAAAGAATCAGTGCTGGGACTTCTGCTGTTTGCAATATATAAAAATGATTTTGATGAAAATGTCAGTTGTCTGATTAGTAAGTTTGTAGATGACACAAAAATTGTGGATAAGTTGTCCACAAAAAGTTGTGGATAGTGACAAAAGTTACTAAAGGATTCAGCAGGATATAGATCAGCTGGAAAGTTGGGCAGTGAAGTGGCAAATGGAGTTTAATCCAGACAAGTGTGAAGTGATGCATTTTGCGAGGTCAGATGCAAGAGGAAAGAATTCTGTAAATGGATGGACCCTTAGGAGTATTGATATACAGAGGGATCTTGGGTCCAAGTCCATAGCTCCCTGAAAGTGGCAATATAAGTGGAGAGGTGCTTGCCTTCATTGGCTGGGGCATTGAACACAAAAATTGGCAAGTCATATTGCAACTGTATAAGACTTTGGTCAGGCTGCATTTCGAGTACTGTCCACATTTCTGGTTGTCGCACAAAAGGAAATATGTGGAAGTTTTAGAGAGAGTGCAAAAACAGGTTCACCAGGACAATACCTGGATTGGAGTGTATTAGCTACAGGGAGAGGCTGGATAAACTTGGATTGTTTTTGCTAGACTTTTGGAGACTGAGGGGTGACCTAATAGAAGTATATAAAATTATAAGAAGAATGATTAGGGTCGATATTCAGGGAATCTTTCTGAGGGTGAAAATGTAAAAAACTATGGATCATAAGTTTAAGGCAAGAGCAGAAAAGTTTAAAGGAGGTGTACAAGGAACTTTTTTTAAACAGAGGGTAGCAGGTGCCTGAAAAGCACTGGGGGAGGTGGAAGAAGCAGATACAAAGTTTAAGAGGCATTTAGACAGACACATAAATAGATGCATACAGACCATATGTAAAAGCAGATGGGATTAGTTTAGAATAACATCATGGTTGGCACAGACATAGTGAGCCAAAGGGCCTGTTTTTGACCTGTACTGTTCTATGTTATATGTAAGTTTAGGTAAACAAAATAGATATCTTCTCAAGGGGACAGAGGAATTTCCAGGAGTCATCCCACTGACTCTGATGTAGTCCGCTTTGTTAATCTTTGGGCTCTAATGTGTCAGGAATACAACGGCTATGAGGCATACAGCTGCCATTGCTTTGTGTATGTGTTGAGTAAGGAGACTCCTCATCAGCATCAAACCTGCCTGGCCACCGATACTGATTGTCACGCATGCCATAAGGTGAGCCAATTTTAGGCAGTTTATCAATGTAGCAACAGGAAATTTCAAGTTTCAAAACACACCAACTCAGCTTTCAAGGACCGAGAGACTTTCTTTTCAGGAGAAGTGGTAGTTCAACAATGGCAAGTAGCTATGGTAAAGATATTTAGGCCAAAAGAGATGCTTATGGTCAAATAGAATCATGCCCACGTTCAATGTTCAGAAATTATTAATTTACGAAAAAAAAGCCTACAGCTGAAACTCGGCAACAATCCATGAGAAGCTCCCGAACCTCCTTATATTGAAGGTAACAGGAATTAAACAGTTTCAGGGTGTATCTCTGTATCAGTGTGTTTGCTTTCATTTTGTTCATTTTGGTTTTATTCTCATATTTCTCGTTTTTGCTTTTGAATGGCTGTTCTTCAGTATTCTCCCATTCCCACCTCCTCTAGACGCATCTTTTGTTTTTCTGCTTGTTTTCATTAGTGAAATGCTGTCTACCTCTGTACAATTTGGCTATTCAATTTTTCCTGTCTTCTACCCTGCCAGAGCCCTTCCCTTTAATTCTGTTTCCACCCTAATGCGACCCATTTCCTTCACTCATTTAAAACTTTTTGAATTTCTAACTTATCCCAGTTCAGCTGAATCTCACTCAAGCATTAACTCTGTTCTGTCTTCACAGATGCTGGCTGACCTTTTGAATATCCCTTGCATTTTATATTTCTGAAATCCAGCATCTGCATTTCTTTCCTTTTAAAATAGTCATCATGATCTTTAAATATCCCAGTGGCCTGGCTCAAGTCCAGTTCTACAGACCTCCAAGAGATCTATACTGTTCCAATTCCAATCACCTGAGCATCCCGAATTTCAGTCACCACCATTGGTACTGTGTCTTCTGCGACATAGGGCCAAAGTTCTGGAATTCCCTGTCCTCCCCCCTGCCCCTCAAATCTCTCCTCCTCTCTACCCACTTATCTTCCTTTAAGACACACTTTAAAACCTAACTTGTTCATGAAGTTTTTGGTCACCTGCCCATATATCACTTTATGCAGTTGGATGTTATATTTTGTTTTCTAATGCATCTATGTAGCACCTTGTGATGTTTTGTTACATTAAACATGTTGTAGCAGTAGATGTACAGTCAATACAGTATCATGGACTTTATT
Source organism: Ginglymostoma cirratum (assembly GCA_024137785.1). Lineage (NCBI taxonomy): Eukaryota > Metazoa > Chordata > Chondrichthyes > Orectolobiformes > Ginglymostomatidae > Ginglymostoma > Ginglymostoma cirratum. Next base: position 11,390,195 of record JAHRHZ010000032.1, read on the forward strand.
AATAAAGCATAGAGCATAAGGGCAAGGAGAGGTATAAACCAGTATAAGACGCTTAGAGTCAAAGAGTCATACAACATGGAAACAGACCCTTCGGTCCAACTTGTCCATGCTGACCAGGTTTCCCCAAACTAAACTAGCCCCATTTGCCTGTGTTTAGACCGCATCCCTCCAAAGCCTTACTCTTCATGTACCTTTCCAAATGTCTTTTAAATGTTGTAATTGTACCTGCATCTACCACTTCTTCTGGCAGTTCATTCCACATACAAACCACTCTCTGTGTGAAAAAGTTGCCCCTCAGATCCCTCTTATATCTTTCTCCTCTCACTTTAAAAATACACCCCTTAGTTTTGAACTCCCCCACCCTAGGGAAAAGACCTTCAATATTCATCTTATTTATGCCCCTCATGATCTTACAAACCTCTTTAAGGTCACCCCTCAAACTCCTATGCTCCGGTGAAAAATGTCTCAGCCTATTCAGCCTCTCCTTATAACTCAAACCCTCCGGTAGTGGTAACATTCTTATATATCTTTTCTCCACCCTCTCTAATTTAATAATATCCTCAGCTGAGGAGTTGTGAGCCATTTTGTCTGCTACACAACAGGCAGAATATGAATGCATTGGAAACAGTGCAGAAGAGATTTACGAGAATGGTCCCAGGGATGAGAAACTTCAATTATAAGGTTAGATTAGAGAGGTTGGGATTGATCTCCTTGGAGTGAAGCAAGCAAAGAAGTTTTCAAAACCATGAGAAGGCTGGATTGAGTAGATGGAGAGAAACTATTCCCCTTCATAACTGGAACGAGATCTAGAGGGTACAGATTTAAAGTGATTTGGAAAAAACCTAAAAATAATGTGAAAAAAAAACATTTTCACATGAGTGGTTAGTGTATGGAATGCATGGATTAGAAATGTAGTGGAGGCAGGTTCAATTGAGGTATCCAAGAGCACATTATATGATTATTTAAGTAAAACAAATGCTGAAGACTGTGGTGAAAGATAGGAGAATGGCAGCAAGTCATGATGCTCATTTGGAGAGCTGGTTCAGACATGATTACAGACACAGTTTCTGAATACACATGAAGAACAAGAATTGGATTTTTAAATATGTAACTAATGCATTGTGCAACAGATGGTGAATTTCACTACTCAGTGCATGCTACTCTGGATTCATGATATTTTTATTCTCAAACGATGTGAAATCAGATGGTGAAAACTGTACTACAATTCCCACAGTTAGCAGCACTTTACATAATGCAGATGAATTCCAGATAATAGTAACACTTTAGAATGGAAGTGCTGCAGCGGGGAAGAGTAGGACACTTGTGTGTTGCACAATTTATATCATATGTACTCTATTTATTCTTAAAAAAAGGTGTGCACAAATGACGCAACATAAAATACACAATTGTCATTTCTATGTATTCATTTATTTTACATTACAGCTACAGTCATCAAATATCTGTAAAATGAAGCAACTGCCTTCAGTTCCGTTGGAAACATAAGACAACATATTAAATAAAACTATCATTATATACAAACTTTGTTTAATGTTTGTGACTGGTCTGTCCATTGTCAATATTTACAAGATTCTGCATTTCTCTTTGAAATTATTTATTTTCTTGAAGTCTTTTAAGAATATGTTCATAACTGCATCTTATCAATGCACTGTTAAAGTGATTTTATTTTCAAGTAGTTATTACATTATGCACACGTTTCATAGTCACTTAGATTTGTAAATAATTTTCACTGATAATTGCAATACTATTGTAATTAATGTGCCAAATTTTCAAACACTTTTCCTCTGAAAATTGTTTCCTGTGATTTATACGAACTCGCTAGCCCAATCCTAGACTCAGGTGAAGTACTATTTGTGTCAGTTTTCCCCTCTACTAGAGGTAGGGTAGGAAAGGAGCATTTTATCCAGCTATCAGAGTTATAAAACCTGATTCAAGGGACACAATCTGACAAGTGAACTGAACCCAAGAAAATGTGATGACCCGTCAAGATTGTCAACTATCGGGGCGGTCAGATTTTCAGCGTTGTCCTTGATGTCTACATTAGATATTTTTCATTGGCATATAAATTGGTAGTGATACCAAATAGTTTACTGAGGAAATCCCCAAGTAGAGCAAAGAATCTTAAGTTTTGATGCAGTTTTTTTTCTGTAAAGTGTCCCAAAGGAAATATATACATTTAATTTACAAGTCCACTAATTGTATTTTTTGTCATCCTGACCAGCATGCACCGAAGTTACAAAGCTTTCATTACTTTTTAGACATTCCTTGCATGGGCATTGATGAACTTTATCATGTTTTGCACTTAAATGCTATAATGGGCTTTCGGGTTTAATGAGTATGCTAAACAGGTTATAGTGCATTATGTGATTCAAAAATCTTACTTCTACTTTGCTACCAAGTAGCCATAAAGCAGTGATTAACTTTGCCCAACAGGTATACAAATTCATTATCTTTAACAATAAATATCTATTGACTGAGGTGTATTACATCTAAAGCTGCAGTGAATAATTTAGCAAGTTCTACATTTCCTACTAATTCATATATGACAAGCTTAGCATGTGATTCATCAACATAGTATTGAAGTATGAAAAGATAATTCAGCCCATCTAGTACCTTCCTTTCAATTGACTATGTAGACCCTGAACTGTCATGGATTTTCCTTAAACAACTGTGTTATGATAATAATGAGTGAGTCTACACCCATCCCTGAAAGGATTTTGATAGGGCAGGGTTAGGGGGAAAGATTGGGAGATTCTTTGATGCTTAGTCAGTTCCTGAAGGAGCATTGGCACTAGAATGAAGGAAAGTGAGGTATACTTGTAACTTGAATTTTCAAAGATGGGAAGGAACCTTTTTCTCAAACGGACAGCACATTCGTTACCTGGAACCATGATTCACTGCTTTTTTTTTCTGGAATTATGCACGTGTTAATGAGAAATGAAGGTAGGACTGGACTTAGTTTCCATACTGAAAACTCTGCTTTCTCTCATTATTAAGGCTTACATGTGAATAATTATCATTTTATATTAAAGTATTAGGAAGTGACACCTGCCCATAAAACCACGACACAGAGAGGGATTCAATTCCCTTAAAAAGGGGAGACTGGAAAAAATAGAATGAGAGAGAAAGAATGGTTTTAAAAGGTATGCAGCAGAGTAGACTTAACCATATAAAAGAAGTCCAATATTCCAAAAGCAGCCTTGGTTCAATTGATAAGATCTAAGGATACTTAAATAGGTATTTAACTGCATTAAAGTTGATTTTGAGCAAATCAGAGACTTTCAAGATTATATCACAGGTTATTGTCAAATCGTGGATTTGTGAGTATGAAGTGTTACTTTAACTGTTTGAATTCTGATGTTAAAATTTCAAAATATGACATTGAATAATGATCGCTGAATAATTTAAAAAATCATACTGGATTTTTTTTTGCACCAAAACTTATGTAGCAGCTTTTGCAGGAAATTTAACTTGAGATCAACATTTTAAGAATTATTTATGATATTATATTTGTACAGTTTTTCAATGCTGAGTATTTAACCACCAGATTACAAAGGATAAGGCTTATTTTCAGATAGTAGAAACAGAATATTCCAATGAATATACAACACTGCTATTATCACAAATAGTTTCAAGGTGAATGAGTCTTCCATTCAAAGAAACCATGAAACTCCATTGTATAAATTGAAGATCAATACAAATTGGAAAATAAAATTGCAATTGCTCTCACTTATTCAAATTGGCAGAGTGTGCAAGAAGGGATGATATTTCAGTTCTGTTCATCTCCTATTTTACTTCAGTAATGCACACTCAAGGATCTAAACAATACAAAGCTAATGAGTTAAAATTACCAATTAGAAATGGCACTTCATTCAGCACTGCATTGTTAATAGGACAAGCTTCACCCACTGGAAGTACATATTGGAAAATTAATTTCCAGTCATTAATACGAGTGGAATAAAAATCACATGAAGTCAGACTATAGTTTGCTACGTTCTCCTGCCAGGTGAGGCCTCATGCTGGGAACCTATTTTTTTTTAAGGTTACTGTTGTGTCTCACTGAAATTAATAGCAGATTGATCCTTAAACATTGCAACTCAATCACCTATCATTGGAATTTTAAGCTGCAGAGTTCATCTGAAGACAAGTTTGGAAATTAACATGAGGATTGTATCCAAACAAACTGGATGTGTACAAAATGAAAACACTGTGCACTTACTACTACACTTTGAAGCTTCTTCTAATCTTGAGATTTAGGGCTAGGTTGAGCACCCTGTTCATGGTCATTGGCATTATTAGGTTCTAAGACAGCTCTTTCCACAGGTTCAGAAGCTTTGTGACAATGGCAGTGAAAAACAAAATGGATGCAAGCTAATAATCCTTCAGAAATACTGGAAGTGAAAAGCTTTTTACATGGGTGGCAGAACTGATAAAAGACAAGCATAAAAAATATTGCAATGCAATATCCTATTAACAATTGCATGACCAACAAAGGAGCACATATATAGGTATATACATCAGTTTTGTAGATGTACCATAAGAGAATAAGAACAGCATTTTCAATGAATCTTAACATATAGTACACTGCTAGTCTGTACCAATTCTGGGATTTATTAATTAAGTCAGGATCGTCTAGCTTGAGTTGAACTGCTGACCAACAGAACATATTAACACCGGCATAGAGGAATGTCAGGCAACATAATACTATTGTTGTACCTACTCTTGTAAACGTTTTCTCGATGTTCTCAGGGAAAGGTGATTTACTGTTCCAGAATAATATCCATGGATAGAAAAAGAATGTAAAAAAGTTCAAGAGAACTACGGGGAGGATCCATATCTGCAACACAGAGCTAAAAAGGACCAAAACAACCACTCTGGTGGCAATCTCAAAACTTCTCCATAGAAATATACAGATGTAGGCTGCAGGCTTCACATGTACCTCATATTCATCATACTTGATTTTGATAGCAAGGATATTGCACCGCAAGGCTCCATATACAATGGTAAGTAGAGAAATAACCATTAGTACTCCTGAAAAATGAAGCACAACTTAGAGTTTTTTGGATAAAAAAAATCCAAAAACAATCATAATAATCAATGTTTATAGAAATGTACTAAAATATAACCCAGTCACAGAATTTGGTCACCAAGGTAACAGTAAATTAGAATATTACATTAATAGGAATGGGCGGACCGAAACATCAGCCTTCCTGCTCCTCTGATGCTGCTTGGCCTGCTGTGTTCATCCAGCTCTACACCTTGTTATCTCGGAAATGCACTTAGGTTGTTTTTCTGAGACTTTCCTTTGCGGTCAATGTGGAGAATTGCCATGGATAGTCACACCCAGTTATTAAAAAATGCATTGCAGAATGGACTGAAAATGGATTAAACGTAAACAGAAATGAATGGGGAATGGATATTTTTAGAGGAATATGTAAACAATCGTAACCTTCAGAGATTGGGTCTTATTTTTCGCCAAATTTGTCCTAGGCTTGAAAGCACAATAACAACATTTACATGCAGCACAAAAATAAGGAATGCGGTAATCTGTGAAGTGAGCTGCATGCAGCCTCAGAAGGACACAGGCCAACTAAGAGAAACAGCACATTTATATCAGCTAAAGGTTAATACAAAAATTGTGCATGAAAAATAAAGTTAGTAAATTATTCACTGAATAGAAATACCTTAAAAGTAAAGTAAAAGAAAGACTTAAGGGTTCAGATACATCTTTAAAACATGAGCAATACGTTGATCAAAGCTGCAAGATAAAAGCAAATAGGATCCTAAATTCTTTATTTAGATATAGCAAGTACATGAAATACACATCAACGCACTACTGACTTCAAAATGACTGGTTGTTGTTACCAGAGGGTAGCAGTTGAAGTGTTAGCCTTAAAAAAAAACATTTTAAATGACAGTCACCTGTTTCATCAGGTATTGTTCCTGGCTTCAACTACTTCAACAGGATATCTTGCGCTGGACTAGACACTAGTCCTAGTTTAATGCCACAACTTGGTTATCTTAGTGGATCAACCTCAGTTAACCCTGTTTCTCTCTCTGCAGATGCTGTCAGACTAGCTGAACATTTCAGCTTTCTCTGGTTTATTTCCAATTTCCAGCATGACAGTATTTTGCCATCGTAGTATTTATTTGCAGTTATTATTCATTATCCCAGGGCACTTCTTGGTATTTTGTAAATAAAGTACGTTATATTTTTGTAATTTATTGTTATATTTGTAATAATCACATATAAATTTTTTGAAATTTCACCCTAATTACATCTTTTATTTCAAATTGTTCCCTTGCAGATGGACTACACTCCAACAATAGTATCTTAGGTTGACAAATGAATTCGCAGTGCCAATTTCTCAGTTCAGTTTATCTACTTAACGGATACTTGCCATTTCATGTTTATTGTTGCTGGAAATTAATGTGGATCTGAAACTCAACATGAGACTTTTGGCTGTACCTTGTCAAGGTTTCATTAATATTCAAGCGACAATTTTTCTGGAAATTCTCATCTAAAGAGTAAGTGCTCTGTCAGACCACCTTATTGGGCTCTTTATGGGCATTTGTCTGTTCCTAGACTTGTCACAGCAGGACCTCTGATGTTACACAGAACCTGTGCACCATCCCTCTTGGCCCCTGAGCTATCCTGCTAAGTCCTGCTACATGCTTTGCAAAGCATGCCACACCTTCAGTGCAAGGCTCCCATACACACTGCTCTTTAAAAACATGTCAAATGATCACTAATATGGAAATCCTGCTGGCTTGGGTTTAGCACTTCCAGGCAAATTCAAATTATGGTAATCAGCAATTCAGAACAAAATTGCGGGCTAAATCCAGACTTTCAAACAAGTTTGTGTTATGAGCACTGCACTAATCTGTGTCCATTTTCACCCTTTTGAATAAATAACTCCCTTTTATTCCACGATGATTCTTCCAGTCACATAAATTGTGAAAGAAAAACTATATGGTTTCTTTGAACACATTCGTGATGTTGCTATCCCTGCTGACCAGAATAATCATTTGATGAAAATAGATAATAGTTTTCTAATAAAATTAGTAGAAAATTTTAGCAGCAGATTATAGCCAAAGGAACAGGAGTAGGCCATTCAGCCCTTTGAGCCTGTTCTGCCATTCAATGAGATCAAGGCTGATCTGTGGCCTAACTCCATGTACCTGTCTTTGGCCCATATCCCTTAATACCTTTGCTTGACAAGACTTTATCCATCTCAGATATAAAATTAACAACTGATCCAGAATTCACGGCCATTTGTGGAACTGAGTTCCAAACATCTACCACCCTTTGCATATAAAAGTGCTTCCTAACACCTCTCCTGAATGGTCTGGCCCTAATTCTCAGATTATGACCCCTTGTCCTAGAATCCCCAACCAGTGGAAAGAGTTTTTTTTTTCTGTGGTGTCTTTTACTGTTAATATATTGAAAACTTCATCAGACCACCCCTTAACCTTCTGAATTTTAGAGAAAGCAGGCCTAATTTACACAATCTCTCTTGATAACTTAACCCTTGAAATCCAGGTTTCATTGTTCTAAACCTACACTGTACTCCCTCCAAAGCCAATATATCCTTCCTAAGGTGTGGTGCCCACATCTACTCACAGTACCCCAATGGACTATAACCAGGGTTTAGTAAAACTGTAGCATAACTTCTGCATCCTTATACTCCAGTACTCCAGATATAAAGGCCAGCATTCCATTAGTTTTCTTGATTATTTTCTGTACCTGTTCATGACATTTTAAAGATTTATGTACCTGAGCCCACAGGTATCTTTGGACATCCATTGCATTTAACTTCATACCATCTAGAATGTAACCTGATTTATCCTTTCTCAGTCCAAAATGGATAACCTCACACTTACTTACATGGAACACCATCTGACCATAAACTTAGTCTATCAATACCGTTTTGTAATTTTATGCTATCATCGACACTGTCTATAATGTTGCCTAACTTTGTGTCATCAGCAAATTTGAATATATGATTTTCTATGCTATTATCTAAGTCACTAATAAATAATGTAATTAATTGAGGCCCCAACACAGATCCTTGTGGAACCCCACTGGTCACATCCTGCCCTATTTGCACACCTACCTATTAGGCCTACTTCTGTTGCCTACTTTTCGACCAATTTTTGAGCCATGACAGTGATTTGCCATCAATTCCTTGGACTTCTACTTTAGCTAACAGTGTCTTTTATGGGACATTTTCAAATGCCTTCTAGTAGCCCATATAAACAACATCCATAGACATCTCGCTGTCCACTACTTTAGTCATCTCTTCAAAAAATGCAGTGAGGTTTATCAGGCATGACCTACTTGTCAAGAATCCATGCTGGCCCTCCCTGATTAACAAAACATTTTCAAGGTGTTCAGTTACTCCATTATTGATTATGGACTCTAACAGTTTCCCCACTACAGATATTAAGCTAAATGGTCTGTGAATCCCTGGTTTCCTTCTTCTGCCCTTCTTAAAAGTGGAGTGACTCTGTATCTAGGAAACTCTGAAAGATTATACTTATGGCATCTACAATGTGGTCCACTACTTCCTTTAATACCCTCGGACAGAAACTGTCAGGTCCCAAGGATTTGTCACTCTTTAATTCCATTAATTTCCTCATAACGAATAAGATCCTCAGATATAGGAGCAAAATTAAGCCATTTGGCTCATTGAGTCTGCTCTGCCATTCGATCATGGCTGATATGTTTCTCAACCCTATTCCCCTGCCTTCTGCCTATAGCCCCTGATCTCCTTACTATTCAAGAACCTATCTATCTCTGTCTTAAAGATACTCAACGATTCAGGCCTCCAAAGCCTGCTACGGCAATGAGTTCCAGGATTCACCACCTCTGACTGAAACAATTCCTCCCCATCTCAGTTCTAAAGGGTCATTCCTTCACTCTGAGGCTGTGACCTTTAGTCCTACTCTCTCCAACTAGTGGAAATATCTTCTCCACGTCCACTCTATTCAGACTTCTCAGCATTCTCGAAGTTTCAATCGGATCTCCCCTCATTGAGTACAGACCTAGAGTCCTCAACTGCTACTCATATGATAAGCCCTTCTTTTCTAGTGAACCTCCTCTGGACCCCCTCTAAGGCAATGTTTCAACAGAAGTGATGTTGATGTCTGAATGTAATGATAACCTGATAATAGACCTTCATCCAATTTGTCTAGATTGAATGATGCAGATCCGAATGATGTTTCACTTGGTGAAGTAACTTTAGATAAATGTGCAATTTCAGCATGATGAAAACACGTACCTCTACCAGGTGTAACAAACTGTTCCTTTACACTGACATAGAGCTGGAGGGTAAGTTGGGGTGCAGAGCCTATGAAAGCCTGAATCACTGAAGTCCGGTTAAAAGCAGCTCTGTGTGTGAACATTTTGCCTTCTGCTTGACCCACTTCCTTCTCAATTTCTTCAGAGTAGCCATTTTTTCTCATCTGCTTCTTTTTGGTAATACTGACATAAGGTTCTTCAACTCTACCAACATTTAGGTAAATACATAATGCTTCAAGGCACCTAAAAATATTAAATAGAAAGGAGCATGAAAGAAGTATTGTAAAATGTTGTTAAATTCATGTATCACTTCATAGTGCAATATCTTTTCTAATTTATAAGCAAAAATATTGGAAAAACTAAGGTTGTCTTAGAGCAACTGATCGAGATGACCCTTCATTATAATAGTTTTTGATGAAAGGTAATCTCAATCTCAAACATTAATCCTGTTTCTCTCTCCATAGATGATGCATGACTATTTTCAGCATTCATGCTTTTTCTTTCAAATGTCCAGCGTCCACAGTATTTTGCTTGTTATATTATTGTCCTCTTTAATATAGTGGCTGGCAGCAAGTAACCATTCCTAACCTCAGCTGCCAAATAATCACTGTGCTGCTGAGTCCTGATGTTGAATCCACTTGCTTGCTGACTAAGTTACTATGTTTATAAAAAAAGGCAGTTTCTCCAGTAGGTTATCATAAGCTGTTTCATTCCTGTTACTCTGCCAGTGATGCATCAGTTTTAGGACCACCGTCGAGTATCTTGCCTTATCCATTTTCTGTTGTATGTGCTACCAATGAAGGCTGTCCCATATAATCCATAAACATATTTTTAACTGACAACTGGAAAACAACATGACATCTGCCCCAAGAACATGACAGTAACCTCCCTGTATGTTCCTGTTCCATTATAATTGCTTTTGCACCATCTTACTTGAAATCTCCTAGTTGTTCAAGTACCAGCTATAGAAATGCTGGCATGGTGGCTCAGTGGTTAGCACTGCTGCTTTATAGTGCCACAGACCTGAGTTTGGTTCCACCCTTGGGCGACTGTGTGGAGTTTGCACATTCTCCCAATGTATGTGTGGCGTTCTGGTTTCCTCCCACAGTCTGAAGATGTGCAGGTTAGGTAGATTGGCCGTGCCAAATTGTCCATAGTGTTCGGGGAAATGTGCAGGCTAGGTGGATTAGCCATGGGCAATGCAGGGTTACAGGGATGGGGTGAGTTTGGAGGGATGCTCTTTGGAGGGTCAGCTTGGGCCAAATGGCCTGCTTCCACACTGCAGGGATTCTAAATGTGTGAGTATAACATTTTTAAAAAATTCATGTGAGCATTATGGAAATTAAAGGGTTAATTCTAAAATCTCATGGTTCTAGGATCAATCTATATGATTCTAGACCCAGTTTCTCTGATCAAGCCTCTTTCAAGTGAACCTCCATAATGGAACAGTATGAAATAACATGGTTACATGGGATCATAGAATCTCAACCCTGCAATTATTAGTCATTTCAGTTCTTTCAATCTTGGATTATAAAAAACCTTAACACAATTTCAAAATAGAAACATAACTAAAAACTAGCTTAAACATACTGTTTTCAGTAATTAAAACTTAATGCTATTTCTCATGTGACTATATTTAGCTTTAAATAATATTCCAATTCAATATTATTTAATGCGATACTATCTTACAACATCATCCACACAAACTGATCAATTCAGAATGGCTCTACCACTGCTGCCTGATTGCAATTATGCTAACTCACTAAAATTTAGTTCTCATACATTTCCCAACAATTATCAAGGTTTTACTTAATTCATCATGATTTCTTCAAATAATCTAATTACACGGTCACTGTTTGCACAAAAAAAAAGTTTGAGAGTTCTCTCATGCGTTCACTAGGATGTAAACCTGATTAGAACATTTACGTTAGAATTTTTTTAAGGGGATCTGGACATTGCTTAAAAGGCCAATATTTGTCTCCCTCCCTAAATGCCTTTGAACTGAGTGGCTGGCTGGACCATTTCAGCAAGCAGTTCGGACTGGTCCAGACTGATACAGATGGTAGATTTCCTTCACCAAATGACTTTGGTGAACCAGATGGGTTGTTGTAAACAAAAAATAGCTTCCATGATAATCGCTACTGACAGTAGCTTTATATTCCAGATTTATTAATTGAATTTATATTCTACCAGTTGCCACAATGAAAATTCAACCCATGCCACCGTAACATGAGAACACTAGCCTGAGATAACAAGGTGCAGAGCTGGATGAACACAGCAGGCCAAGCAGCATCAGAGGAGCAGGAAGGCTGAAGTTTTGGGCCTAGACCTGGGCCTAGACCCTTCTTCAGAAAGGGTCTTTTCTGAAGAAGGGTCTAGGCCCGCAACGTCAGCCTTCCTGCTCCTCTGATGCTGCTTGGCCTGTTGTGTTCATCCAGCTCTGCACCTTGTTATCTCAGATTCTCCAGCATCTGCAATTCCTACTATCTCTGAAACACTAGCCTGACCTCTGAATGACTAGCCCAGTGACATTATCATGATAACACCATTTCCTCAATTGGAATGTCACAAAGAAGACTAGGGAGGACTGGTGCCTCGGATCAGGTCACGATAAGGAGAAGCCTCTAACCAGTGTAATTTGACTATCAAGAGCATCAAATATCTCCAATATAAAACATTTCCCTTTGTGTAGTAATAGCTGCACACAAAGGGCAAAACGTGATGTAAGCAGGGTCAGAGGACCCAAAGCTTGAGCAAACAGGGTCATTTTATACATGTCAATCTTATAATTGGACAATGAGATGATTAATGTTAGTCAATAACTGACCTGATAATACTCTGGCTTTGAATTATCAAAAGTAGTATAAAAAAGGGTCTGAACAGACTGGAGATGCAGAAAACTTCATAGAGAAATCAGAGAATTTGAGAGACACTTAAGAGAATGAGTCAGGTTCAAGACAGAGAGGCATTTGTTGCAATACCTTCCACCTAAAGCATAAACTGGGTAATATGATTCTCAACTTCATGTTGCAGTGTATTATGCAGATACTGTAATATATCAAGTCTTGATGGTGCTGAATAAAGTTTAATTACTGTACCAACACAGGTTAATGTTGAATTATTGGTTATCAGGTTTTATCAAAATAACATTTGATCATGCACTACTTGAACATAACATTCTTTCATTTACTAGTTATATTTCCAGCATTAATTGCTTAGAGTGCTCAACTGTCCCTTGTTTTCCATAGAAGCATTTCCTCAATTTCCACAAGAAATAATTCTTGGTTGATACATTGGCATTATCCTCATATTGAAATCTAGTACACTCACGACTGATAGCAGTGAATTCCTCTTCCCGTTGGATTGAAGTGGATGTGGAGGTGTCAGTGTTGGACTGGCATGGACAAGGTCAAAAATCACACGACACCAGATCATCGGCCCAACAGGTTTATTTGAAAACGCAAGCTTTCTAAGCTCAGCTCCTTCCTCATACGCAGTGAAATGACTGTACCTGCTTTATTCTGTGCTGTCCTTTCCTCATGTTCTTGTTCTTTCCTCATGTTTTGATGACGATAAACCTTTCGGGAATTTGATGCGTCACCACTCCCCCTTTTTCTATTTCTCTTGGTGAATTCCAAGGCGTATTAGTTTATAGCAAAAGAACAATTAGCAATAAAGTGTGATTTTGGTCGCATTATATGAAATGGTTGACGAATGCTTAATTAAAATAGATTTAGAGCGGGGGGGGGGGTAAAAGCGTTGTACATATTCAGCAAAGCTATCCTTTCCTGCTATGATTAAACACACTTCGCACTATCTGCCTGCTGTTCTCTACAGCCGCGGCCTATTGCCGCTTCAATAAACATTGTAAAAGTTTAATCGCGAGCATCAGCAGTCATTACAAAACGGGCAGCTGGGCGAAAGACTGAAAAATGACATCTTTAGATATGCCTGGATAAGCACACAGCGATGCTAGCCGGCACAGCACACACAGCTTAGAGCCCTTAACATATAATTCAGAGACATTTGCAGGACCACTACATAAAATATCCTGATTTTGCACTGCTAACGCCTTTTTGGTATGTTTTATTTTATCCCAAAAAAACTGGTTCAGGTCCGCGCGAGGCTGCTTTCAGTGTTATAACGTTGGCACTTTATCACGTTTAGTTGCCGATTCCGTTATAAGGTAATTGCTGGGAAGCAGGAGGAGCTCGATGGTTGCACAAAGAAAGCCGGTTTTCTGTGTCAACCTCTCAATTTCAGCCTGCAACCTGATCATGGAGCAGGCTCCACATGATATGGAGATGTTTAGGTCTCAGTTTCAGGCTCTCGTTACAGTGATGGAGGGTGAAGAGCGACAAATTATTTCATCAAAAGATAGTTTGCGATGTGGCTGTTAAAATAATTTAACCCGGAGGCTAGTTTCTTCCTCAATGATTTAACACGAGTTTGGATACACATTCAAGTGTGATTACACACTGAAAGCTAGACTCTTGCCGCTAATCCCTCTCGCTGGGTTGTGTTTGAGAATCAAAAGAATTGAATGCAGCGTTGATTTATGGTCCTGCAGGCTGGAACACAGAGTTCCCCTGTGCGCATGTATCTCTGTTCACCTCGCCTGTTTTCAACCTTCATCTCACGTCCCCCCTCTCAGGACGATATTAATTCACCAAATGTCTGTCACGCCCCTCATTCTGGGCAGAAACTGGGCCAAGGCGATTCCCCCTATTTTCACAAACAGTTCCTCGATTATAAACAGACTGCATGGGGCTGGTGTTTGCGTGTTTGCACCGCTGCTTCAATCCATGATGTTACCCCACAGATGAAAGCAAATGAATTCGGAGACGAGAGTGCTGAGTTATTTAGATAATAACTAGTTTATTAATAAACCATTTTCGTCTTTTGTTTCTCGAGCATCGAGGAGGTACGAAGCTTAATCCATTTTGATATGTACAGCCAATCCCACCCTAACATTGTTAGAAAGAATAACCCAACATCCCCACCTTATTATTCATCACCCCAATACAGAGCACGTTTGTTTCCCAGTGAATTCAATTGAAGCCAATATTGTTCCTTATTTATCTCTGCATGCAGTTATATCACTGAACCCTCGCGGCAGCAATTATCTGGACTGAAAGTTGCCTACCTGACGAATGGTCCAAGCTGTAACAGATGTAGGAACAGCACCAGGGGTCTATCCCTGCTCACATCCCGGTGCACGAAGGTTAGAGTGAACTGGACCAGGATTGACGGCACCAGCACGAAGACCAGTGTGAGTCCTTGCCAGATCCTGTCCCCAGCAGATCTGTAGGTACTGCTTAGATACAGGGCTGCGACCAACTCTGCAGCGAAAAGAAAAACAGACACGAAGATGCCGCCCGGGGGTTTCATCCTCAACGTTGGCACGAAGGCGATAGTTCAATAACCACGAAAAAAGCAGATTGCATCCATCGCTGCCGGTGCTGTTTGTCAGTGAACGACTGCAGACAGAGGGACTGCTCCCTCAGCCACGGTGAGTAATGTTCCAGCAGGGGGAGTGTTAGAGACTGGCGTCTCTGTGCAGGATACACAATCTCAGCCTTGACCAACCTCACCTCCATCTCATCCATCATTGACAGCAGGGGACTGCGCCATGCGGGAGCTAGGATTTTTCATTTTTACGGAAGTCAACTATTCGATTAAAAAAAAACAGCGGCAATAACAAAGAGCGAAGTAGCAGCACTTATTACACAACACGACAAAAGACGAGAAACCGGTCGATTAACTAACAGTAGGTTTCAATCCTCCGCCCAACAACAGCGCATGTCTGGAATACTTGCTGCTGAGATGTGGAGAAATGCAACATACTGTACAACTTCTGTGGGAATTGAGACTACTGTGTCGCTTATCCGGTCATGTTGGCTAATATTCCATACATGACTTAAACCTAAAGTATTAATGTTCAGATGGAGTGTTTACTCTCTCAGACATTGCACCGATTAGATTCAGAGAATCTAGCGTAGGGAAAGGCTGAAATGGTTCTGTACGCACACAACAGAGGTATCATCATACTTGCTTTGATCTATGTGATGAACTTACAGTAAGCATGCTGATGGGCAAATGGATAATCTAAATGCAGAACATTTATTAACGTAGAAATGATACCCCCATTCCTCTCTCTTTAATATTTGAAAAGAGAAAGCTTTGTGTGGTGAATTTCATTGTGACTGTACCTTATGTTGGCAACGGAATTGATTTGATCTATCACTTGCTGCTTATGCTGTATGGCATGTAAGTAGCTCTGTATTGCATTTTCACCAAACTGAAATCTCATTTTTGGTATGCATGTTGCTGAGCCTGTCATGCACTCCTGTGTTCTTCATTGAACCAGCATTAATCCTCTGGTTTGATGGTAGTGGTATATTGGCAGATATGCAGGCCATGAGGCTTCAGATTATGTTGGACTTCAATTCAGGCCCTCAGTGCCTCATAAATTCCCAATCTTGAGTTGCTAGCACCGTGGCAATGCCAAACGCGCAATACAGTGTAGCCTCGATGTGATAACAAGGCTGTCTCCACAATGACTGGTGTGCAGGTCGACTGCTGATATGGCTGTAGTCTCAATGGTTAGCACTGCTGCTTTACAGCACCATGGACCTGGTTTGATTCCACCCTCGGGCGACTGTCTGTGCGGAGTTTGCGCATTCTCCCCTTGTCTGTGTGTGTTTCCTCTGGGTGCTCTGGTTTCCTCCCACAGTCCAAAGATGTGCTGGTTAGGTGGATTAGCCGTGCTAAATTGCCCCGTAGTGTTGAGGAATGTGGATAGGTGGATTAGCCAAAGGAAATGCAGGGTTACAGGGTTAGGGTTGATGGGAGGGTGGGTTTGGCTGGGATGCTCTTCGGAGAGTTGGTGTAGGCTTAATAGGCCAAATGGCCTGCATCCACACTGTAGGGATTCTATGATTCTATGATGTTTTTGCTGATTTAAATGAAAGAGTTTTCATTATTTGTGAAAGAGTTAGTAATCTGTAAATAGTCAACATTACAATTTGCATAGGTATTGGAAGCTGGCTCCTGCAAATAACTACCCTTCTCACCTACTTCTCTTCTAAACTATGAAATTTGGCTTCCAGAGGCCTTTAAAGATTGTTTCTAGCAGCTATCTTTAATAAAATACAGTCTCACGTACATCACCCATAGATGCAGGGTCAATTACCAGAGACATACTGGTGATGCCCACTTACATTGTCAGCCACTTCCTTCAAAGGCTAGCCACCTGCTGTAAATTACCAGAGATTTTTATAAATTTATTCAGTGGATATGGGCATTGTTAGCTGACCAGCATTTATCATTCACCCCTAATTGCCCTTGTGAAGGTGGTGGTGAGCTGCCTTCTTGAAGCACATCCATTCATTAGTTGCAGGTAGACCTGCAATACTGTAAAAGGAAGGGAGTTCTAGCATTTTAACCAAGTGACACTGAAAGAGTGGATATATTCACAAGACGGGATGATGAGTGACATGGAGAGGCAGTTCCCATGAGTTCCTATGTATCTTCCGTTCTTGTCCTTCTAGCTGCTGGGGGCTATTGGCTTGCAAGGTACTGTCTAAGGAACCTTGGTGAATTTCTGCAGTTCATCTTGTAAATGGTATATATTGCTGCTACTTATGTGTCAGTGATAGGGAGACATCTGGCTGAAGACTATAAAACCACAAGATGAAGCAGCAGCAGCTGGCCATCAGGCCTCTCGAGTTTTGCTCTGTTATTCAGTCATATCATGGTTGGTCCAATTCTCCTGGACTTCACTTTCCTGTCTTTTCCCCATGACCCCTGATAAAACCATAAGACCATTTGTTACAATTTCTTCAGCCTTCCCTTTCACACTGATGTGTTGTAATCCCCCATCTTTGAGGATGGGGATATTTGTGTTGCCTCACAACAGTGAGTTGTCTAATTGTCCACACCATGCACGACACAATATGGCAAGACTACAGAGCTTAGATCTGATCTGTTGGTTGTGAAATCACTTAGCTCTGTCTAACATTTGCTGCTTATGCTTTTAGCAAGCTATTAGTCCTGTGCTGCATCTTCATTAGGTGGACATTTCATTTTTAGGTATGCCTGGTGCAGCTACTGACATGCCCTCCTGTACCTGTTAGTGAACTACAGTGACCCCTGGCTACATGGTAATGGTAGGGTGAGATATGTATGAGACCATGAGGTTGCAGATTGTGTTTAAGTACAATTCTGCAGCTGCTAATGGGGTGTACAGCACCTCACAGATGCCCATTTTTGAATTGCTAGATCTGCTCAAAAATTTCCCAATTGTGATGGTGTTTGTAGCACACACACAAAAAG
The DNA here is from genome assembly GCA_024137785.1 of Ginglymostoma cirratum. Lineage (NCBI taxonomy): Eukaryota > Metazoa > Chordata > Chondrichthyes > Orectolobiformes > Ginglymostomatidae > Ginglymostoma > Ginglymostoma cirratum. Next base: position 11,407,854 of record JAHRHZ010000032.1, read on the forward strand.
GGTATCATCAATGTGAAGGCAGGGCAAGGACTACTGAATACCCACAAAATCCTTCAAATGAACTTTGGGCAGATTAAAGCTAACATTTTTTCATCCAGCTCTACACCTTGTTATCTCTTTTTTTTGCACTGTCCTTTACTTGCTATTAGTTTAGGCTAAAACAGACTGTGTGAATCCCAGCATTATGTTCAACTCAGAACTCAAGCTAATATTCTACTCATTACCAAAATTAAATGCCATTAAAAAAAATTGCTTTCCTCCACTCTTATTCCATTTATCCTGGTGTGGAAACACATGTAATAACTTAGGTAGCTTGATGAGTAGAAATTAATTCTTGTCTCATCTGTTTTATGGATCAAAATTGGGAGCAAAAATGACCCATTAATTGGAACTATGCTGTTTACTGTAATGACATTTGAACAATGTACAACACAATGATTTCAGAAGTCTGAGCAACTATCTTAAGTCGGGGTTAGGATTCTTGAATAAACAACAGTGTGGCGCGACCAACATTTTAGATCCCCAATGGGCTTTCCTGATTGAAGCATAAGCAAAGGACTTGTTCAGCCCCCTTATTTTCTGAGTGTGGATGTGCCTTCGCAAGTGACTGTCATCAGAAAGAGATACAGCATTTAAAAAGAACCACCACTGATCCACTATAATCCAATTCAATTTTCCTTGCCCTGCTCTAATTTGATTTGATTCGATTGATTTGTTTATTGTCACATGTACCTAAGTACCATGAAAAACTTAGTGAAGGGTACAGGCTGATGATAGAAAGGAAGGACATACAGGTCGTAGGGTGAAAAAAAGGCATTCAGGTTACACCACACAGGGCCTGTGTGAGGCAAGGTCGAAGTTAACAAGATCAACACTATTTCAAGTTAGAGAGTCCATTCATTAGTCTAATAATGGCAGGGAGAAGCTGCTACTGAACCTGCTGCAGCGTGTGTTCAAGTCTCCATATCTTCTGCCTGATGGAAGAGTTTGAAGGAGAGCATTACCAGGGTGCAATGGGACTTTGGTGATGTTGGCAGCCTTTCTCCGGTAACAAGCCATGTAAATGGAGTCCGTGGATGGAAGATTGCCTTCCGTGATGGTCTGGGCTGTGCACACCACCTTCTGTAGTTTCTTATGGCCCTTGGCACAGCAGTTGCCGTACCAGGCCATTATTCACCCGGACAGTATGCTTTCAATGGTGCATCTGTAGAAGTTGGTGAGGGACCTTATGGACATGCCAAATTTCCTGAGCTACCTGAGGAAGAAGAGGTGTTGTTGTGCCTTCTTGATTGTTGCATCTATGTGGAAAGTCCAGGACAAGTCGTCAGCTATCATCACTGCTAGGAACTTGATGCTCTCAACCCTCTTAACCTCAGTTCCGTTGATGGAGACGAGGGCATGTCCTCCTCCTTTCTTTCTGAAGTCAATCATCAGTTCTTTTGTTTTGCCGACATTGAGAGAGAGGTTGTTATCATTGCAGAACATCACCAAGCCCTCTATCTTCCGTCTGCATTCTATCTCATTGTTGTTTGATATCTGTCCTACCATGGTGGTGTCGCCAACAAACTTGTAGATGCTGTTCATTCGGAAATGGGCTACACGGTTGTGGGTGTACAGGAAGTATAGTAGGAGGCTGAGAATGCATCTTTGGGTGGGCCTCAGTGTTGAGTGTTAACATGGAGGAAGTGCAGTTGTCTATCTTCACTGATTGCAGCCTATGGGTCCAGAAGCTGAGGATCCAGTTGCAGAGGGTGAAGCCAAGACCAAGGTCTTGGAGTTTTGAGATCAGTCTGGAGGGGATAATGGTGATGAAGGTGGAGCTGTATTCAATAAGCAGGAGTCTGACATAGGTGTCCTTGTTGTCCAGATGTTCCAGGGATGAGCACAGGGAAGTGGCATCTGCTGTGGACCTGTTAGGTGCCTCTCCCAGTTACCACAATGCTACAATTAATGAGGCAGGAAGCCCAGCATTCTTCTGCCTGAAATAGGTGAGCTTTCTCTTGAGTTGCACCAAGCATCTTAAATTATTGAAATGTAACATGAGATTCAATTTCTGATGCTTCATGGACCCAAAAATGCACTATAACCAATTTTCAACATGGTTTCTCCTGCAGCCTTCCGCGTAGCCCCACTTTCCATATTCTACTAACACCAATACATGCACAATTGCACTGCTAACTTCCTACACCCTGATCGCTGACTGTGTTGTCCTTGATAACTTACCTTAGTTCCTGTTTTCCAGCACATTGAATTTATCCTTATCTTCAAATCTACCCTGTCTGTGCAATTGTGACTTTGGCTGGGTGTCCCCGGTGCCTCCATAAGCTGGAATTTATAAGATGCCACACTGACTGTGACTACAAATTGCGTGTTTTTTTTTAACAAAATGGAATGTATCTACAAATAAACAAATATCTTGGATGAAATGATTCCAGATTTCTGCATAAAACCAGCCTGATTCCAGGTTAAAACTCTGAGACATATTCTGATCCAAGCCTCACACCTACAATTCAGTGTCGGACCTGAGATGTCACCTTTCGTATATTCCAATGACTCTGCCTGATTGTCAATAACAGCACGGCACTGACATTCACTTCTTAAACACTTTCACACTCCATCTAGCACTCTTGATCACCTGCAGAGACTTATCATCTGACACTCCACTCACACCAGTTGTACGATCTTTTGATCTCTCTGTCCTTGATCTCTCTTCCCATAAACTTTGTGTCTGTATGTTCTCCTCTCTCACTGCACCTGACGAAGGGGCTGCACTCTGAAAGCTTGTGTAATTCCAAATAAACCTGTTGGACTATAACCTGGTGTTGTGTGACTTCTGACTTTGTACACACACTCTGTCATGGGGTTTGCATGCAGCCTCTTCTACAGTTCTATAGGCCCAGCCATCATGTTCCCCAATGGGCTAATTTGCTATTTAATGCTGAGAAATGTGAAATATTTCAGTAAGAGGAAGGAAGAAAGGCATACAGTTTTAAAGGATACAGTTTTAAACAGGAGGGCCATCAAATAATAATAGCTGATTGAGATCATGATCAATAAAGTGTAGGGGATCCTAGGCTTTATTGTAAAATAAGAATACAAAAGCAAGTTATGGTGAAGCTTCATAAAGGCTCAGCCTCAGCGGGAAGTGAGGGAGTGCAGAAAGGATGGCTTCAGGAATATGAATTATACTTACATGGAAAAATTGGAAAAGCTAGGACTGATCTCTTTAGAGAAGGTTAAGGGGAAACTTAACAGAAGAGTTCAAAATCATGAGGAGACTGTACAGAATATTTGGAGAGAAATTGTTACCAAAGTAGTTGAGAAACAGAAACAGCAATTTAAGTTGATTTACAGAAAAACCAGAAAAACAGTTTTACGCTGTTGGTGTTTACAGTCTGAGTTACACACATTTAATGGTGGCTTTCAAAAGAAAATTGATAATGATATGGAAAGGAAAGGTTTTCAGGGCTATGTGGAAAAGGTGAAGATGAAGCTGACTTGTTTGTATGAAAAGCTGGCAGGGATACAATGGGTCAGCTCAGCAGGTCTGGCAGCATCTGTGGAGGAGAAAACAGAGTTAAGGTTTCGGATCCGGTGACCCTTCCTCTGAACCCGAAACGTTAACTCTGTTTTCTCTTCCACAGATGCTGCCAGACCTGCTGAGCTTTTCCAGCAACTTTGTTTTTGTTCCTGATTTACAGCATCCGCAGTTCTTTTGGTTTTTATACGATGGGTCAAATGACCTCCTGAAATTCTGTACCAGTCTAAGATTCTTTCATTCTTCTTTGGAATTCTGACTGCAAGTTATCCACCAAGTGAAGTTGTCAGGAGGTCAGCAAGCTAACTTTTACAAAAACAACTTTCTCACACTCAAAGGAGCAGGAATAGTCCAAGGATCCTACAAGGAAATTTCTGAACTTTTCTTTCACAGGCTTCTCCACCACCTTATTGGATGAAAGGCCCTACAACAAAACTCTCCAATATCTCCTAGTTCCCAGTTGTCTACTTCTGAGACTGGTAGGAGGCTGATTATTGGTTTTCTCAAATGGTCGGCTACGTTTTTTTCCAGATAGAATGAGCAGCTGACTAGATGCATTCAGTAACTAATATCTTCCAGGTCTCTGACTGCCCTCCAGGGCAGAATTGTCACTGTTCTCCAGTTTCCAGTTCAAATCAACCCCAATGTGTTCCATTTGTGATGGCTTGAAAAATGATAGGAGAATGAAAGGTTGATTCCTATTTACATTTAGCTGTATTAAGAGGATTTCAATAATACATTTAAATGAAATAAAAGGCTTCTGTGATCACAAGTGTTAAAAGCATTTGAAAAAAACAACTAATTTGAAAGAAAAAATAGAATTGGACCAAGTGCGGAGACCATTTACGATAATGGTCATTGGGTTGACAAACTTCACTTATGAGGATAAAATAGAGAAGTTGGGATTGTTTTCCTTGGAGAAGAGAAGGCTGAGGGAGGTGATAGCCCCGATAGCAAAGTATTGAAGATACATTTTATACATTAATGTCCTCATCTTATTGAGGCAAAAGATTTCCTGTTTACAATAAATAAATATAATAAAATACATATTGTATCATAAGTTTCACAGTAAGACAATCTTTCACTTGCAATTTTCTAGACTGCAGCTTCCAAAACTAGAGCACTGTTTAATTTTTTATGTGTTCTCAGTTTCAAATGGATAATAAAGAATGCCCACATTAGAACAAAAGTAAAATATATCAGATGCTAGAGATCTGAAATAAAAACAGAAAATGTTGCAGACATCCTGTTACATGCCTGAAACCTCTGCGGAAATGGAGTCAGTGGTTCAGCTTGATGATTTTTCATCAGAATAGTTCAGAAAAAGGCCCACACACCTGTAATGTTGCCCATGCAGTCATAATATTATTGAATTTATGTTCAGTTTGAGGGGGAGAAAAGTGGGTCCAAGACTAGTATTTTAAAAGGAAGGTGATGGCCTAGTGGTATTATCGCTAGACTATTAATCCAGAGAACCACGTAATGCTGTGGGGACTCAATTTTGAATCCCGCCATGGCAGATGGTGGAATTTGAATCCAATAAAAAATGGAATTACGAATCTATTAATGACCATGAAATTAATGTTGAATGTTGGAAAAACCCATCTGGTTCACAAATGGCCTTCATGGAAGGAAATCTGCCGTCCTCACCTAGTCTGGTGTACATGTGACTCCAGACCCACAGCAATGTGATTGACTCTCAATTGCCCTCTGAAATAGCCTAACAAGCCATTCAGTTGTACCGATCACTACAAAGTCTCAAGGAATGAAACTGGACATTTCACCTGACATTGAAATAGGCACTGGAAAAGACAATGGCAGAAACAGCCCTGTTGACCCTGCAAAATCCTTTCCACTAACATCTGGGGCTAGTGTCAAATTTGGGAGAGCCGTCTCACTGACTAGTTAAGCAACAGCCTGAAATAATGATACTCACGGAATCATACCTTACAGACAATGTCCCAGACTCCACCATCACCATCCCTGGATATGTCCTGTTCCACTGGCAGGACAGACCCAGCAGACGGGGCAGCACAGTGGCATACAGTTGGGAGAGTGTTGCTCTGGGCATCTTCAACATTGACTCCATATACAATGAAGTTTCATGGCTTCAGGGTAAATGCCAGCAAGGAAACCTCCTGCTGAATACACATACCATCCTGTCTCGGCTGACGAATCAGTACTCCTCCATGTTGAACAACACTTAGACAAAGCACTGAGGATGGCAAGGGCAGGAAATGTACTCTGGGTGGGGGATTTCAATGTCCACCACCAAGAGTGGCTCAGCAGCAGCATTACTGTTCGAGCTGGTCAGGTCCTAAAGGTCATAGCTGTTAGATTGGATCTGCAGCAGGTGGTGAGGGAACCAACAAGAGGGAAAAACATACTTGACCTCATCCTTACCAATCTGCCTGCTGCAGTTGCATCTGTCCATGACAGTATCGGTAAGAGTGACCACCACACAGGCCGTATGGAGACAAAGTCCCGCCTTCACATTGAGAATAACCTCCATTGTGTTGTGTGGCACTATCACTGTGCTAAATGGGACTTTGAACAGATCTAGCAACTCAAGACTGGGCATCTGCGAGGTGCTATGAGCCACCAACAGCAGCAGAATTGTACTCCAGCACAATCTGTAACCCTGTGGCCTTGTATATCCCCCACTCAACCATTACCATCAAACCTGGTTCAATGGAGAGTGCAGAAGGGTATGCTAGGAGCAGCACCAGGCATACCTGAAGTTGAGGTGTCAACCTGGTGAAGCCACTAAATAGGACGACTTGCACGCCAAGCAACATAAGCAGCAGGTGATAGACAGAACTAAGGGATTCCACAACCAGTGGATCAAAGCTAAACTCTGCAGTTCTGCCACATCCAGTCGTGAATAGTGGTGGATGATTAAACAACTGAATGGAGGAGGAGGATCCACAAATATCCCCATCCTCAATGATGGAAGAGCCTGGCATATCTGTGCAAAAGATAAAGCTGAAACTAATGCAGCAACGTTCAGCCGAAAGTGCTGAGTGGATGATCCATTTGGCCTCCTCCAGTGGTCCCCAGCATTACAGATACCAGTCTTCAGCCAATTCGATTCACTCCACGTGATATGAAGAAACAATTGGAGGCACTGGATTCTGCAAAGGCTAAGGGGCCTGACAATATTCCGGCAATAGTACTGAAGACTTGTGCTCCAGAACTTGCTGCTCACCTAGCCAACCTCATCCAGTACAGTAACAACACTGGCATCTACCTGAAAATGTGGAAAATTGCCTAAGTGTGTTCTGTATATAAAAAAGCAGGACAAATCCAACTTGGCCAATTGCTGCCCCATTAGTCTATTGTCAGTCATCAGTAAAGTGATGGAAGGTGTCATCAATAGTGCTATCAAGTACCTGCTCAGCAACAACCTTTTCAGTGACACCCAGTTTGGGTTCTACCAGGGCCACTCAGCTCCTGACCGCATTACAGCCTTGGTTCAAGCATAAACAAAAGAGCTGAATTCAAGACGTGACAGCCCTTGACATCAAGGCTGCATTCGAATGAGTGTGGCATCAAGCAGCCGTAGCAAAACTGGAATCAATGGGTATCGTGGGGCAAACTCTCCAATGGTTAGGGTCATACCTGAAACATTGGTCGTGGTTATTGGAGGTCAGTCATCTCAGCTCCAGAACATGTCTGCAGGAGTTCCTCAGGATAGTGTCCTAGACCCAACCATCTTCAGCTGCTTGATCAATGACCTTCTATTCATCATAAGATCAGAAGAGGGGTTTCTGCCAATGATTGCACAAGGTTGAGCACTATTTGCGACTCCTCAGACACTGAAGCAGAGATCTGGACAATATCCAAGCTTGGGCTGACGATTGGCAAGCAACATTTGTGCCATACAAATGCCAAGCTATGGCCATTGCCATTAAGAGACAATCTAACCACCACCCATTGACATTCAATGATGCTACCATCACTGAATACTCACTATCAACATCCTGGGAGTTATCATTGACCAGAAGCTCAACTAGACTCACCACATAAACACAGTGGCTACAAGAGTAGGTCAGAGGCTAGGAATACTGTGGTGAGTAACTCACCTCCTGACTCCCCAAAGGCTGTCCACCATCTACAAGGCACAAGTCAGGAGTGTGATGGAATACTCTCAACTTGCCTGGATGGGTGCAGCTCCAACAACACTCAAGAAGCTTGACACCATCCAGGACAAAGCAGCCTGCTTGATTGGCACTACATCCACAAGCATTCCCTTCCTCCACCACTGACACTCAGTAGCAGCAGTGTGTACTACCTACAAGAAGCACCGCAGAAATTCACCAAAGATCCTCAGACAGCATCTTCCAAACCCACAACCACTTCCATCCAGAAAGACAACACCACCTCCAAGTTTCCCTCCAAGCCACTCACCATCCTGACTTGGAAATATTTCAGCATTCCTTCACTGTCACTGGGTCAAAATCCTGGAATTCCCTCCTTAATAGCATTGTGCGTCAACCTGAAGCAGGTGGACATGCAGCAGTTCAAGAAGTCAGCTCACCACCACCTTTTCAAGGGCAATTAGCGACAGGCAATAAATGCTGGCCAGCCAGCGACACCTACATCCTACAAAATGAATAAATATATAAAAAAAGAATTAAGTCAGGGCACATATAAGGTATGAAGGCAGAGTTAGCTAAAGTGAAATGGCAAATTAGGCTAAGAGATATCTCAATATGGATGCAATGATAGATATTTAAGCAGATATTTCAGAATGTACAGAATAGGTACATTTCAACGAGAAATAAAAATTTGAACGAAAGGACCAACCATCCATGTTCAACTAAACAAAAATCAAACTTAAAGATAAAACATATAATTGCACAAAGATGGCAGGTCAGAAGATTAGATAGAATATAGAAAAACAGCAATGAATGACTAAAAGATTAATTGAGATGTAAAAATTAGAGTATTAGAGAAAGCTGGCTGGAAATATAAAAATAGATGTTAAGATTTTCCATCGGTACTTAAAATAAAATTAATTTACTAAGTGAGTGGTAGTGCTGTAGAAATTGGTTCTAGGAATTAATAATGGAAAATTTTGAGATGGTCGATGAATTGGATGGGTATTTTACGCTGGTCTATACTGGAGAGGATATAAGTAATCTCCGAGAAATAGTTATAAATCAGGAAATGGAAGGGAGGCAAGAAAATTACAACCACCAGGCAAGTAGTACTGAGTCAGTTGTTGGAGCCATGAGCTGAGAAGCCATGTGCCCTAATGGACTTCATTCTAGGGTCTTAAAAGAGGTGACTAGAGAGATAATTGATGTATTGGTTTTAATTTTCCAAAACACTTTAGCTTCAGGGAAGGTTCCATTAGATTGGAAAATAGCAAGTGTAACTCCTTTGCTCAAAAATAGAAGGAAACGGAAAACAGGAAACTGCTGGCCAGTTAGCTTAACATCTTTCATTGGAAAATGTTTGAACCTATTATTAAAATCATTATAGCAGGGCACTGAGAAAAAAAAAGGTAAAGGTAATTGGGGAGACCTAACATTGTTTTCTAAAGGAGAACTCATGTTTAATCAATTCATTGGAATTCTTTGAAAAAGTAACGTGAGTTGTGGGTAGGGGAAACAAGTGGATGTACTGTACTCAGTTTATGCCTCAGGAGGCGTTTGAAGAGATGCCACATCAAAAGTTATTGCTGAAAATAAAAGCTCATAGAGTAGGCAGTAAACATAGTGGCATGTATAGATGATTGGCTAGCTAACAGGTAACAGGAAGCATAAATGGTCTTCTTCTGCTTGGCTGGATATAATGAGCAAAGTGCTACTCTCATCAGTATTGGGATCGCAACTTCTTGCAATTTGTGCAAATAGATGAATATACTGAAGATATGGCGCTAATGATACCACAAAATAGGTAGGAAAATAAGTTGTGAAGATGACACAAAGAGGCTAGAAAGATATATATATAAGTGAATGTACAAAGAGGGGCAAATAGAGTATAATGGAGTCATAGAGCTGTACAGCACGGAAATAGAATCTTGGGTCCAACTCATCCATGCTGACCGGATATTCTAAATAACTCTAATCCCATTTGCCAGCATTCGATCCATGTCACTCTAAACCTTTCCTATTCATATACCCATCAAGATGCCTTTTAAATGTTGTAATTGTACCAGCTTCCACCACTTCCTCTGCAGCTCATCCGTACACGCACCATCCTCTGTGTGAGAAAGTTGCCTCTTAGATCCCTTTAAATCTTTCCCCTCTCACCCTAAACCTTTGTCTACTAGTTTTGGTATTCTCAATCCCAGGGAAAACATCTTGTCTATTTACCCTATCCATTCCCCTCATGATTTTATAAACCTCTATAAGGTCCATCTCGGCTTCCAATGCTCCAGGTAAAATAACCCAAGTCTATTCAGCCTCTCTCTATAGCTCAAACACTCCAACCCTGGTAACATCCTCGTAAATCTTTTCTGAACCTTTTCAAGTTTCACAACACCCTTCCTATAGCAGGGAGACTGAATCACAGGCAGTATTCCAATAGTTGCCTAACCAATGTCCTGTACAGCTGCAAAATGACCTCCCAACTCCGTTACTCAATGTACTGACCAATAAAGGCAAGCATTCCAAATATCTTCTTCTCTATCCTATCTACCTGCGATTCGACTTTCAAGGAACTATGAACCTGCACTCCAAGCTATCTTTGTTTAGCAACACTCTCTAGGAACTTACCATTAAGTGTGTAAGTCCTGGCCTGATTCATCTACAAAATGCAGCATCTCACCTCAGCCTGTTGGCTCCATTGTACTCTGAGGTAATCTTCTTCGCTGTTCACTACACCTCCAATTTTGGTGTCATCTGAAAACTTACTAACCATACCTCTGATGTTCACATCCAAATCATTTATATAAATGACAAAAAGCAGTGGACCCAGCACCGATGCTTGTGGCACACTGCTGGTCATAGGCCTCCTCTCTGTAAAGCAACCCTCCACCACCACCCTCTGTCTTCTACCTTTGACCCAGTTCTATATCCAAACAACTAGTTCTCCCTCTATTCCATGTGATCTAACCTTGCTAACCAGTCTGCCATGAGGAACCTTGTCGAATGCCTTACTGAAGCCCATGTAGATCAGGAACAAAAACAAAGTTGCTGGAAAAGTTCAGCAGGTCTGGCAGCATCTGTGAAGGATAAAACAGAGTTAACGTTTCGGGTCCGGTGACCCTTCCTCAGGACACATATAGATCACGTCCAGCCCTCTGCCCTCATCAATCCTCTTTGTTACTTCTTCAAAAAAAGCTAAATCAATTTCATGAGACATGATTTCCCATGCTTAAAGTCATGTTGACTATCCTTAATCAGTCCTTGCCTTTCCAAATGCATGTAAATCCTGTCCCTCAGGATTTCCTCCAATAACTTGCCCACCACCGATGTCAGGCTCACTGGTCTATAGTTCCCTAGCTTTTCCTTACCATCTTTCTTAAGTAGTGACATCATGTTGGCCAACCTTCACTCTGCTAGAACCTCACCTGCTATCGATGATACAAATATCTCAGCAAGGGGCCCAGCAATCATTTCCCTAGCTTCCCACAAAGTTCTGGGATACACCTGATCAGGTTCTGGGGATTTATCAACCCTTATGCGTTTACGACATCCAGCACCTCCTCCTCTGTAATATTTTTCAAGAGGTCCCTATTTATTTCCCCACATTCTCTATCTTCTATATGCTTCTCCACAGTAAACACTGATGCAAAATACACATTTGGTATCTCCCCGTCTCCTGCGGTTCCACACAGAGGTGGCCTTGCTGATCTTTAAGGGCCTGTATTCTCTCCCTAGTTACCCTTTCGTTGGAAAATCTGAAATTGTTCGTCCTGGTAAGAGATGAAGCATGTAAATGATGAAGGATTGCAGAGCTCTGAGGTGCAGTGACCTGGGCATCTTAGTGCATTATTCACAAATGTTATTATCTAGGTACAGAACGTAAGGAGGAAAGCAAATAGAATGTTTTTATTTATTGCAAGGGGAATTGAATGTAACTGTAACAAAGTTAATTTTCAGTTACTTAGGGCATTGATGAGACCACATCTAGAGCTCTGTGGACAATTTTGGTTTTAAAGATGGTTGTAAATTCATTGGAAGTAGGTCAGAGAGGGTTTACTAGATGAATAGCTGAAATGGGCATTCTTTTCTTATTAGGATGAGTTGGAAATGCTAGACTTGTATTTGCTGGAGTTTAGAGAAGTAAGACACTATTTGATTGAAACATAAGATCTCAAGGGACCTTGACAGAGTAGGTGTAGAAATGATGTTTCCTATTTTGCAAGAATCTAGAACTTGGGGTTATTTTTAAAGACACCTATTATTAAAGACAATTAGAGGTTTAAAAATAAGGTGTCACACATTTAAAACAGAGTTGAGGCAATTTCATTTCTCTCAGAGGGTCATGAGACTTTGGAACTCTCTTGCTGAAACAGAGATGGAAGCAGAGTCCTTGAATAATTTCAAGGCAACGGTGGATAGATTCTTGATAAACAAAGGGGTGATTGGTTACCATGGGGAGGTGGGAATGTATGATAAGGCAAATCAGCTATGATCTTATTGATTGGAAGAGTAGGCTTGAGTGGCCTACTCCTGCTGATAATTTCTGTGTATATTCACATATATGTTCTTCCATAATCTGCACCAGCATGTAGTTTATATAACATATTATACACATGCTGTGCTGTATTGCATAGTATTCTTGGGAGTGAGGGAACAGAACTTACTCCCTGACTTAAGAGACAATAAACGTCTTTAAAAGCCATTTGGTATGCTGACTTTATAATGTGAATTGTGGTTTCTTTTATGATATGTGGCTGGCAGTAGTTTTATATTTGAATATACTTTGCAAATACAAAGAAATTCTAATCTTCTTAGTAAATCAGAAGTGCCAAATACTATACTTACACACAGACCACAACTGAATAACAGTACTTACATCAGTTTTGAGCATCTTTACTAACAGCTCCCTCCTATTGGAAGTACAGATGATGGATTTCATTTCAACCAAATTTCTCAGTATGTTATATGCAATGGAAGTAAACTGTAACTTTAAACAAATACTTCAAATCCCAGTATAATTGCAAACTTACACTTCTGTTCAAATCCACAACATCAAATTATTTTTTTCTAACTGAAGCTGTGCATACAATGGACAATGCAGGAACTGCAAGTATGGGAGGAGGATGGAAGCAATACTCCTTCCAGGAGATGTTTTGCAACTCTCACTCTCAATGAAGAATCTCACTGGAGATAATTACTGATCAAAGAATTAGTTGTGAAGTTCAATAAACCCAATGCATGTCCGTAAAACAGAAATAGTAAAGATCACATTAGATAAGATAATAATATGATTTATTCATTTGTGTGCATTTGCTCTGTATTTGCAACCTGTTGCTATCCTTATTTAATTTCCAAATGTGGACTTGCATCAGAGATTGAGCTCCCCTTTCCTGCCCTATGGAAACTGAGGCCAAATGAAGCATCTGACTGAGATTAATTCGATGGCCTAGTGGTATTATTGCTGGACTGTTAATCCAGACATCTAGATAATGCTCAGGGGACCCTGGTTTGAATCCTGCCACAGCTGATGGGTGGAATTTGAATTCAATAAATATTTGGAATTAAGAATCTACAGATGACTGTGAATCCATTGTCGATTGTTGGAAAACCCATCTGGTTCACTAATGTCCTGTGGGGAAGGAAACTGTCATCCTTACCTGGTCTGGCCTACATGTGACTCTGGGCCCACAGCAATGTGGTTGACTTTTAACTGCCCTCTGGGCAATTAGGGATGGGTAATAAATGCTGACCAGTGATGTCCACATCCCATGAATGAATAAAGGAAAAAGAAACTTCAGACTGGGCATCAAAAGAAGAACCATTCTGGTACCACTCAGCAACTTGAGGAATCAGACATTTTATTAACTTTCATTTTTCTTTTAAGTTTCTTGCTGCCTTTAAAAAAAAATTTGTTTGGCTTATTTCTGCTGCATGATGCTGGAACAGCTGATTTGCAAACACAAAATTGCCATGTATCTGCAACTCCAGCCAGGTACATGTTGAATGTTACACCAGATTGTTATTGTGAACATTACAATAATGCTGAATGATTCATGTACTTTCATTTTGCTGTTCACAAATATCTGCATGACTAAAGTACTATTTATTAATGTTTGCTTGTGTAAAATTATGTTCACATTTGTACTTAATAAATTATGTCTCCATTTTCAAATTATAACTGTGAAATTCTTTAGAGTACAGTCCTGAGACCCAGATTGTCTCTGCTTCTCCTGATTTGTATTCAAAACCCTCCCCCATCACTGCTTACCAGAAAAAAATATCCACAGAACTTCTTTTTCTGTCAAGATTCAATGATTTTTCAGTTGTGGCAATATGTTTTCTGCAATTGTGTCATGCAAGAGAATACACGCAGTTAGAAGTATGTCATGTGTTAGACATATTTACTAATGAAAGCTGATTACAAATAAAATAGATTGGGAATTTGGTGTGCTCTAGTTGAAGCAGATCGATCAAGAAGCACATAGTCCCAGAGAGACATCCTCAAATAACTGCAGAGAATGTCTGGGGCTCATCGCCCAACATCAAACTCTTCTGAGAACAGGAATTCTGAGACCAGATTTAAACATACATTAAACTATAGTTACTAGAAACCTATGGTCACACTGCAGTGTTCTATAATGAAATATCAAGCTTTGTTTTGAATCGGCTTAATGGTAGTTCAAATAATCATAAGATCATTCCACTCGTTGGTGGCCATCTTGGTTTACAACCAGAATGACTTTACAGTTTTCTAATTGGTTCTTAAATTGTTCTAGAGAGAAAGAGATCATACCCGAGAGTGGACACACCCTATGTGGAATATCTTAAAACATTCTCGCTGTTAGAAAGACCATCACTGCCTCTCATCCTTTCACCCAATAAGAGGCCTTTGTAGCAGTTGGTTTTTGTTGAGTGCCCTCAACAGGCCATTTTAGGGCATCCTCTGCTCACAGTTTGGAAGATGGAGCAAGACCAAGGAGAAATTTAACAAAAAGGAGTATTAATTTTAAGTATGAGCCCTTGGAATCTTATGGATCAGTGCAAGATAGGATATGAGTGGCAGAATTTGGATCCGCTGGAATTTTGGATGATAGAAGATGGGGGAGACTGATAAAGACGGACTTAAAGGGTGAAGTCTGGAGGCAGTAAATGAACAGAAGATACTTTAGAATTATTCAGTGCTTAGACAGGTGTTAAAGATCATAAGCAAAGAGACTAATACTTACCAAATTATTCTGAAATGTAATGTGAACACATGAAGAGAATATTACTGTTTCTTCTTTATCAATTACTTGCTTAACAAATTACATAAACCTGCAAACTGACCAATGTCTATGCAAAATATATAATTTGTTTAACAAAGTGGCAGCCTGAGAAAGGTTAAAATGGTTAAAATGTGACCAGTGGAGGGGATTCTGGAGTATGAATAAAATGCGGAAGATTCCCAAATGTCTGCAAAGTAAAAAATGGAAAGTAGAAAGGTTAAAAATTTCAAACCTTGCCTCAAACCTGACTATTTCTGCTTGTAATGAAGATGCTAATCACAGGAGGCAGGTTATTCATTAATATATTTTAAGGAGGCAGAGTGTTTTGATTTTTACATTGTTTATTTTTACTGCTGTTGTTCAGGTTTCACAATTCTTGGGAACCCTAAGGCAGCTAAAAGGAAGTGAGAAGGACAAAATATATATTAGAAGAGCTTTTAAAGGTTTACTTCCTAGATCCTTGTCCAATCATCCTCCGTGATCATGCCCAATGTCTCTGCAATCACTCCAACGTCTCGTAATCATACCTGAC
Source organism: Ginglymostoma cirratum (assembly GCA_024137785.1). Classification (NCBI taxonomy): domain Eukaryota; kingdom Metazoa; phylum Chordata; class Chondrichthyes; order Orectolobiformes; family Ginglymostomatidae; genus Ginglymostoma; species Ginglymostoma cirratum. The sequence continues at coordinate 11,423,289 of JAHRHZ010000032.1, forward strand.
CTCCCCAAATTATGCTCTATTTATGTGGCCCCACCCACCACAACTTGTTGCCTAACTCACACCACCACTGCCAAACCTTCTTGCAGATTTTTCCCAAGCTTTCCTTGTCACACAGACAGTTAGACTTGTCATCCACATTAACTTCCAAGGTAGGAAACATGGGGAATGGAATATCGCATGCAGCATAGAATGAAAATCTATACTTTTTGGTTCTCCAACTACTGTCCCACCAACCTTCCCGTTCCCCCACATTGAAACCCTGCCCTCTGAAATAATCACAGATTCTAACAATGTCTTCCTAAACTTAACACTATTTGCACATCTGAGGTACTAAAAATCTCAGTCTGACTGTAATAATTCATTGCAGAGTTACATTGCAGAACCACTTCCACTGCTATTGCTTTGACAGCATAATTTGATTCCGATGCTGCCAAATCTGGTCAGTTTACAGCATAGGTCAATGGATAGCTGTTTAGGTGAGACCAATATTTGCACAATTAGTCCGTATTAATAAGTGCAAATTAAACCAACAATGCATATGTTTGATAGCTTCACGCTGGGCTGGCTGGGATTTTCTCTAATATTCGGTAAAGATGGCCAGAGACCCACAATGGGAGAAAATTGTCGATTTTAGTCTTCCAACTGTCAGATCTAATAGAATTGAAGTCATACAACTTAAGCCATAGCAGTGACAACCATTTAATTTTGTTGTTGCCAGCACCCAGAGGCACTTCAGAATCTTTATTGAATGCAAATCTTTCTATTTTCAGTGTCACAAAGGTCTGATTTCTAACTTTCAAGCATTCCATTTGACAGTTTGCTCAGGTTGGAAGCAACCCTGTAATTGGAGTGCCAGTCTAATATGGAACTAGTTTTGCATTAGTCAATTAAACAATGAGACAGAGGCTTTCCATTCCACTAATACTAACCTATATTCCAACATCTTTAACAGGGTTCAAACTTACTATGTGATTCTACCAAGGTTTCAAAATTGGCCTTTACACTTAAAAAGTAAATGTAAGTAACTAATTGGTAGAAGAATTTAAATTAAAGGGGCATTTATAGAGTGGATAGGAGTTTCTTTCCCAGGGTGGAAATACCGTGCAGCATGGAAACAGACCATTCAATCCAACCAGTCCATGCCGACCATAAGGCCAAATTAAACTAGTCCCATCTGCCTGCACTTGGTCCATATCATTCCAAACATTTCTTCTTCATGTAGTTAGCTAAATGTCTTTTAAGCATCGCAACTGTACCTGTATCCACCACTTCCTCTGGAAGTTCATGCCGCATATGAACCACTCTCTGTGTAAAAAAAACTGTCCCTCATCCTTTTAAAATCTTTCTCCTACACCTTAAAAGTATGCCCTCTAATCTTGAAAACCCCTACTCTAGGGAAAAGACACCTGTCGTTCACTTATAAACCTTATGATTTTATGGACCTCTATATAGGTTTAAAGTAAGGGGGGAATGTTTTTTTACATAGAAGGTAGTAGGTGCCTGAAATACACTGCCAGGGGAGGTGGTATAAGCAGGTATGATAGGAACGTTTATGAGGCATTTAGACAGACACACGAACACGCGGAGGGCAGGGGAATTGCACCTAAATAATTAAGACATTTCATCTTTACATCAAAAATATGCAACTGTTTTAGATAACATTTTATGTTATGCAGCTTGTGTAATTTTTTAAAAGCATTTTTGTAACACTCCTGAACTGTTTTCAGTTGTCAACATTCAAACATATAAAGCTTGAATTGCTCCTTGAACTGTTGATTTGACAAATTCAGGAGTGAACTGCTTTGCACTCAAAAGCAAATGGATTGGAGCTATATGCCTCTATTGTGTAGAACAATTACACTGCTATTAAAGAACTTCCAGACAGACAAACCAATTTATCATGTGACTAGCCTCAAGCGTAATACTTTAGGAATTGCAAGCAATGTGCACTATACAGTGTCTGCTACTGGTATCAAAGATCAAGCATTTATACTGTACCACTGGTCGAGGTTAGAAATTAAGGAATGTCTACCAGATAGCACAGGCTGGAAGGTTTATTAAGGCAGAGTGTACTATATACAAGCTTATGGCAAAGTGTCACATGGGAGTTTATTACGAAAACGGGACCCTGTGGCATTAAAAGAGACAGTACCTGTACCTGATTTCTACAACTGAGTGGCTTACTAAGCCACGTCAGAGGGCAGTGTAAAGTCAACTATATCCAGTGGATCTACAGTCACATGTAGACCAGACCGGATGAAGTAGACAGATTTCCTTCCCTAAAGGATGTTAGATGGGCTTTTTGACAATAGTACTTTCAGTGCCGCCAGCTACTGCAGAGGGATTTGAAGCCCCACGCCCAGAACATTCGACTGTGTCTCCAGTGCCTTATTGCCACTACTTCCCTGTCATATCAACTGGAAGCATGTAACCGCATGTAAATTATCTCTGGGCTGGGTCAGCATTTATTGCTCATCCCTAGGTGGTAGTGAGCTGCCTTCTTGAATTTTTGAAGTCTATGGCTGTAGGTAGACACAAAATACCCTTAGGAAGGTGATTCCAAGTTCTGACCCAATGGCACTAAAGGATTGGTGATTTGTTTCCAAGTCACGATAATTGCAGGTGTTGGTGTTTCCATGCATCTGCTGCCCTTGTCCTTCTATATGGTAATGGTTGTGAGTTGAGGAGATGCTTTCTAAGGATTCTAGGTGAATTTCCGCAGTGCATTTTATCAATGGTACATAGTGCTACAATTGAAACTCAGGGTGGAAGGAATGGATATTTGTGGATGCAGTTCCTATCAGGTGGGCTGCTTTGTCCTGGATGCTAACAAGCTTCTGAGAATTGTGGAAGCTGCAATCATCCAGGCAAGTGGGGAGCATTCCATCATATTCAGGACATGTGCCTTGTAGATGGTGGAAATGCTTTAGGGACTCAGGAGGTGATTTACCCACTGCAGGATCCCTAGCCTCTGACCTGCTCTGGTAGCCTCGTTATTTATATAGCTCTTTCAGTTCAGTTTCTGGTCAATGGTAGCCCCAGTGTGTTGACAGCGACAGATTCAGTGATGTAATGCCATTGAGTGTCATGGGACAGTGGTTAGATTCTCTCTTATTGGAGGTGGATATTACCTGGCATTGTGTGGTCTGAATGTTAATTGTCATCTTTCAGTCTAAGCCCATATATTATATAAATCTTCTTGCATTTGAACACGGACTGCTTCAGTATCTGAGGAGATGTGAATGGTGCTAAACATTGTGCAATCGTCAGCAAACATCCCTACTTCTGACCTTACGATAGAGAGAAGGTTGTTGATGAAGCCGCTGAAGATGAGTGGGCCAAGGACACACTACCCTGAGGAACTCCTGCAGAGATGTCCTGGAGCTGACATGACTGCCCTCCAACAACCACAACCATCTTCTTGTGTGGCAAGTATGACTCGAACCAGCAAAGACTTTGCCCCTGATTCCCGTTGGTTCCAGTTTTGCCAGGGCTTCATAATGCCACTCTCGGTCAAACATGGCCTTGATGTCAAGGGCTGTTACTCTCACTGCACCTCTGGAATTCAGCTGTTTTGTCTTTGACAAGTCTATAATGAACTCAAGTGCTCGTAGAACTCAAACCAGGCATCAGTGAGCAGGTTATTGCTACACAACACTGCTTAGTCATGCTGTTCATAACACCTTCCATCATTTTACTGATGATTGCGAGTAGACTGATGGGTATTAAATTGCTGGGTTGGATTTGTCCTGCGTTTTGTGTCGAGGACACAGCTGGGCAATGTTCCATGTTGTCCAGTAGATGCTGATGTTGTAACCATACTGTCCTGTCATGGCTAGGGTACAGAGAGTCTGAAGCACACGTCTTCGATGCTGTTGCCAGCATGTTGCCAGAGCCCATGGCCTTTGTACTGTCCAGTGCCTCCAACTGTTTCCTGAGATCATGTGATCATGTGGAGTGAGTTAAATTGGCTAGAGACAGGTATCTATAATGCTGGGGACCATTGGAGGAGGCTGAGTTGAATTATCCGCTTAGCACTTCTAGCTGAAGATATTGTGAATGTTTCAGCTTTATCTTTTGCACTGTTGGGCTCTTCCATCATTGAGGATGGGATATTTGTGGAGCCTGCTGCACCGGTGAGTTTTTTAATTATCCACTACCGTTCACAACTGTATGTGGCAGGACTGCAGGGTTCAGATCTGATCCATTCGTTGTGGGATTGCTTCGCTCATTATATCACTCACCAGTGCAGCAGGCTCCACAAATATCCCAACCTCAATGATGGAAGAGCCCAACAGTGCAAAAGATAAAGCTGAAACATTCACAATATCTTCAGCTAGAAGTGCTAAGTGGATAATTCAACTCAGCCTCCTCCAATGGTCCCCAGCATTATATCACCTGCTTCTTATGCTGTTTGGCATGCATGTAGATTCACCAGATTGACACCTCATCGTTAGATATGCCTGGTGCTGCCCCTGGCATGCTCTCCTGCACTTTCCATTGAACCAAGGTTGATGGTAGTTGTTGAATGGGGGATATGCCTGGTCATGAGGGTACAGATTGAGTTGGAGTACAACTCTGCTGCTACCAAAGCTACAGCGCCTCATGGATGCCCAGTCTTGAGTTGCTGGATCTGTTTGCAGTCTGTTTCATTTAGCACAGTGATAGTCTCACACAACATGATAGGGTATCTTCTATGTTAAGGTGGGACTTCACCTCCAGAAGACAACATGATGGTTGGTCTCACCGATACTATTATGGGCAGATGCATGTGTGGCAGGCAGACTGTTGGGGATGAGGTCAAGTATGTTTTTCCCTCGTGTTGGTTCCCTCAGACCCAGTCTAGTAGCTATGTCATTTAGGTCATGATCAGCTTGATCAGTAGTGCTGCTGCCAAGCCACTCTTGATGGTGAACTTGAAATCCCCCACACAAAGGACATGCTGCACCGTCGGTACTTCCTCAAGTGTTGTTCAACATGAAAGTATACTGATTCGTCAGCCGAGGAAGGACAGCACATGGTAATGGGCAAGAAATTTCCTTGACCATGTTGAACCTGAAGCCATAAGACTTCATGGAGTCCAGAGTCAATGATGAAGACTCCAAGGACAGCTCCCTTCTGACTGTATACCACCGTGCTGTCACCTCTGCTGGTCTGTCCTGTTGGTGAGACACAAAATGTCCAGGGATGGTGATGGTGATGTCTGGGACATTGCCTGTACGGTATGATTCTGGGAGTATGATTGTGTCAAACTGTTGCTTGAATAGTCCATGAGACAGCTTCCCAGGAAGAAGTCTGGATTTTAAATAAAAATAAGCTAAACATAGCCACTTGACCTTGGAGCTGTAAGACTAAAACATTTGTCTATTGTCTCATCTGTGTTCAGAATCTTACAGTGCATTTCTTTGTCAAGTGAAGCTAAGCAGAGTCACATGTTATTAAAGTACTAATGTCTACATTGATTACAGATAAGCAGAATCATCAAATCAATTAATATATTTTGATTGTGCAAATATTAACTAAACTAAGTCAATCATGAAATGTTAGTTTTGATAATAATGCTACAGGGCGTATCGCTTATCATCTGGCATCCATCCTTGTACCATCTGAAGTCCTTTGAAAGAGGCTGGCATCTGTAAGTACAGCAGCTAATGACAGTTACAAGTGTTGGTCTCTCATTGGTCTTTGATGGCAGCTTATTTCGAGCTGTAGAGCACAAGAATAAAGATAAGGTTGATCTGTGCCCTGATCCTTACAAAAGGTCTCTGAAAATGGTAACACCAATCACACAGTCCTATTGGAGGGACACTTTACACTTGGCATCCTCTCCCATGGAGCTCCAGGGTATGTTTTCATAGAGGTTGGTTTCATTCCTGGCCATGTCCACAACCAACATGCCCTCTGTGTGATTTTGCATTGCTGCCTGGCTTGGGAGGATAGCACCTGCTACCAACATTACATCATGCCTGAAGGTATCTATGACAGCTAGATTACACAATCTAGCCTGGCAACCCCCCCCCCTTCCCATATACCTCAGTCATCCTGGCTTCAGTTAAAGTGTCCAAATAAGTGCCAATGTGACCTTAGTATGAAGTAGTTGCCAGAAGTTGCCCACCCAATCTTACCACACAAGACAACTCCACACACCCTTTGTCATTTGTGACAATAAAGCAACTGCACCCTCATATCTCACGGTCCCAGTGCCAGTCTGCCAGCACCAATGGGGAAGGTGGGGAATTGAGTGAAAGTGCTTTACACTTGCTGAACTGAGAGTTCTTAAGATGCCAGTCAGGCCAGTGCTTCATGAAATCAGGTCACATTGAATGGTGTATTTTTAAATAACTTGTTAAGACCATAAGACATAGGAGCAGATATATTCCATTCTTTCCATCAAGTCTGCTCTGCCATTCATTGTGATCATGACTGATCTGATAATCCTCAACTCCACTTTCGTGTCTTTTCTCCATAATTCCTGATTCCCTTGCTGATTAAAAATCTGTCTCTTTCAGCTTTGAATATTCTTAATAACCCAGTCTCAACAGCCTTTTGCAGTAAAAAATTCCATAAATTCATTACCTTCTGACAGGAGAAATTTTTCCTCATCTCTTTCATAAGTAAACAACCCCTTACTCTGAGATTATGGTCTTTGGTCCTAGACTCTCCCACAAGGAGGATCAACTTTTCTGCACCTACCCTGTTAGGTCCTGTAAGAATCTTGTATTTTTCAGTTAGGTCACCTCTCATTCTCCTAAACTCAATGAGTACAGGCCCGACTTACTCAACCTCTTCTCATAAGAAAATCCTACCATACCCAGGATCAGCCTAGTCAACCTTCTCTGGACTGCCAATACATCTTTCCTTAGATAAGGGGTCCAGAACTGTTCACAGCATTCCAACTGTGGTCTGACTAGTGCCTTGTACTATTTTAGCAAAATCCCATTTTACAACTCCGTTTCTTTTGAAATAAAGGGCAGCATTCCATTTGCCTTCCCTATTTCTTACAAAACTTGGAAGCTAGCTTCTTGTCATTTATGCATGAGGACTCTCAAATCTTTTGTTCTGTAGCCTTCTGCAGTCTTTCTCCATCAAAATAATATTCAGCTCCTCTATTCCTCCTGCAGAAGTACATAACTTCACATTTTCCCACATTACATTCCATCTATGAAGTTTTCTTCCCTTTACCTGTCTATTGTTCTCTGCAGATTCTTGGTATCGTCCTCATCAATTCCTCTCCCATCTATTTTTGTATCACCTGCAAACTTAGCTATTGGATGTTCATTTTCTTCATCCAAGTCATTAATATAAATTGTATTCTAAACTGTATATAATTGTGTTCCCAGCGGTAATCCCTGTTGTATGTGTGTTCAGTTTGACATAACACATCTCTGGAGCAGGTGGGACTTGAGCCAAGGCCTTACTGGTTTAGCGGTGGACTGTACTACTGCACCATAAGACCAGAGATCTTAAGTGGATGGTATAGATAATTTCTAATCAACTTGCTCAGACATGTTTTGATACACTTTTGGTGCAGGTGAGATTTGATCCTGGACCTTCTGACCCAGAGGTAGGAACACTACCTCCATGTCACAAGACCCTGTCTAAAAATGGTTTATATATATATACATATTTTGGATACTATAAGCAATGTTCATATGCTGTTTAAGTGGAGTAGTACCTTAGCTGGCCTCTCATTCCAACCATTAACTATTCCTCTTGCAGAAACAATGTTACCTAGTTCACTTTTGGCGCTGCCTTTTTGTTACTGAATGTACATTGTGGGTGATTGTGGCTCAACATGGTGAGCTTTAGAATTTCCATGTACTACAGTGATTTGTAGGCTCCTCTGTGACCCATGGTATGCTTCAATCTTTGCCCTCAATCTCTGTTTCTTGATGACCTTCATCCTCTGCCTTATTTCGGCTTCGTCCCGTTATGTTACGATCAGTGTCCACATTTTGAACCTGGAGCCCCTCACTATTGAGATGCTCCTGCCCTTGCCTTTGCACTCCCTAGATTGAAAAAGCTTAACTTGTCTTGAGCCCCTTTGAGAGCTCTCCAAGCCAAGCAAATCCCGTTCTACTGCGTTCGATTTCCCCCATGACGGTAACTGTTCCTTCAGCTAGTCTATACAATCAGATTGATTCCTAGTTGTGAGCTGCCTACGACCACGGTGACACTAGGGATAGTCCAGAAAACCCCCTGTTATTGTGCAACACATGGGTTTGAATGATCATGGCACATACAGCCCGTCCCCATCTGATTGTGTCCCATCCCTCACGACTGAATTTACAAGATGTCCCCAGTTGACTGGCCAGCAGGGTCGAGCGGACTGATTTTGTTTGACCACTTTTAGGACAGATTATGGCCCAATACCCAGAGTGAAATAGCAGCACATATCCCTGGGGTTGAATTGGTCCATCCTGAATGTCCAGAATCAACTCCCCAGGGTAGAAAGTGTAGTCTTTGGTCTGATTCTGGTAGTACCCTTTGACTGGCAGGTGCCTATCCTTGTCTGAGTAGACATGCCTACCTTTTTTATTCAAACATCACCTTGCTGTTCCTGCACATACAGATCGTTTTCCATTTATACTGCAGGCACATACCCCTCACATATTGATGCTGTACTGTGCCCTTCAGTGATACAGTCCATTGTTTTCCCATTAACACTGCATTGTTCTCTACAGACAAATTTCCTGTTTTGACATCTGCACTAAAGTATTGATTTGATCTAACTGCAACATTACAGCACCTAATATTTGTGTCAAGTCATTCTAGAAATTCAGTTTTCTTTGATAATGACGCTGACATTTGGGTTCATTATCACGTGTCTATTTTGGTCAAATTGTGCACTGGACTTTTCCTAGCACAGTGATAATGACATGGTCTGCTTTAGTCATCCAAAGCAACCACTCTGAGCAGCTGCTACATTTCGATCATTGCAGGATTTATTCCCCAGTATCCCTTAACTTCAGGTCAAGCTAGAGCTTCTACCCAGAATGAAAGCTATTTAATTTGATAACATTCAGAATTTTATACATCATTTTATATATCACCATACATTGCAGCACTGATACCAGCACCTCCATAAGCAACTCCTTCCCCACTGCCTTATTTCTTTATTTTCTCTCTCCAGTAATGCACCCAGTAGTCTGTCAACATATTTTGCTGTCTATTTCAAATGCTTTGCCTATTTGGTTAATCTATAATTCTTCACTCAATATCTGTATCAATTTTGTAATCTATATTCTCGAGATGGAACCATTTTTTGTGATCTCACTTACAACATTTGTGAAAGAAAATGCCAGGCTTGAAGACTGAACATTTTACAAGTGGAAAGGTTTGATATTTTTCTCATTCAGGTCACAGTGCTGAGTCATGTCAATTAAGTGTGGTTCAAAACATTCAGAGAATGCTGATACATTGAATATGAAAGTGAGCCATTTAATTTCAACTACGACGGGGTATGTACAATAGCCCCCTCTGTTGATGTGGGATGCAACGCCCAACTGTTTAAAACTTTCTCAGAGAAAGTAAGAACTGCCGATGCTGGAGTCAGAGATAACACGGTGTGGAGCTGGAGGAACACAGCAGGCCAGGCAGCATCAGAGGACCAGGAAAGTTAACGTTTCGGTTAGGGACTCTTTCTGAAGATCAGCATCGGCAGTTTTTACTATCTCTGTTTAAAACTTTATTTGCCTAAGAGCAGCTTTGTAAAGTTTGCCTCTAAATTCAAATTGCTGGAGAATTTGAATTTGTATTGTAATAATTCAGGAGTGTGTTGGAATGCACCCACTTGCCCGGATGAGTCCAGACCAGCTTCAACAAACTACAGAAGCTTGACACTTCCAGAATAGCTTGACTGACATCACACCTGGCATCTTCAACCTTCACTCCTTCCACAACTGACACACAGTGATAGTAGTGTGCACGAGCTACAAGATGTACTGCAACAACTCAAACAGGTTCCTACAGCAGTACCTTCCAAACCTGCGACCACTATCACCTGGAGGGACAAGGGATGCATATATTTGGGATTACCACCACATGCAAGCTCCCCTCCAAGCCACACACACCCTGACTTGGAACTACATAGCCACTCATTCACTGTTACAGGATCAGAATGCTGGAATTCCCTCCCTGACAGCATTGTAGCTGTATGTAGATGTGATGGATTGCAGCAGTTCAAGAAGACAGCTCACCATAACCTTCTCAAGGGCAAATAGTGAAGGTCAGTGCTGGTGTAGCCAGCAATTTTCATATACATATTAATCAACTAAAACCTTTTAACTGATTAAAGACTTAACAGCATCTAGGTTTGTTTCGTACATCCTCATCAATGGTGTGAACCTTTGATTGTTTACTTTTAAATTCTGTGTCTGATACCACTTCTCTCACTAGCACCTGAAGAAGGAGTGAAACTCCAAAACCTTGTTTTTTCAAATAAACCTGTTGGACTATAACCTGGTGTCGTGTGATTTCTGACCTTGTCCACCCCAGTTCAAAACCGGCACCTCCACATCATAGATTACTTATGAGATAACAAGGTGTAGAGCTGGATGAACACAGCAGGCCAAGCAGCATCAGAGGAGCAGAAAAGCTGACATTTCGGGTCTAGACCCTTCTTCAGAAATGGGGTAGGGGAAGGGGATTCCGAAATAAATAGGGAGAAAGGGGGAGGCGGATAGAAGATGGATAAAGGAGAAGAAAGGTGGAGAGGAGACAGACAGGTCAAGGAGGCAATGAGACAATGTTAGAGGTAAGCAATGGCATTAAATTATTGGAATTACATTGCCAGTGTAATATGTTAAAATCCAATGATGTTAATGAGGCAATTTAAACCAAGAAATTCGTGTTCTTAAAAAGGTAAATCTAAATAGATTATTGGTGCAAAGAGAGCTAAGAATACAACATAAACCTATGTCACTATATTAGTGATTTGTGTGTCAGGCTATGGTTAAAAGAGATTCTAAGTATCGCGACAAACGACTGCACCTCCCAATCACGAACCATTTCAAATCCCCCTCCCACTCCTTGGACGACATGTCCATCCTGGGCCTCCTGCAGCGCCACAACGATGCCACCTGAAAGTTGCAGGAACAGCACCTCATATTTCGCTTGGGAACCCTGCAGCCCAATGGTATCAATGTGGACTTCACAAGCTTCAAAATCTCCCCTCCCCCTACCGCATCCCAAAACCAGCCCAGCTCGTCCCCGCCTCCCTAACCTGTCCTTCCTCCCACCTATCCACTCCTCCCAACTCAAGCCCCACCCCCATCTCCTACCTACCAGCCTCATCCCACCTCCTTGACCTGTCCGTCCTCCCTGGACTGACCTATCCCCTCCCTAACTCCCCACCTACACTCACCTTTACTGGTTGCATCCCCGCCCCTTTGACCTGTCTGTTCCCTCTCGACCTACCTTCTCCTTTATCCATCTTCTATCCGCCTCCCCCTCTCTCCCTATTTATTTCAGAACCCCCTTCCCCTCCCCAATTTCTGAAGAAGGGTCTAGACCCAAAATGTCAGCTTTCCTGCTCCTCTGATGCTGCTTGGCCTGCTGCGTTCATCCAGGTCTACATCTTGTTATCTCAGATTCTCCAGCATTGGCAGTTCCTACTATCTCTGTAACAATAGGTTACTTCCGGCACTTTTTGTCCTATCAGCTATGTTATTGTGGTGTTTGGTTAACTTGTGTTTACAGTTCTATATAAGCCCATGTCTCTTGACACTACACACATGCACACTATGCACTACTTCAATCTGTACGCGCACATTAAACCTGTTTCACCATTAAATTTGGTGTGGCCGTGAGTGGAGATGTGGGTTTGGATTTAACCTCCCATCTAAGGACACTATCTCCGCCAGTGTGATACTCCTTCAGTCCTGCACTAGATGATAAATTGAAATCCTAATCTTGGGATCCAGTTTCAGAAGTAATTTAAACTGAGTCAGTGATCCTTGGCTAATACTTGTTAAGAGCTCTCACACAGAATGGTGACAGCTGTCTACTATGTTTTTCTCTTCATTCTTCCCGAATGCACTGACTTTGTTTTGAAATCAGATGCCCTCCATCGGTCATTCAGGTGATCTTTCTCCATATGTAAGCTTATCAAATACAGCCCTGAAATTCATCTGTCAGAGGACCATGAATGTCATTCTGTCTGAAATATGAATTTGGTGCTCAACCTAGTTCCCTCGCTAGTTGACTTTTTATGCCAAATTCTGTTTTAAGGGGTGGCTATAAGGTCGTTGCTGGATGAAGTGCAACTGCTTCATTAGAATTTTCACCAGCTGTCTTAAGTTGGCGCAACCATTAATAGTACGCATGTAACATCTATACACGGAAGACGTCACCGTTTCCTGCTCGGATCCGCAGTAAGTGAGCAGACTCTTGAGCATCTGCAACCGGTTTGAACTGGTCTCGGGTGCCAACGTTAATAGGGGCAAGAGCAAGGCCATGTTCTTTGGGAACTGGGCCAACTGATCCTTCATTCCTTTCACCATCAGGACAGACTACCTGAAGGTGCTGGGTATTTGGTTTGGACGGGCTAGGGTTTGCGCCAAAACTTGGGAGGAGCATGTCACCAAAGTGAGGCAGAAACTAGGCAGATGGGAGGACGGGTCCCTCTCCATTGCAGGTAAAAACCTAGTCATCGGGTGTGAGGTACTCTCAATGTTGCTGAACGTGGCACAGGTCTGGCCTATTCCCCGAACCTGTGCCGCTGCAGTCACCTGGGCCATCTTTCAATTCATTTGCATGTTGAAGGTGGACTGAGTTCGAAGGGACATTATGTATAAAGAACTGGACAAAAGGGAGAAAATCATACCTAATCCTACCCTCACCCTGATGGCTACCTTTGTGTGTGGCTGCATCAAGCTGTGCATAGATCCTCAGTGCGCAAACACCAAGTGTCACTACTTACTGAGGTTCTACCTGTCCCCTGTGTTGCAAGCGATAGGCCTGGCCTCGTTGCTGTGGAACGCTCCAAGTAGTTGGACTGTCCCATACCACCTGTCGTTCGTGGAAAAATTTGTGAAGAAAAACACCTCTGACCACAAGTCCATCAGGCAGTGGTCAGCATGTAGCGTCCTTAGGACCTGTCAGGAAAAGGAGAGTGTGGATCTTGTTGAGCGGTTCCCTGTACAGACTGCCAAAGCCATTCAGCAGAATGCCTCATCACCAGAGTTTTCCAACAAGCACCAGGGCATTGTTTGGCTGATAGTGAGAAGGGCTTTGCCTGTGAGATCCTTCATGCATGCCCGGACTCTCTGTGCCAACGCACGCTGCCCTTGAAGTGGCTGCGGAGGGGACAAGACTGTCACGCACCTCCTTCTGGAATGTGCCTACGCAAAGGACGTCGGGGGGGAAAATGCAATGGTTTTGATGAGGCCTGTCCTGAATAACTCCATGATGCGGGACTCTGTTCTCTCCAGTCTGTTTCCCAGAATGCACACCGAGACCAACATCACCTGTGCCTGCAGGACCATCAACGCGGTGAAAGACGTGCTTTGGTCTGCCAGTAACTTGCTGGTCTTCCAGTTGAAAGATTTGACCCCGAATGAGTGTTGCAGACTGGCACATCCCAACGTCCAGGACTATGTGCTTGGGGAAGCTGCTGTCAAGGTGCAGTGGGGAAAGACCACTGTGTAAGGTCCTTCTGCCAAAGCAAAACAGGGGGTCCATTCAATAACAAGGCCATGCTAATGCCTCAGCTAAATGCCAACAGGTTATTTGTAAATATAGAGAAAGATGAACACCAATGTTTATTTTATTCTTTGTAAGTAATGACAGCATAGATCGGAATGGCTACATTAGCTGTGTATGTACATGAAGATTTCCTTCAATGAATAAAATATATTTTTGCAATTAAAAAAATCTGTACCGCTGTGGTAGGTTTTGATCCTAGGTAACATGAGGCTTAAGGTTAATTAAAAGGACAAAAGTGGTACCATTGTTGTTTCTCATGCTAACTTATACCTTGCTGAAACTGAGCACCAATTATTAGACTCTTCCTCCCTATCTCCCTAGGACCACGATGGAACATCATGTTGTTGTTTCCAGAACTTTTACTGGCCTCATCTACTTTTTAGATCTCCTCTCCACATCTTTCCACCTCACAGTTCCCCAACCCTACATAGCCTACTTTTGTCATCTTCCCAAAATCCACATCTCTGGCAGACACATCATTTCAGCCTGTTCCTGTTCCAATTAACTTCTTTTTTACTATCATGACTATTTTCTCTCCCCCAAACTAATTTCTTCCCACATACATTCATGATTCTTCTGATGCTTTGTCTTCTCCAGTTTCCTGGCACCAAACATCTCCTGTTCACTATGAACATGCAGTTGTTCTACAGCTGCATCCCCCATCAGAATGGTCTAAGGGATCTCTACTTCTTCTCAGGAGAAAGTCTGAACAATCATTATTTCCACCCTCCTTCAGTTAGCTGAGTTCGTTCTCGCTTTCAACAATTTCTCCTTTAACTTGTCTCATTTTCTCCAAGCGAAAGTGTAGCTATGGGTCCCCACACAGGTCCCAGTTATGTCATTATGCCTGTCACTACACGTGGTGAAAGTGTTTTGCTTGTACTTCTATCAATGTAGTCTACTGTGCTCACTGCTCACCACCTGTCCCACTTATCCTTCCTCTCCTTTTGTTTTACAGCCCGTTCAGTTCTGCAAAGGATGTCATATTGGACTCAAAACATAAATTTTGTTACTCTGTCCACACATACTGCCAGACCACCAGAGTTTCTCCATTACTTTCTCTCAGTTCAGATCTCCAATATCCTCAATACATTGCTTTTATTTAAAAGGTATTTTTTTCCTATAATTCCTCAACCAGCTCATCAAGGCACATCACATCTATAAACCAAGTAGAAGTTCAGATTCTGTGATTCAGATTTGCCTCCAGGAGGCCAAAGAAGCAGTTACAGAACTTCGGTATCAGTGCCTATTTCAGCATTCATTGCATCCCTGCACTGCTAATTCTCTCTCAACTGTCATCCAAATGTGCACTTCCAACAAACATGACTAAATAGCAATCACCACCACCTTGATAGCAGTTAGGTTGCGAGTTCAATCTGACCTGGATCACAGAATCCCTAAAGTGTAGAAACAGCCCTTCAGCCCAACAAGTCCACACCGACTCTCGGAGCATCCCACCCCGACCCATCCCCCTAATCTACACATCCATGTACACTACGGACAATTTAGCATGGTCAATCCATCTAGCCTGCTCATCTTTGGATGTGGGAGGAAACTGGAGCACCTGGAGGAAACCCACGCAGACACGGGGAGAATGTGCAAACTCCACACAGACAGTTACCCAAGGGTGGAATCAAATCCAGGTTCCTGGCGCTGTGAGGCAGCAGTGCTAACCACTGAGCCAACATGCTGCCCTTATCACATTGTTATTTGCCAGGTCTACATACAGTAGGACAACAACTACACATAAAAGAAATAAGTACTACATTGGTTCAAAACTACTCCTAGACATTCATTCTTTCCTTCCATCTCTCTCTTGGCACTTGCTTTTGTCTTGTCCCTGACCTTTTCCTTTCCCCCTTCACCCTCTTGGTGCCCTCATTTTCCTTCCTCTCTCCTTCTTCATTCTTTTTTCCCTTCCTTCCTTTTGAAATGCGTAAATTTATTTTCAAATCATGACATTGAATTGTTACTCAACAAGGATGATCCTGGAATTAATTAAAATTATTTATCATAGCAATGACTTAAAGGTTCATATTAGTATTTTAAAGCAAAGGGTGATTCCCAAAATCACTTTGTCGTGATGTAGTGAACAGTGTCAAAACAGTGTCAGAACAGGAGATGAATAGACTTAGAGAATTGGAATATTGCTGAAAAAGAAAGGTATTGCTGAAAGAGAGCTGCTGCTGATGCTTTTTGTCTTACACTCATCAGGACAAAGGCAAGAATGCCAAATGCCAGGAAATCACAATATTTTGTGATACAGGAAAAATGGATGATAATTAGTAGGCAGGTTGACTTTAATTGGCCAAAATATTGTCATGGAAAAAACAACAGAGAACTGTAGTGATTCTGAGTAATGAAAGAAAAGGCGCAGGTATTAAATGTATTCTGTTTATTTGCAGAAAATGGGTTCCTGCATAAGAATGTGTGTCATTCCTAGTAAATGTAAATTAACCATGTTAGCTGCTCGATGGATTAATATACTTTCTTGTTCATGTAGCTAACAGTACACTCAGGATTGTTTGGCAATTAATATTTTGTGCGGCGTTTATAACTTGTTTTATTTAAACTGAATTTCTGACATTTATGTTGATACTTTGTTTCTCTTTACATATTTATACATTTCTATGTTCTTCGTCTCTTAAAATTGATTCTACCCTAGTATTTGATCCAATAAGTTCACTTTGTGTCTCTCTTTGTCTCCCTGTAAAGCTTTCCTAGTTCCCTACTTCTGTCTTTCTGATTATTTCTACTTTTGACAGATGAAATACGCCACGCAGGGGATTTGCTGCACAGAAATGTTTACGTAGACAGCGATATCTCTATCAATACAGTCCAGAATTCCGTATTTAGTAAGTAATTAATCTGTAGCAACCGATTCTACCCCTGAAACGCTTAGTAGAAACAGTTCTCTCTGTGTGGAGGTCTGAGAATGAAGTCAGTTTGCTCAATGCTCGGTCGGCTGTTGGAACCTTTCACCTTTATTTAATCAGACCTCCGATTTTAACAACCCACACCATTTCCAGTATTGTTCCAATTCTGCAGATTTCAAAATCTTCCAAATCCACGATTATTTGGAGCAATTGCAAAACTCCAGCTTTAGCCATGGGGATTAATGCTGCTGGTAAGTGCATCAATTGATATATCTGCCAAACGTTATTGTATTTGACTTTTTAAAAATAATACACCGTCATTATTTATAAAACCCCCTCTGCACGTTCTATCCGATAGTGTCACAAGAAAACCTAAGATGCCTTCTATGTAAAATTGGCAATTTTTATACAAAATAATTCATTTTAGAGCATTGACAGATGACTATGTGCGTCAGACTAACCCTTTGATGTTTGATGGAACAGTTAGCAGTTCTTTGTGATGCATTTACCTCTCCTCTCCCCTCCCCTCCCCTCCCCCTTTTCAGTTTTGACTGAAAACATTAAGTATCCTATGGTTTCCAACAGAGTGGGAAAGACTCGTTGAGCTTTCATCAGATTTTAATGTTACTGGACTATTTTTGGCCTGTGGTCTGGGTAGTTATAAAGAGGATTAAAATGATTGGCGTCACTCCTTTTCCCCTAATTCTCAGAAGTGCATCTTGCATGTATTTGTTATTTTCCAGTTCTGGAGCCATTTGGTTTGAATGTGACATTCACCTTCAAATATTGAATATAAATAATAAAACTGGGCCCATTCCAGTCAGGCATTGATGGATTTTAGTCCTGACTGTAATTCAATGTTTTTTAAGTCTTAAGGATATTTTTTCCCTCAAAATAAAACCGGATTCCAGAATCGGGAGAAAAATAGAAAGTGAGCTGGTGAAATGTGTGGCATATTCAGAGAAGCTGATACTTTTCTTATTGGTGTCTTAGGTCACCTGTTTAAAATGACATGACGCCTTGAGTTATCTGGACTGTCTCCATGTAAAGGAAACCTGTGAATTAAAAGCCATGCTGTTCTTCTGGGGGCTGCTGTTTCTCACCTTGTTTCCAGTTGCAATGGAGAAGGGCAGTGCCAGTCATGGCAAAAAACACCACCAGCAGCCCAAATCTGAGGACATCAAACAGAAAAGGTAAGCTGCTTTGTGGCAATCTGAATAATAACTTGGTCAAAATGAACACATTAGGTTGCACAAGAAAAATAGTTTCGATATTTACATTTTCCACTTCATCTGATTTCTTGCATCCAGGCATCAAGAATATTTGTTATTTTTAGCTGTGACCAACAATTCCGCTCTCCTCACTTTTGATAACATTTCAGGTTGAGTCACCCTTCCTCAGCAGATTCTGAGCTCTGAGGAAGTGTCACTTGACCCAAAATGTTTACTCTGATTTCTCTCCACAGATGCTGCCAGACCTGTTGAGCTTTTCCAGCGATCTATGTTCTTGTTTCTGATTTACAGCATCTGCAATTCTTTAGGTTTTTAATGATCAGTCTTACAGCTAACACTGCTAGTAAGGTGCAAATCATTCAGCAACTTCCAGCAATTGCACGTGCTGTAGCCAAATTTGCAGGTGACACAAAAATAGATGGAAATGCGGGTTGAGAGAGGAATACAAACACTTTACACAGTGATATTGATACGTTAAGTGTCAAAAAGTTAGTAAATGGTGCGTAATATGGAGTAATTTGAAGTTGTTCATTTTAGAAGGGAGAACAAAAGAATTATTATATGAATGGAGAAAAACTGCAGAAAGCTGCAACACAAAGGGACTTGGTGGTACTTGTGCATGAAACACAGAAAGCTAGCACAAGAGTTGCAGCAGGTAGTAGAAGATGAATGGAATGGGGGCCCTAATTTCAAGGGATTGGAGTACAAGAGTAAGGAAGTCTCGTGGCAATTGTGCAAGGTGCTGGTGAGACCATATCTGCAGTCTGTGAGCAGTTTTTGTTCACTTATTCAAGGAAAGATATTATTGCATTGGAGGCAGTCCAGAGAAGGTTCACTAGAGTGATTCTTGGTGTGGAAGGATTGTCTTATCAGCAAAGATTAAACAGGTTGGGTCTGTACTTATTGGAGATTGGAAGAATGAGAGGTGATCTCTTCGAAACAGATAAGATTCTTAAGGGGCTTGACAGGGTAAATGCTGAGAGAATGTTTTCCCTCATGGGAGAGTCTAGGACTAGAGGGCATAATCTTAGAATTGAGTGTGCCAATTTAAGATTGAGATGAGGAGAAATTTCTTCTCTCACAGAGTTGTGAGTCTTTCAAACTCCTTGCCACAGGGAGCTGTGTGAGCGGAGTCCTTGTGTATATTTAAGGCTGAGATAGATAAGTTCTCGATCAGTTGGGGAATCAAGGGATATGGGGAAAGGGTAGGAAAATGGACGTGAGGAATGTTAAATCCACCATGATCCTATTGAATGGTGGAGCCAGCTCGAGGGCCTGAGTGGTCTACTCCTGTTCCCATTTCCTATGATCTTATGGTCTTATAAATAGGAAAATCAGGAAATTGCTATTGAGGTGCCCTGCTCCTCCAGAAACCTCTTTCTAACTGAGGGACTCAACATTAGAATCTATGGAATAGTGTGAAGTTGCTGTACTTAGTTGATATATACCAAGTAATTTATCCAGAAAAAGATGTAACTTTTTATTTAAGCACAACAGAACATTTATTTCTGTGGTAAGTCTTAATTTCTGCCAAAAAATCTCTCTGCGCTGAAACTAGTAATGTGGAGTCTAATACCTTCAGATTTTATTTATTGCGCATTTAAAAAGAGCAAACAATTTTATAGTATGTAAATTTTCTTTATGTCTGTTTTATCTCTTTCAATTCTACCTTCCTCTGTCCTTATTTTACACTTTTTAATGATTTTACATTGAATTAAATGTTCTAACTGATACTTCCTGGTTCAATACCTACATTCGACATTTAGGATTCTTCAATCTGATAAAGAGATATAAACATGCTTGCCTCATTTACACAGGGGCCAGATACCATGCAGGGTGTGATGCATTCAAATGATGTTCTAATTTTAAAAGCCTTCATTAGAAAATCATGAAGGAAGTTTATGGGCAAGTGATAGTGTATAGAATATCTACCGCTTTCTGTTTGTTGCTGAGAGGAAGGCTGAGGTCCATGAGTAACCGATGCAAAATAAGTGTGGATTTCCTTTCAATGTGAGAAATTCAAAAGTTAACACTTCCCATTTCCTCATACCACATGTTATTTCTCTAATTCAAATACCATTTTTAGGAGCAGTCTGAGGGCTCAGGTGAGTTATTTGCCTGTTCCTTGGTCATGAGACTAGGGTAGATCATTCCACCTGACAACTACTTTTGGCTGTGTCTCATTCTTCATGGGCAATTTGTTAATGCCTACCCTACTAGGTCCCTCATTTTCTGTGATTAACCCTGTCACGTGTCTTCACTGATATCGTCTGAAACAGTCTGGGTGAAAGTTGGTGTATAGAATTCTGGAGGAAACAGCTATAACACTGAATGCTTCATTGTAAAGGCTCTATCCTCTAACCTGGTGAGATCCATTCATGAGTTCAACAATACACGGGTATAGTTTTGACTCCCTATTTTCTTTGTGTTTTTTTTTAGCACATGATATTAAGTATTGTTTGATTTAACTAATCTCGCAAATACTGATATCTGATGTTTTTAAAAGCGGTGTTGCATCTATGCTTTTCTGTTATGATTTTGAAAGAAATCTTATGTTTCGCTTCAGTAGACCAGAAAGTAAAAGATCTGATTCAACTAAAACACACCTAACAAAGTCTGAACAACTTCTTAGAATAGAGGACCATGATTTTGCAATGAGACCTGGATTTGGAGGTAAAGTTTTCTGCCAATTTCACTACGCTATTCAATAGTTTAAATATTTTACCTAATTCTGAAAAGTATAACTGTTATTATGGATTTTCTGTAGCTCTTATATTTTCATGTGAAAACAATTCAAACGGCATAATTTGATAGTCAAAATCCGAGTCTCTCAGAACCTGAAGTAATATAAAAAGCTTTGGGAGCACTTGGCTACTATAAACATAAAATTTACACAGTGCAATTGTCATGGTATTGTAAATGAACTTTAAATAGGGGAAATTATCCTTTATGGTGTGGGTTCGAAGGCATTCAATTTGCTCACATCTGCTCAGGTTATCAGTTGTGCCTGGGAACAGACCCAGAAAACATTCCCTTTCTAATATTACTCTTGGTGGTAATTTTAATATGCCAGTGTTCCCACTGAATATGTACATAGAAAACATATTAAAATAATGTACTACCTGAAGAATGTGTCGATGCAAAGCATTTTAGTGCTAAATCAACAGTTCCTCTTCAATGACCTAGAATTTTCAAATTCGTGAAGATAATAGTTTTAGTGCTTGTAATTATTATTGTGAAAAATTGACTGTAAATTTTAGTGCCTACATATGTGCAATTAAAAATGAAATTTCATAAGTTCCTATTTGTGAGACAGACCCAACACCTCCACAGGATATGCTGCTGCTTTTTCAACCTAGGATCAGAGAATTGATGTGAACATAAACTAGTTACATGCTTTTCTCACTGTAAAAATCATTGAAAATGCTATACTTTGTTGAATGAGTTGTGAATTAATTTTTAGCAGCATACTAAGTCAAATTAATATTGAATATTGTGGTTCTGTAAAACAAATTTTATGGAGTATTATTCTGACCATTCTATAATAAATATTATGCAACTTTTGAAATTGTCAAAATATGAATTTCTAATAGTCCATCTTGTAATTATTTAAAATCTTGTAAAATCAATAAGAAATGAATTATAATCCATGCTTTTTATTTCCTGGCTTGATGTCTGTAAGAATTCTTCAATCTGATTGGCCTGCTTGATGACTACATTGTTCATGATTACTGCAGATCCTGTATAGATGGTGCTAAGTTTGAAAGGGCAAAATAAATGCTCTAAACTCTGCAAAATTATGAGGGCATCTTTTTTTAAACGTCAGTGATGAGTATAGTCCGTTTGCCGCTGGCAGCAAAAAGACCAATATAACTGATACTAAATTTGGGACCAAGTAAAGATTTTGTTTAACTATCACCAATATAAATCTTATTTTAACTCCGTATTGTAAATAAAAAGTGTTTTAGAATCATCATTATGTCAAGGATGGCAGCAGTTCAAGAAGGCATCTCACCACCATCTTCTCCAGGACAATTAGAATGGGCAATAAAAGCTAGCCCATTAGCATTGTTCACATGCCATGAAGGAATAAGGAGCAAAAAGTAGGTAAAGTCAAATAATGTAGATAAAAAATGTGGCATTATAAATGAAGTGGTAATAAACCTTTTAAATAGTGGATTTCTTTTACATTTATTTTTCTGTCCATTACTGGCAAAGGTTTCTCTACATTACAAACTGTAATGTTGGGTTGCTTGTTAAAATGTTTCCTTTACTTTTAGGTGAAAGTACAATGTGATTAAGCCTTTTGTTTACTTGTTCTCTATAGGATGTATTCAAATTAAAATTATTATGGGATTGAGTGTAGGAGACAGAGCCAATGTTAAATATTTGTCTAATAAATTTTTTTTCGATCTTCATGCTAGTTGTATTTCCACTGTGAAGCTAGTGGATATAATTAATTAAAGGTTGCTCATCCAGTTAATTTTCAATAAGAAGAAATTATTCATTTTAAGATTGCATTTGGTTATATCCATTCATTCTGTGCATGAGAAATTGAAGTTTTGGACATTAAATTGACAGGTACTTACAGCGGTTATTTTTCATTTGATTGCTATCACTCAAAATTGCAATCCCAATTTCAGTTAGTACAATGCTATTTAAATTTTAATTTATAAAAGCTAATTTGTAATCCCAGCCCAGGAGCCACGAGACCTATAGTGAATAGCCCCAAGATTACACTGGAAGCTAATGGCTTGATCTTCCAGGATTTTCCACAGCTATCTTTTAAAACTTTTTGCAGCACACTCCAAACATGAGTTTGAAGAGCTTGGAGAGAATAAGATCAAGATAAAATAAGTGAAATTTCTAGATGCTGTGTTTTACTAAGGGTTCAATTTAAATTAACTTTTGAAGCTCGTAAAGATAGAGCAAGTGAAATCATGGCAGAATTCTCTATTTAGTGAAGTTTGTGCAGCAAGGGATCGAGGGAAGCCTCCTTGGTCTCTCATTGTCCAGGAATCATTGGATGTGGTAGCTGACAAAGTGGATACAATTTTCATTGTCTTCAGAATAGATGAAAATAATAGGTGCTAGTTTAGGAAGATTGCAAATTTAATATATGCAGCCCATGCCTACTGTAAATATTCTCAGCATGCAGGTCATCCTTAAAGAAAAGCCTAACCAGTTGCTGCATTAGCAGCACTGACATAACCTCTTAGCTCCTCATAAGCACTTGCACACCCATGAACCTTCAGAGACCAGTTGTCAATGGATATATTTCAGGCTGGAGCAAGGTTTGTAGTGAAATTCCTGACGGGTCAGTATTGGGATCCGTGAACTTCTTGAACAATATTTATGATCTCTGCCTTGGTGTTCAGGGCACAATTTCAAAGTTTGCAGACATCTGACATGTGGGAATCTGTGAAAGGCCAGTTGATCAGTATTCATGACTAGTATGTTCCCGTGAGGATGAAAGATAAGGATGACAAGATTCGGGAAACTTAGGTGACCAGAGATATTGAAAATTTAGTTAAAAAGAAAAAGGCAGCATATGTAACATTTATAAAGGTATAGAAAGGAAACAGAAAAGAACTTAAACAAGAAATTAGAAGATCTAGAAGGAGCCAAGAAATATCCTTGGCAAGTAGGACTATGGAGAATCCCAAGGCATTTTATGCATATATTAAGAGTAAAATGGTAATTAGGCAAAGGATAATTCCACTGAAGGATAAAGGGAGGAAATTGTGTGTGGAGCCAGAGAAATTGGGTGAGGTCCTTAGTGAATACTTAACACCAATATTTACAAAGGAGAGGGTCATGGATGATTGTAAGATTAGGGAGGAGTATGTTTATATTCTGGGACATGTCAATATTTAGAAGGAGGAGCTGTTGTGTGTCTTGATAAACATTCAGGTAGATAAATCCCCAGGGCCTGAGGGGATCTATCCCAGGATACTGAGGGAGGCAAAGGTGGATTTCTAGGGTCTTGACAAAGACCTTTGTATCCTCTTTAGCCCTAGGGCGAGGATCCAGAAGACTGGAGAACAAGAGATAAAAGGTACTGCAGATGCTGGAGAATCCGAGATAACAAGCATGGGGCTGGATGAACACAGCAGGTCAAGCAGCATCATAGGAGCAGGAAAACTTGACGTTTCGGGCCTAAACCCTTCATCAGAACAAGCAATGTTTTTCTTTTGTTTAAAACAGTTGACAAAGATAATCCAGGAAATAATAGGCCAGTGAACCTTACAAAAGTAGTAGAGAAAGTATTACAGAAGATTCTCAGAGAAAGAATTTACTTGCATTTAGAGAAGAATGGACCTAATAGGCATAGTTAGCCTGTCTTTATGTGTGGAAGTCTTGTCTTATAAATTTGATTGAGTTTTTTGAGGAAGAGATGAAGATGACAGATGAGATAAAACAGTGGATGTTATCAACATGCACTTTACTGAAACATTTGACAAGGTCCTCATGGTAGACTGGTCCAGAGGATTAAGTCATATTTGATCCACGGTAAATTGGCAAATTGCACACAAAATTGGCTTGGTGATAGAAGACAGAGGGTAGTTATCGAGGGGTGTTTTTCTAAATGGAGGTCTGTGACAAGGGGCGTTCTGCAATGATCAATGCTGGGACCTCTGTCATTTGTAATATATATATATGATGTGGATGAAAATGTAAGTGGTCTGATTAATGACTTTGCAGATGAAATGCAGAGTTGTAATGCTCTTCGGAGGGGCAGTTTTGACTTGATGGGCTGAATGGCCTTTGTCCACTCAGTAGCGATTCTATGATTCAATGATTGTGAAAATTGGTGGAGTTGTGGATACTGAGGAAGAATATTAAAGGATACAATGGGATATGGATCAGTTGGAAAATTGAGTGGAAAAAGGAAGATGGGGTTTAATCTGGACGAATGTGTGGTGATGCATTTTGGGAAGTCAAATGCAAAAGTTAAGTGTACAGTATATGGTAGGACTCTTAGGAGCATTGACATATGGAGCGATCTTGGGGTGTAAGTCCACAGCTCCCTGAAAGTGGCAACACAAATAGATAAAGTGGTATAGAAGGCTTATGGCATGCTTGCCTTCATTAGTTTGGGCATTGAGTATAAAACTTGGCAAGCCATGTTGCAACTGTATAAAACTTTAATTAGGCTATATTTGAAGTATTGTGGGAAGTTCTGGTCCCCATATTGTAGGAAGTTTGTGGAGGCTTTGGAGAGGGTGCAAAAGAGATTTACAAAGATGTTATCTGGATTGGAATGTGTTTGGTATAAAGAGAGGTTGGACAAACTTGGATTGTTTGCACTTGAGTGTAGGTAGCTGAGGGCTGACCTGATAGATCTATATAAAATTGTGAAAGGCAATGGATAGGGTGGATAGTTGGAGTCTTTTTCCCAGAGTGGAAATGTTAAATACTAGGGGGCATAGGTTTAAGTGAGAGGGAGAAGGTTTAAAGGAAATGTGCAAGGTAAGTTTTTTTACACAGCCTAGGTTGCACTGCCAGGGGAAATGGCAGAAGCAGATACATTGGCAAGATTTAAGAGGCATTTAGACAGACAGGAACAGGCAGGGAATACAAGGATACAGACCATGTGCAGGCAGATGGGACTAGTTTAGAATGGCATAATGGTCGACACAAACATGGTGGTCTGAAGGGCCTGTTTCTGTGCTGTACAGTTCTACATTCGACGTTCTATAATACAACATTGGAAACATTGTAAGCTGTGAGGAGGACAGTATAGAACTTAAAGGACTTTGACAAGTTGATGAAGTGGGCAAATAGGAAGCAAATGAAGGTCAAAGTGGAGAAGTGAGACGTGATACATTTTACTGTTAAGAACATGGAGTAACAATATAACACTAAGGGTACTTTATAAATGGATTTGAAGAAAAAAAGAGACCTGGGTGTACATGCATTTTGGTGGAGAAACAGATGCTTTTGTTTCTTCTTAAACCATTGAACTCTCCCCTTTTTACTACCCTTGTTTTCAAGCTGTTTATTCCTGTCAGCTGCTGTGAAGATAATTTCAGCCAGCTAAACCTCTCCTTCTGTATATATCCATGATTTTTCCAAAGTCCTCCATCACTTTAAACTTTTCCAAATTTCTAGCTCTAAATGTCTCTTTTCCAACATCGACAGTCAATTCCTCTGCACCTCCAATAGGATAGCTTACACTTCTTCCTTAAACAGAGGCTTAGTTAGTCCCCAACTACCATACTATCCTCCATCTGGATAAATGTATTCTTATATTGAATCTACTCTCTTCCTTCAAAGATAAAGTGGAAACCCATGCCAGTCTAAGCTAAGCCTGCTTTTTCATGGACTATGTGGAATAATCTTTGTTCTAGTTGTACTTACTCCCATTCATTATCTTCCTGACATAGCTGCCTGCAGTGCTGCTAATTCCTGCTCCTGCTGTGAATCCAAAATCTTTTCTCTAACTTGAACTTTTCTCTATACGCTTACTGCCTTGGGTTGCCACCATTTCTATTTTGATTTCAGATTTGCAGCATTTGCTACAATTTTTGTTTTTTATTTATGTTATTAAGAACGCCCAAGTTACTACAGGATAACTGCTGCTTTTGGAACTGCAAGAAGTTAACACATAAAAAAGGTAAAATTAAAGTCACATGTTTCCTACTTGCCTTTTAAGGAGCAGCAGTATCTGTTGGTATAGATGTCCAGATCGAAAGCATTGACAGCATCTCTGAAGTTGATATGGTAAGTCTGAACTTTTGTTACTGATGGACAGAAATTTACCTACAGCAAAAATGCACTACATAACTGTACTTTAAGCACATTGCATATTAATGTATTTATTATCATTTTATTTGAATTTGAATTTGATTTGCTGATGTAAGATGATCCTGACTTTTGGCTTTCCATTGCTGTTGGTCTGTTTGATTGGCTCATGTCAAAAACAACTAATATTTGTACTTTCGATGTAATAAAATAAACAAAAACATCAGAAACTCACAGGAATGTTTTAAAATAAAATTAGGCACTGAGCTGAATAAGGATGAGTTGAGTTAGACAACCACATCTTGGTTACAAGGGTTAGTTTTGTCTTAAAGAAGGAAAGCAAGTTGTAAGAAAGGGATTCTTGGCAAGTGGAGACACAATCGCCAATGGTGCAATGAATAAAAACAGTGTTCACAAGATGCCAGAAATAAATGAATGAAGACATCGTGGAGGGTTGTGTGACTGTAGGAGAATGCAGAGACTGGGAGGCATGAGGCTTGACTGGGAGCTGATATAATTTAGTTCACAATGGGGCGACGTGTGAACAGGATTTAACGCAGCTTAAGACTTGAACAGCAGAGTTTTGGATGAACTCAGGGAGTTTAGAATATGGGACATGAGCCAGGAATGCATTCGAGGTAACAAGATGTGAGGAAGGGTTTCAGTAGGAGATGAATGATCATGGAAATAGGCAATCTCACTGATGGTGCGAATATATAGTCTCAGCTGATCTTGGAATCAAATATGACGCTAACGTGACCACCATGCCAGCAGTAGTAATCGAGCTGGTATCTAGGAAATTAGGTTGGAACAAGGACTGAAAACAATGGCTTTTTATGGAAATTACTTACCAGCTTTAACATTCCATATTTTTACAATCATCCCTCTTTTGATTCAGAATCCATTTACCGCTGATGTTTCGTATCCATAGGACTTTACAATGACTTTGTATCTAAGACACTACTGGAAAGATAGCAGACTCGCTTTCCCAAGTTCCAACAACAGAAGTATGACATTTGATGGAAGATTAGTCAAGAAAATTTGGGTTCCGGATGTGTTTTTTGTTCACTCCAAAAGATCTTTCATACATGACACAACCATGGAGAACATCATGCTAAGGGTATATCCAGATGGCAACATCCTGTACAGTTTAAGGTGAATCATTGCTAATTGACTTTTCTTAGTATTGCTGAGTTTAGTTTTTTCCGTATTAATCTTCTGTTGGGGTTTCCTTCCGTAAATCCTTTTAAAGTGGATAATACTTGATATCAATGGAAATACAAGATTTATTTTCTATTATATGCACTATGTTCTCTTACACTGTATTACAGCTAGATGACAGATCAACTATTCCCACACTTCAAAATGCTATCTCATCAAAATGATACACATGATTCTTATTATTATTCAAATCCTTCAAGCTCCTGCACAATATAAGTAATATTGATACAAAATGTTTTTATTTGTACTTCAATTATCATTTACATTGCAAAGCTTCAAATAATCCATGAAATGAGTTTACATAAGGTCAAGCTGAATTGATGTGAGAGATTGCATTTTTTGGTCAAGTTTTAGAAAACGCAAAGGTTTCTATTTTCAATTCCAGCAAAAAAAATGCTAACCTTATTCCAAAAACGTAACTCCATAGCTTAGGGTGTGTGTTGCATTAAATTTTGTAATGCAAGCCCCACTCTCTCATTTGATTAGGTTACAAAGAAAAGGAAAGCTTTCCCAGAGACCTTAATCTGCAATACTCTTGATAAGGGTTTGCAAAGCTACATGTGGGAACAGCTCTTAAAGATCTACAAGTATTCACAAATGAGGAAATTTTGGTGCATGGAAGGGAGCGAACTAATAGCTTTTAATGATACATTAAGGACATGTGGGCAACTTGTTTAAAATGGCAGCCATATTGCAAGATGAATTCCTACAGAACTGAATGACTCCCTAAAGTAAATAACAGGTTGGGTAGGGAGGTGTGCATGCATGGACGAGCACGGTCACTTAGGAAGCTGAAGATAAATGTGTTCCTCCATTTTTACAACATTTCTTATGCAGTTTGTCAAGCATGTCACGCACTGAAAATGGCAACTCATATACCTATGTTAATGCGTACGAGCAATCTTTGTGCAATTGTATTAATTTGTATGGAAAGTCTCAAACTTTGAAGTAATTTTACTGATGTTGTAACATAGTTATAGCTGGAAGAGTTCTGAGGTAGTGTCACACAGCATTGGATACCATAAATATGAATCTATTGAGAATTATGCTATAAACTTATCAATAGTGAGATGGAAATTGCAATGATTACACAATTAATCTTTGTTTCATTTTAAATTCTGCACTTTCATTTTGTATTTGTTTGAGCAAAATGACTCCTTAAATTTCTTGTGCAACTTGAAGCCAGTTCTCCTAACAGTCTGAATCTAATATGTGCCATTTTAAATGTGACTTAAGTATGAAAGTTAGAACAAATTTTGTGTGTTGCTTCTATTACTTGCCATTATAGTCAAAATTTGAAGGATATTCATGTTTTGTTGCAGGTGTTCACAAATGCTTCAGTGACTGAATAGCTGTGAATATTGTTCAATTATCAGCTAGCATCCTCATTTCTGACCTTATGTTGAAGGGATGAGCATGATGAAGCAGTTGAATATGTTTGGGTTTAGTACACTGCCCTGGTGTGCCACCAGTGATGTTTGGGATTCCTTTAGGTTAAACATAACCACATTCACATTGACTTCAATTTTGACAGGAAGCCTGGATATCGTACTCAACCAAAAGCTGCCTTGGTGTCAAGGGTAGAGACCTTCATGTCATCTCTAAAATTTAGCTCTTTGATTCATGTTTGTACAAATGTTGCAATGACGCTTGGAGTTCATTGACCTTGGTGGAACCTAATCTGTTTCAGTGAACAGGTTGTTGCTAAATAAATGCAAATTGTTTGCACTCTTATTTACACCTCTTATTTCTTTCCAGATGATTGAAAATAAACTGATGGAACTATGATTACCTGGATTAGACCTAACCAGCTTATTGTATTCAGGATATACCTGGACAATTTTCCATATTATTGGGTAGAAGCCAGTGTAGTAGCTGTAATGAGTAGCTATACTAAGGATACAGTGGCTCTGGGGCACCTGATCAGTTCTACATTCAGGGTGTTGTCAGGGCACGAAGACTTTGCTGAATCTGGAGACTTCAACTAGTTCTTATTATCTCATGGAGTTAACCAAATTGGGTAAAGACTGGTGTCAGGGGACTTCAGTATCAGGTCAAGATCAATCAACCACTAGGTAGTTCATATTAACATATGAAATAGGAAACCACAGGACAGGTAAACCATTCAGCCCTTTGGGCCTTCTCCTGTCAGTAAGTTCACAGCCGATTTGTTTGTGCTTCAAAATCTACATTCCCACCTAGTCCTGATAACCTTTGATTGCCTTATCTTCTAGATGAGGGTGACTGAAAATGTTTCAGCTTTGTTGTTTGCACTGATGATCTGCATGAGATGCACATCTTTTATAGAATCCTTATAGTATGGAAACAAGCCCTTCAGCTCAAAAAGTCTACACCAACCCTCAGAGCATCCCACCCAGACCCATCCCCCTAATCTACACATCCCTGAACACTATGGGTAATTTAGCATGGCCAATCCACCTAGCCTGCACATCTTTGGACTGTGGGAGGAAACCAGAGAAAACCCATACAGACACAGAGAGAATGTGCAAACTCCATACAGACAGTCGCCCGAGCGTGAAATTGAACCCGGGCCCCTAGCACTGTGAGGCAGCAATGCTAACCACTGAGCCACTGTAATCTTGATCACTAAGCTGTATTTATAGCATGCTGTTTCCAGTGTCTGACTTATATTACTGCTGTTGTGGTTTTACCAGATTGCTATCTCATTTTTTATTCTGAATGGTACTGATCCTGACTGTTTCTTTTACATCCCTCATGAAATCAGGATTTGGCCCTAGGTTAGATGGTAATGGTAGACTGAGAAAAGTGCTGAATCATGAGGCTACAGATTGTGGTCTGGCTTTATTCTATTGCAACATTTCCATAGCAGATTTATAAAATTGAGTGTCTAGCTAGGATATTTAGGGGGCATTAAGAGTCAATGATACTGCTGTAGTCTCATATAGGCTAGACTAAGTAGGAAGGCAGATTTCCTTTCTGAAAAATCCTTAAAGAACCAAATGGGTATTTATGATTATCCAGCAATTTAATGGATATTATTGAGACTAGCACTTTATTCCAGATTTACTAATTGCCAGCTGCAATAGTGGAATTTTAACATATATTGGGAGCATTTTGTTCCAGGCATCTGGACTAGTCCAGTAACATTCCCACCAAATGACAATTACTGTAGTGTCTATCTTTAAATAAGCCTATTATTAAAAAATACCTTGGTGCTTATGTGGCTTAAATTAGAGCATATTTTATAGCTTGTTTTGAATACTCTTTGTAGAACTACAGTCACTGCCATGTGTTCAATGGATTTTAGCAGCTTTCCCCTTGATACTCAGAACTGCTCACTGGAGCTTGAAAGTTGTAAGTATCTAATACTTGCTTTGCTAAGTCTGAGTGGTAATACTTGTTTATTCTTCGATGCATTTACAAGTCTGGTGTGATATAAGTATCATAGGCTGAAATTTTCTTTGTTTCCATTGTTATCTAAACTATTATTTTAATTTATTTAATTTTTTTTATTAACTGACTGAAAAGGATTAGTCAACTAGAGCTTAGGATAATATAGTCAAATGCTGGCATGTTTGATAAATTTGTAAAATTATTTTACCAACCTAATTATAATAACATGAGTCGTCAGTTTGTAATCTTGGCTTGACCGTAATGATGCCTTTGTGTTTTCCTACAGATGCTTACAATGAAAAAGATCTAATGCTCCATTGGAAGAATGAAAAGGAACCACTGAAGACAGATGAACAGATTTTACTTGCTCAGTTTTTCATACAAGAATTTCGTGCATCAAGTGGACTTGCATTTTATAGCAGCACTGGTATGTTTCTCTCACCATGAAGGTATCTGAATGATGGAAAGCTGAAAGATTGTAAACCCACAGAGAGAGGTTCAATTGCTATTGTACAAT
Source organism: Ginglymostoma cirratum (assembly GCA_024137785.1). Taxonomy (NCBI): domain Eukaryota; kingdom Metazoa; phylum Chordata; class Chondrichthyes; order Orectolobiformes; family Ginglymostomatidae; genus Ginglymostoma; species Ginglymostoma cirratum. The sequence continues at coordinate 11,454,965 of JAHRHZ010000032.1, forward strand.
TTGATGGCAAATTATCGTAAATATGCCCATTGAGAACTGTATGACTTGTTCATTACTCACAGTACATAGCAATAAGCATTTTGACACTGCTCCAGCTAATGGGTAATGCAGATGATGGTGCAGAAAGAGTTATTGTCCATAAACCAGATTTTTGTCATTATAATTTCAATGGATTCATTCCTAATAAAATAATAAAAACTTAGGCTTTGTGAAAAATCAAACATTCTGTATCATTGTAAAACTTAGGGAAGTTAATTATGTTAGTTATTTGGGTGGTGGGACGAGATAGCATACATTAGAGCAATGGTGAGGAGTCCGTAAAGGTCTACTCCTGCAGAATGACTCAGCATGAAGGATAGTGAGAGACAACGGTGAAACTTATGGTGTTGCTAGAGGTCTACAGACGCATTTGGAGAGTCCCAAGGAATATGCAGAGATGAGCCATGGGTGATTCAAAAACAATTTGAATACTTAACGGAACCAAATAAGCTGAGAAGTACTGTTGAGAGGGGTTAGGGTTTGAGGGAACTGCAATGATGAAATATCTCAAGTGCAAGAGGCCATGACCAAATGAGGTGATGAAGAGAATGTATTATAGGGAGCAGAGATTGTTAAAAACAAGGTGGTAGTATGATATTGAGATTCAGACTAGAATATGAAACGCATATACAAATGGTCAGAAAGGAAAACCTATTTACATTAATAATGTTTCATTGTATGTAGGTGATAGTCATGAACTGGGGATTTACTTCCTACAAATAGACACAGTCTGAATCGAAAGTTATTGGGTTAGAAGGTGCTTGCTAGTAATGTGTAAGTGTGTATAAAATGCTTATAAAAATATGTGAATGTCAGCTTTAGCTTTATACTTCATTGATTCCCTTTGTGCACTATGATGTTAGATTACTTACATATGTGGCAGACAATAAAGAAGATCTTGGGTTTCAGGTTTATTTGAGAAACTGGCCCAATTTTTGAGGACCTATCTTGAGTAAAATGAGGTCTACACTCATGTGAGTTAACATAAATTCACTTTATTAATCAGTTTTATTCTTAGAGTAAAAGTCTAAACTCTTCAATGCATACTACCGTATAAAGGAAGTGCCAGAGAGGAAGACTGCAATGGAGTTAAGTCCATTTCAGGAGCCAGTAATGGGATGAAAATTCAGCTTAGAACTAAAAAGTGGTCAATGTTCAACTATGAGGCAGTGAGAGGTAAAAGTCAGTTTAGAAGACTTCATAGAATGGCCTTTGAAATGTTGGGAACTGTTGGAGGAGCAGAAAGTAGATAATGAATAATCAGTGATAAAAGGTACTGCAGATGCTGGAGAATCTGAGATAACAAGGTGTGGAGCTGGATGAACACAGCAGGCCAAGCAGCATCATAGGAGCAGGAAAGCTTGACGTTTCGGGCCTAGACCCTTCATACTAATGCCCATTAGGGAAGGAAATTTGCTATCTTTATCCAGTCTGGTCTACAGGTGCCTGCAGACCTACAGCAATGTGGTTGACTCTTAACTGCCCCTTTGCAATTAGGGTTGAGCAATAAGTGTTAGCCCAATGACATCCAGATCCCATGAACAAATTTGATTTTAGAACGAAAATGTTTGACTTAGAGGAATGCAGTAAAGATTTGGGTATAATGGAGAGATTGGGTATAATGGCCACATAGTCTTTGAAATTCAGAAGATTCTACTAATTTGAGAGGACTTAACAGCTAGATGCTGAGAAGCTGTTTCCCTTGGCTATAGAGTCTGAACTGAAGATCTCAGGATAAGGGCAAATTGGAACAAGGGAAAATGCCTTCATTCAAAGGATTGTGAATTTTTTGAATTCTGTACTCCAGAGGACAAAGACTGCTCAGCTATTGGGCATATTGAAGGCTGATATCAATAGATTTTTAGGCACTGAGAGGATGAAGAAATATGAGGATAGATGCAGTTGAGGTAGAAACTTGACCATGAGAAGAAAATTTACCAAAATTGTAACTTTTCTTTTCTCCTCAGGTTGGTACAACAGATTGTTCATTAATTTCATCCTGAGGAGACACATTTTCTTTTTTCTTTTACAAACCTACTTTCCAACCATGTTAATGGTCATGTTATCTTGGGTTTCCTTCTGGATTGACAGAAGAGCAGTCCCGGCTCGGGTTTCACTGGGTAATTTATTTTAATCTTCTTTATGTTTCTTTTTGTCTTTATCAAGGTGAGGGATAAAAGACCCCAACGACAGCATGAAAACTCTTAAATTAAATGAAAATGATAACATTGTGCATAAACTTAAAACCTCACAAGAGGATTTCCCTCAGCCCTGGTAACAATTTTTCCATTTATTACATTGACTGAGATGGACAACTTAGTGCCAGCCAGCCAGTTCCCCAAAATGAGAAGTTTTGAGATGTGTGTCAGTGTTTACCGGAAATTAGGTTGAATATGCTTGTTATAGAGGGCTGATTTCAAATAGTTGCAATTGCTTCACCTCATATCCCTATGTCTTTAGAGGAACCATTGGTCGAGTATTATTACTAGACTATTAATCAGGCAACCCAGGTAATGTTCTGGGGACCCAGGTTCACATCCTGCCATGGTAGATCGTGACGTTTGCATTAAATTTCAAAACAAAATCTGGTATTAAAAGTCTAATGATTACCATGAAACTATTGCTGATTGTCAGGAGAAACCCATCCGGTTCACTAATGTCCTTTAGGGAAGGAATCTCCCAACCTATTCTGGTCTGGTGTACATGTGACACCAAACCCATAGCAATGTGGTTGACTCTTAACTGCCCTCTGGGACAATAAATTCTGCCCTAGCCAGCAACACCCACATCCCATGAACAAAACAAAACACTAGTGCAAGAATAACAATATGGAAACCTGTTAAAGGTTTGTGGCTAGAACAGCATGATAGTACATTGAGGAAGTATTAGAAATAAAGAGACATTTGTGAACTCCCTCACAAATTTGCTGCTGTGACACATTGCCTGAAATTCAGCCGCTCATTATTTAGCTCTGTCCCATTCAGTTCACATCAGTTTCCTGCATTTCCACAACTATTGTGTTATTGCAGATTTACACCTCTATGTTTTGGTACAGTATGTCCGGAGTCACTATATATTTATTTGTGATTTAACTTTGTTTGACTGAGATCTGCATGTGGCTTAAAGTATACACTGCCAGTCTCAGTGGACAAAGAATTGCAGACTTGTGCTGCATCCCAAAGCTGAGAAGGTTCTATATCTGGAATGGCTTTCCCAAAGCCATGCCCCTTTATTGCATAATAATGGAATATGAAGAGGAACAGTGGAAGCAAGAGCGCGGTGAAAGTGAGGCCTAAAGCAGAAGTAAGCAACACACTTGATACACTGAACTTATATCAATTATTCTGTTACATACTAATTGCAGGAAATCTGGCGCAAATTCCCATTCATAACAGTGACATAAACTGGTACCAATTTTGGCATATGTGACATTGAGGAAATTCAATATTTTTGCATCCAACATGATTTCAGCATAACTTAAAGATAAGCATTTAGGAATTAAGTTTGCATGAAATTTAGCTTGACTCGGTTTGTGCCTCATGAAAGCACACGTTAAAGTACTAGCTAAAATGTTTGTGCTTAATGTTGATTCCTGTACTTGTTGAGATCTTATCTTTCAAATAGCACAACTAAAAGTGCTGGTTAGACACAATTCAATGCTGCATCACTTCTAAGCTGCTGCTAGTGGCAATGGTTAGAATTGTTTTATTGCCTCCCATTATGGATTGTTCAAAAAGATGGAGAAAAATCCCAAAAAAATTGGAGATGCTGGCCGGAGACAGGTGATCAACCCACTCTCTATTCTTGACCCAGATTAGAATACAGGTCCAGGTTTTTCCTTTAACTACTGTCTGCCTCACACCATCAATATTTCTTACATATTTTTCTTTTCTACTGCAAGGAATAACAATTGTTTTAACTATGTCAACAATTATAACTGGAGTGAATGCATCAATGCCTCGAGTCTCTTACGTTAAAGCTGTGGATATCTACCTCTGGGTCAGCTTTCTCTTTGTCTTCCTTTCTATAATTGAATATGCAGCTGTAAACTATCTAACCACTATTGAAGAAAGGAAAAGAATGAAACAGAGAGAGAAGGTAAGATAACTAAAATTGTTCATTTTTAAAAAAGTATACAAAATAGAAATTGAGAGAATTCTTCAAAGGTTCATTTGATAAATTATATATGGAGTTTTTCTTGTGTGACATCTGCATTTGAACATGCTGAAATCGCAATTACGATGATTTTGAACATAATTTGGTGCTATGATTCTCAAAAGTTGGGCTTGCCTTTAAAATGACTGAATGTTTCTAAGGCACATGTGATCTTTTCTAAAAGCTATCTGGGGAAAGGAAGTGGGACCCAGTTTATATGTAATTGGCTATTAGGTTTTCTGATTAATAGCAAACATATTCAGATAAATATGCTGCTTCTTTTTTACATTAAGAGTCCCAAATTCCTGATTGAATATTCCATCAGGACTCCTCCAGAAATTCCAGGAGGCCAGGTAAGTAGAGTATCAAGTGGTTAGGGAATTGTTGCAGAGCGCCAGGCAAGTAGGACTCCAAATGGGTACAGTACCAGGGCACAAAATGTGAAAGGGGTCAGGTTAGTGATGGGAATGTTTAGAATAGGTCAGGGTGGGCAGGGGATGTTGGGATTTGTGGGAACATGAGTGGTTGGTGTCAGGTTCTGGGGAGACAAGGGGTGTGTCGGGCTCCAACAGTCAGCGTGGAAGGAGGTGATCAGTGCTGGGAGGGTGCATGAGGAGTCGGGTCCCCGGGGAGAAGGGAATTTTGGATACTAGATGGATGTTTTTGGATCCTGGGATGAGACAAGGTTATCACATCGCAGGTGGAGAGGGTGCATGTCTGGTTTCCACGGGAGGGGGTATTTGGGGCCTTGGATGAGGGGACATTTTGGGTCCCTGGGGAAAGTAGAGTTGTTGAGTTCTGAGAGAGGAGATTTTCAGGTACCATCGATGGCAACAAGAGGTCAGGTGGGTGCGCGGAGTGTTTGCTTCCAGGGAAGTGGAGGAATCTCAGGTTCAATGGTGGGGGAAGGGTATCAAGTCTAGGTGGAAGGGGGGATTCTGGATCAGCGGATATGTAGTTGGGGGGAGTCTGTGGTAAATTGGTCATGTTTAAAAGTTAGCCAAACTTTAGACCAGATTTTTAAAAGTCTAACTTTTCCTGAGTAACTAGTCACTTAACTGCAGTGAAATCATCCAAATTCTCCAGTAAAATAGATACTTTTGGAGGGTTCCAGGTTTTGGAAATGGCCCATCAGAATTTTCAATTTCCTGGTTGATTTCCTCAGAGTCTGGTTCATCAGAGATTTTACAGGGTTCTGATGTGCAACTCCCATTTACACAGCAGGATTGACTACCAGGGGAAAATCTAGGCCAAGAAGTCTCCCAGTAAAACAAAGATGAGGAGAAATATCTTGTCTCAGTAGGTCAGTCGTCTTCTGAATTCTTTTCCCCAGTGTGCATTGGAGCTGGGCCATTAAATATGTTCAAAGCTGAGTAGGGTTTTAATGGGGGATACACAGGTAAACGAAGTGAAGAGCACAATCGATCAGCCTCAATCTTATTGCGTGGCAGAACAAGCTAAATGAAGCACATATGTCACAAAGTCCAGCTGCATGATGCATGATTATTTAATAGTATGCAAGATTAGGTGGAACAGGTTTGTGGGCAAGATACAACCATGCGCTTTCTTGCCAAAATTTGCAAGCTCGAAGACAGCCACATACATCCTGATGGATACAGCAATGAATTTAAAGGATAAGCATTAGCTAGGTCAGAGGGAACAAGTGAGGAGAAGCAACCATGCAGGAGTTCTTTTTTTCTGCCATCAGATATCTCTTCAGTGTTTAGTTCAACAGGATAGTCACATTACAATCCTACTGTTGGTCAAGTTAGGTAGTTTTCACTTAAAGTTGGGGATCTATTCATGAAAATTACTACTTTAAACAAAACAATGTTAGGTGAATCATGGGTTTGCGTAGGAGTCATCTTGAGGTTAGCATGGGGGTGAGGTGGGGTGGGTTAGCAGAAGCTGGACCAGGAGACAAGTCTGTGGGGAGAGGAAATACTGGGAGACAAGGCAGGGGTAGGGCTTAATGACAATAAAACCAGAAGTGCCAATGTAATTTGAAGAAAAAGCCCTAAAGATAAAAATAGGTTCAAAGAAAGTAATGTTAAACAGGACAATGGAAACAAGAAATACCAATTACTGAGTAAACTTACCAAGGGATTACTTCATATAGTGATGTTGTGGTGATCTGGTGATGCACCTCTAATAATCCAGACACCAAGCCTAATGCTGTGGGAACATGAGTTCACATCCTACCATGGTAGCTGATGGTATTGAAAATTAATTAAGAAATCTGGAATATAAAAACTAGTTTCAGTAATGGTGAAAACTACCATGAATACAAATTCCCTTGAGAGAAGAAAATGTATCATTCTATCCTAATCTAGTCTACATGTGACTCCAGATCCACAGCAATGTATTTGACTCTTAGTTGCTCTCTGAAATGGCTGACAAACTACTTAGTTCAAGATCAACCAGGGATGGGCAATTAATGTTAGCCTTGCCAATGACAGCCACAGTCCATGAAAGAAGAGTTGATGCATAGATTAATCTTATTTTCATTGGTGTTGCCAAGCCTGTATTATAATTTAGTTGTAGATAATACAACTTACCCACTGATTTTCCATTGGCCCAATGTGTTTAGAGTCAGTTCCACAGTCATTGGTAGAAAGGTATGCCAAAATGTTAAGATATAAATGGTTTGGCATGATGGTTGTGGCCACATAAACCATAAGACTTCTGGTCTCCCTATTCTGACTCAATATCTCAATGGCCCACTCTTCCACAACAAATGGTAAATTAATAATTTACCAAAGTTTCCAAGTGGATGCAATGGCATATGTGTGAGAATCATTGGTGTATTGCAAACAGCTATGTAGATCCTATTTTCTTTGGAAGACTTGGAAAGAGCGGTTCTTTTGCATTTCTCAATCAGTTACTCATTTCTAGTGAAATTGTCACTTGTCATTAAAATTAACATTTCCTTCATGATCAACAAATAATCAACAGTAATCATGTCTATGATCAACTATCTATTTTGAGGACCAGTTCTCAAACAAATACCTGGTCCCATTGCTGTTGTCAGAACCCATAATCTTAGAAGAAAATAAACCCTGTTATTACACAGAAAGGAAGAAAAGAGCTGATTTTAAATAAGACTGAAGTAATTTGAAATTATATTAACTTGCAGTTGCTTTTACAGATCTGAAGATGACTTAGTAAATTATGATACAGTGAACAGATTTGTAAATCAAAATGTTGCTTTGAACAGTTATCAAATTTTATAAATGTTGGGCTCGATTTTAACTCATTTAAAACCCACTTACTTGCATTGAGTTAACATTAGGCCCTAACAGTCAATTCAATGCAGATGTCAGTATCAGTGATAATCACAAAAGTACTTATTTTTCAGTTTTCAGATTCCTTTAGGTTGAATCAGACGCAAACTATGGCTTTTGATGGCTGCTACCATGATAGTCAGCTGGATCTGTCAGACTATGCTGAAGCCCGTTTAAGTGTAGCAAACACTGAAGCCAGAGAACGTGGATCCTGTTCAAATCCGGAGGGTCAACAGTTGAGAAGAAAGAAATCTATTAAGGGGAATGTCACTGCAGTTATGATAAAAAATAATCATGTTATTGATACTTACTCGAGGGTTTTATTTCCGACAGCATTTATTCTTTTTAATTTTATTTATTGGTGCTTATTTTCATAAATGTTGATCATTCCTGACCTTTCTAATGTTTTTTAATTTAGGGGAGATGGTGGTTTAGTGGTAATATCACTGGACTAGGAATCCAGAAAGCCTAGGCTAACACCCAGGACCATGGGTTCAAATCCCACCACGGTAGTTGGTGGAATTTCAATTCAATCAATAAAAAACATATTGGATGTTAAGCTAGTCTCAGTAATGTTGTCTATGACAGCTATCATTAATTATCGTGAAAAACCTGTCTGGTTCTGTAACACCCTTTAGCAATGGAAATCTGCTGTCCTTACCTTGTCTGGTCTGCAGTAGATGTGATTAACTTTTAACTGGCCTCTGAAATGGTCGAACAAGATATTTACAGTCAAGGACAATTAGGGATGGAAAAAAATGCTGGCCTTATCAGAGAGACCCACTTCCAATGAAAGAATATGGAAAAAAAATAGTGAGCCTAAAATTTGGGTCATGTAGTGCCCATTTTTCACATGCTACACTAGTCTCTTAAGGCTGGGCAGCCATTGAATGTTAACTTGAACTAATTTTGGAATTCATCGAAAGAAGTAACAGTTGATTTACACTGCATTTTCATCCAGTTTAAGGACATTGACATGGATACTGGCACAATTTTACATTTTTTGTAAGGTTACATGCTCAAAAAGATCTGAGCTTGAATATTACAGAACACATTGAAAATAAAGTATCAACAAATACATAAAACTTGAATGCGTCTTGGAGTACAAGTGAAACAGACAATTACTAATTTTTAAATCTAACAAATAAAATGCTGACATCCTCATACTGGGGAAATAAAACTGAATCTAATTTCAGCCTGAACTGTATTGTGCTCTGTACGATCTGAACATCATACCAAATGTTCTGAAAATTATCTTAAATTACAGAATATATAAATTAATTTATGTAGAGTGTAGACTCCTTGCTGTCTGTCTGTTATGTTTTAACAATGGTTTTATTCATTTTAGTAATGGATATGAATTTATAAAGCATTGAATCACGGAAGTTCCAAAGCTGTTCGAAGAGCAAATCAGCTGAAAGACCAATTAATCTGCTTTCGGTGCTGTTGTGGGAGAGCTGCCAGGTAGTATGCAAGGAGAACTCTACAGTTGTCTTTGCAAAGTGCCACAGTGCTTTCCACAGCCACCCAAACAAGGGAACAGGCATTGCAAAAAATGCCCTGTGTTGGAGAATTATTCACAGGAACAAAGTAATGTATACATAAAGGCATAGATATGAAAGTACAATGGGGATATTTTTTAAAAAAGGCATACAGAAGTCATTGTACTCACATTGCAACCCATTAAGACATGTTATTAATAATGCTATTTTCCATTCAAAAATCCCATTTAAAGTTTAGCCTTTTTTTCTATATTAGTTGTCTATCAACAACTTATAGTTATATAGATAGCACTGTCAACAGAGTAAAGTATCCAAGGTGCTTCACTGAAGCAAAAACAGCAATCACTGGTATTCTGTTCAGGATGGCTGCACCATTGATACCTTTCCTAATGGAAGCAAAGAGAGAGAGGGAGCACTTTGCAGTTATACATGTTTGTTGGGAGCAATAAATGGAAATCATCTGCATCTCAAAGCCCCATTTGAAATTTTCTTTTGTTTTATGAACAGAAAATGCTTTTTTCTATCAGTCTACATTTGGCTTACAGTGTCAATGATCTGATCCTGCATATATCAAAAATCATGTAATTTTCACCATTCCAGCCATGATGACTCAAGCCCAGGGATCAGTGTGATGAATTGGTGGCCAGAACGAGTGCTTCAACTGGTTGTTGATGACTCCAATGAGGCTTCCGTAGAGATGAAAACAGATTTAAGAAGGAATACAGAATCATCACTAGTAAAATAGAGCAAGTATTAAAAAATTCTGCAGTTTTGCTTTAGTTGCCCGTACAATTTCAGATGAGTAATGTATTATGGTGGAAATCTCCACAATCATATGGCAAGTTGCACGATTTTGAAGATTTTTGTCCAAAATATATTTCATTCATTCTATTTTTAACAATATATTACATGAAATACCAATTTACAGTTACATACAGGCAACATGTACAGTTTCAGGCAACATGGATAATATTGTTTCAATGCAGTATATCTGGAACCCCACTGTACATGCCATCATATTCTTTAATATTTTATTATGGGATGTAAATGTTGCTAGCTAGACCAGCCTTTGTCACCGATCTCCAATGTCGTAGAGAAAGCAGGGGACAGTGAGGGATGGAGTGGGGAGGATGGGAGTGAACAGAAATGAAGCATCTAGGAGGGCGGGCAATAAGAAGGTAAAGGGATTGGGGAGAGGGGGAAGTGAGAGTTGGGGCAGGGGTGTGCAAGTCTTTTAAACATTGTAACTGTATCCACACCCACCACTTCCTTTGGGAGTTCATTCCACATATGTTTTGTCTTGTAAAAAAGTAACCACACGTCTTTTTAAAAAATCTTTCTCCTCACACCTTAAAAATATGCCCCCTTGTCTTCAGGGAGGGAGGGTTGAGAGGAGGTGGGGCAGGGGGGTAAAGAGGTGGTGGGGGAGAGGTGGGAGATGGAAGAGAGGTGGGGGAATGGAGGGGGATGGGGTAGAGGCAGAAGGGAAGAGGTGGGGGAATGGGGAGAAGTGTGGTGGGGAAGAGATGTGGAGGAGAAGAAATGGGGGCATGTTGGGGGAGAGATGTGGAGGAGAAGAGATGGGGGCATGGTGGGGGAGAGATGTGGAGGGGAAGCTGTTGGTGAGGAGAGGGGACGAGATGGGGTGGAAAGGGTGAACCTGAGGGGTATCTGCTGCTGGATCTTCCTCGGTCGGGATCCCGGGACACTTTTGTTTTGCAGGAGGGAGTGAAATGACAGTCTGGGTTTGCTCACAAAGTGTACACAGACCAAAGGCGCGTGGCGGGGCTGCTGTTTGAATGGTCCTCTCTCTCTGCGTGGGAGGAAAAGCCGTATCCCCCAGTCAGTGGGACTTTTCAGCTCGGAACGATTGGCGGGTGCCGGCGATGTGGGACTGGATTAGCGGCGGACCGGGGCCTAGGAAATCCGGAGCACCGGCGGCGGCGGATCGTGGGGCTGGAGTCACCAGCGGGAGGCAGGTGAGGGGCAGGTGGGACGGACGGGGAGATCGGTGTGGGGTGGGTGTAGTGATGGAGAAAAGTAAGTATCAAACCGTACGAGAGGGGGTGATCAGAGAGAGAGAGTGGGGTCAGGGCCCGGGAGATCTGCAGCAATTAATTACAGATTCTTGTGCGGAGCTCGGAGATGCAAATAACTGAGAGTAGCATAGAACCACAGCCTGAGTGCGCTGGGGTTTTCCTCTATTTTAATTTAATTCTTCGGCTTTCAAAGTTGATGATTAGAAGTTAAATATTTTACCCTCATGCCCTAAAAAAAAAAGTGGCGGGGAGCTGCTTTCTTGGAACGCTGCAGTTCTTGAGGGGTAGGACCACCCATCATCCCGTTAAACAAGTTCTGGATTTTAACCTAACAACAACAATGAATGAATGGTCATATGGTTCCGAGTCAGGATGGTGTGGAAAGAAATTTGGAGATGATGGTGTTCCCATGCACCTGCACCTTGTTTTTCTAGATGATAGAGGTCATGATTTCACCGTAGCAGTTACCCAGGAATTGCACCGAACTTCTCTGATCGTCTCTGATTATATTGTCTACTCCAAGATAGGGAACTTAATGTCTTGCAGATGTCCCTTGTTTTGATCTCGCTGAAAAATGTAATGGTGCTTTATTGGAAGTAGAAAGAGGTCATACTTCAGGTACATGCTAAGGGTTGTCATTCCGAGTGCTTACTAAGAGCAACAGCAATGTACTGTGGAAATTGCTGTCTGTTGTTTGATTGAGCTTCTTTATTTAGCCGACGGTATAGCAACTCTGGAAAGACCAATAACGTTGAATTATATGATGTAACTGTAAATATTTAATGCATCATTAACTTACAGCCTTCAGAGCTATATTTTCATTATTTACACAAACGCCCTCTGGTCACCGCCAGCATGGAGTCAAGTCTCTTAACAATAAACAGATGTATATAAAAGTAATTTCTATAATACACTGTATGCTTATAGTCTTCAATCTCTAGTATTTACGCGATCAAAGATATGCTTGCACAACCACTATAATACACTATAACTGAGATGATTTATAGAATTAACTGAATATTTTCTTTTAGGTGACATTCGACCGCTATGACAACACATAGTTTCAAAAACAGCAAGCAAGAATTTAACTTTGGACCATGGAAACTAACTGCCAACAAAAGCCATATTATGAAATCAAAGGACATTGAAAAGTATGAAAATAACATCTTTGATTTCTAAACTAACTTACTGTCTAGTAATATCTCCATTTGCAAAAAGTAGAAATAATAACTTACTGATCCTGGATCAGGATAAGTCAAACATTTATAAGTGCAGCACCTTATCTGTTATAGTCAAAAAAATAAATTGTCTCCTGGGGTCATGTCCAGCAAGAGGGGACCCCTTTATCTACTCATCATTTAATATGTGCTGTGACAGTAAAGGATAAGGAGGCAAATGTCCTTGATTTTTTTTTTAAATGAAGAAAGGATTAATTTTTATTGTACTTGTTCTCTGAAACTGATGAAAATCCCTCCAACTATCACATGTATGAATAGATGACAGTTTGGGAGGACAGATGAAGCAATTTTAGTTGAGCAAAGTGAAAGGATCGGGCTCTTAACATTTGATGACTTTGGAGGCTTCAGGTTGAGCTTGGTAATCTTCCTGAGTTCATTGTTGAGGATGTTTAAAGATATAGATAGATGATTTATCTGTCCTTATGAAGATAGCTGTTAAGTTGTGTTTTTTTACAAAATCTCAGTGACACATGGAGCTGAAGAAACTGCAGACAGGGTTCGAAACTTGCAAGTTGTTGAGATCGAGACCCATATGAGATTGCTAATTTTTCAACATCGAAAGTGCTTGTCCTGATTTGCAGAGAAAGCAGGTGCTGAAACATACAATGGGTTAGCTGGCTTGTCACATGATTCCCTCTCTTCAATTGTCCAGTTTCCCCAAATATTTTTGGGTTACAGTGGATTCCATGTGTATAACTTACATGATCAGATGACATCTGGACTACTTCTTTTCAGAGCCAGAGCCTCATTGTTCAGGTGGTTAAATCTAAGCTTGTCTGTAACACAGCAAAATGGTCATATGGTATGGTTGTTGGTTCTACAGTCTGCTAAAAGCTAAATTCATGTTCAAGGTGACTGAACCTTTTCAACTCCTGTATGTACTGTCCTGTATGTACATTCCCTTCCTGATGGGCAAAACTAGAATTTGAAGTTGACTTGTTGCAAGCTGGAATCAAAATTGCCCAAACTTGATTTGACTTTTCCTGTATTTTGTAATGGAATTGTAGGAGCTTGAATACAATGTGAAAAACTATTTTCCTAGAAGTTTAGCCAAAATTCTTGATGAATTTAATAGAACGTATGCTCAAGAAATGGGATTTATATTGAATAAGTTGGATCCATAATTTTGTTTTAGTTTACACTTGAATGTAAACCTAGATCTTTGGTCCTTTTGTGGAGCAATGGTAGTATCCTCACCTCTAGACTAGGAAGCTTCACCTGATGAATCTCCTGCAGGGCAGGTGGGACATTGAGGTGTGTAATAACATATATGAACGAGTTGATAAGAAAATATTTAAACCTAGATCTTCCAGCTGATTGGTGACATTGTTGATGATGTGTAATTTAAGTAAAAGTTCTTTATTGGATGCTGTCTATTTTAATGTTTTCAACTTTACTCTGACTGATTAACAACACAGGTTAGCTCAGGAAATGAAAATGCATTCCCTTCCAGAGATGTTGTTTGGTGATAATATCTTAAAAGTGCAACATGCGGGAGGATTTGGAATTTCATTTAATGCTACAGATGCCTTAAGGACAGTGGATAACGGCCATGGCACAGTGAAAGTTGCATGTGCGGAGGCGTGGCAAGAAAGCAGGTGAGGTCAGATACCTTAAGTCCAAAAAATATTATTTAGTTTAGTAGATAATGTCTTAAATAAGAACCAGTGGTTTTAATCATTGCTAATATGATGCCAGTTTGATTATTTATATCTTGTTTTTGAAGTTTTCTTTTTCACAGGTGATTCAGATTAACTTTCAGATATTGGAATCAGAGTATTACTATATTTTATAATTTCATAGTTAAAAGTGGGATTATCTTAATTTGGAGGTGAGTTTTGCCTGATTGCAGAATGAATTAAAGTAGGTTTTGCATAATAAATTTAAGATAATTATTTGTTTTAATCTTAGGGCCGATTCCGAACACTCTAAAGAAGTTGTTAAACCCTATGATTGGACTTTTACTACAGATTATAAAGGAACATTACTTGGTGACGAGTTAAAGCTAAAGGTAATTTGTGACAACGTTCACTTTACTCGACCTATTTGTTATATTAGTATTAGTGCTTAAGAATATTCCGTAGATACATGGTTATATATAATGGCTGGAAATTTGATCTAATGAAGTGAATCTTCAAAATGTTATCAAATTTATGAACTCTTTGCCTTCTTATTAGGGTCATCGCAATGTCCAAGGATAATTTTATCCATGTAATAATAATAACTTTGTTATTAGATAGTAATATGTAGCCATTCTTTAGTTGGTTGAGTGATACGCATTCATCTCATTTCTAGGTTACTCCTACAACTGAACGTATTGATTTGGAAAAATTGAAAACAAGAGAGCAGATCATGTATTTTGAAGAAGTTTTGTTGTTTGAAGATGAACTTCATGACCATGGTGTCTCTATGCTCAGTGTGAAAGTGGTAAGATATATAGTCTTGCAGTTCTCATTACAAGAGTTGTTAATGACACCGTTCTGTAAGCAGTGAAAGCTGAAAATAAAATATGTATAGTGAATTCTCCGGGGTAAGTACTGGGATCATTGCCTTTTCTTATCAATGTTAATGACCTGAACTTGGATATACATGATGCAATTTCAAAATGTGCAGCTGTCCTGTATGTTGAAAGTATTGAGAACTATAAACTGTGAAACGTTACAGACTTTAACAGGCTGATGAAAGTATGTGGGAGATGAAATATAATACAGAGAATGGTGGTGATGTATTTTTGTCTAGAGTAAGGGAAAGGTAACATAAAACAAAGATTACAATTCTAAATGGGTGCCAGACTGAAGGAAGGGAAAGTGGGAGCATAATGCAAAAGTGTTTGAACGGATTACAATTGTTAATTAACATTCTGTGGTACAAGACACTGTTTATACCAGCATGTTGTCCCCTTGGTGATAGAGCTTTTGATTTGAAAATACAAATTAGGAGTAGGATTAGATCCGTTGGCTGTTGTGCGATTCAATGAGTAACTACACAATCCCGCCCACTCCATTTTTTTCAGGTTTTAATTTTAACTAATTTTATAACAGCAAAATAAAGATCAGATCAGAAAATCCACTTTATTCAGGTAAAAGTTAAAATATCGAAAAGACATTTGAAACATTTTAAAACCTATTGATTTATGACAATGAAGAAACTTGACATTCTATAAATGTAAAATTTCTTTTTCAAAGAGGTTGCTGAACAGTAATAATGAACAATTATAGTGAAACATAATGAACAATACAGACAAAATGCAGTTTTTCAGATAAAATTGTTCATTCAACAAAGCCTATTTCAACAGTTTCAACATCATGACTACGTTCACGGCAGTTCTGGCGCCACACTATTGGAAGATTGTGATTGCACTGGAGAGGGCGCAGACGAGATTCACCAGGATATTACCTGGGATGAAAAAACTCACTTATGAGGAAAGACTGAATAGCCTGGCAATGTTTACCTTGGAGTAGAGGAGGCTGAGGGGGAATCTGTTCGAAGTGTACAACATTATGACAGTTATGGATAGTGTCGATTGCGACAATCTCTTCTCCGTGGCAGATGTGTCTTAGACCAGCGGGCATAGGTTTAAGGTGAGGAGCAAATGCTTTAGAGGAGACCTGAGAGAGAACTTTGTTACCCAGGAGGTAGTAGAAATATGGAACGTGCTGCCCAAGAGGGCAGTGGAGGTAGAAACTCAGCAACATTTAAGAAGCATCTGGATGAGTACTTAAAATGCCAGGACATAGTAGGCTATTATCCAAGTACAGGTAAGTGGGATTATTGGAGTTATTGGTGTTTGTTGGTTGACATAAATGTGGTGGGCCAAAAGGCCTGTTTCTGTGTTGTATGAGTCTGTTAGGACGTTTTGTTACATGCATTGATTGGTGAATCTTGGGCTGTTTTCCTTGGAAAGGAAATTTGAGACAGTTGCTCGAAATCCTGAAGGGTCTGAGCAGTGAAAATAAGGAGAAACTGTTGAATAGATAGAAGCTTGGGGACCAGAGGATACAGGTTTAAATGGATGGTAAAATAACCAAAGCTGACAGAGAATAAACACCTAGTGTATAGTTAAAATCTGGAATGTACTGTCTGAGAGTGGAATGCAGGTACAATTAATCATGAGTTTCAAAAGCAAATTGGCTAATTATTTAAAGAGAAAAGAATTTGCAGAATTACTAGAAAAAATTGGATGAGTGGGACCAGCTGAGTTGCTCGTGCAGAGGGCCATCTGCATTGGAACATTCTGTGATTCAATGAATGGTGGCCTTTTTTTACCGTATAACAACTGTGGCTTTGTTTTTCTTATCCCAATATCCTACTTTAAACATTAAAGGAACACCAGTGAAATCATTGTTTTGTTAAGTTTTTGTTTGGAGTAAATCATATTGGATCAGGCCAATGAAATATATCATGCAGTGCATGTATTAAATCATTTCTGTAATGTTCTTAATTTCATTTTCCTTCACCAATAGTTTTTATTCTTCTCTGTGCATTGCTGATCCTGATGTTTCGGCTCCCGTTGTAATGCCAGTCAGATTTTAAAATGAAGGTGGGGGGTGGCGCGCATGAAGAGAAACAAATACGATAACCTTTACCAGAGAAAAAGGTACTTGGCAAACTCATGGGACTAAAGGATGATATGTCCACTGCACCTGATGAGTTACATCCTCAAATTTTAAAGGAAGTAGCTACAGAGATAGTGGATGCACTGGCAGTAATCTTCTGAGAATACTTAGTTTCTTGGACAATTCCAGAGGATTGGACGACTGCCTATGTGACACCTTTATTCAAAAAAGGAGGGAGACAAAATACTGGTAACTGTAGGCCAGTTACCTTAACATCTATCATTGGGAAAACATTGAGTCTATTATAAAGGAGACAGCAGCAGAACATTTGGAAATGCATAATATAATCAAGCAGAGTCAGCATGGCTTCACGAAGTGTAAATCATGCCTGACAAATTTATTAGAATTTTTTGAGGTGGTAACAAGCGTGGTAGAAAAAGGGGAGCCAGTGAATGTAATATATTTAATGTACAGCATGTGAGGCTACTTAATAATATGAGCGCATGCTGTTGGGGATAGTATATTAGTATGGTTAGTGGGTTAGCTAATCGATCGAAGGCAGAGAATTTGGGATAAAAGGGACATTTTCAGGATGGTAATCTGCAAGTAGTAGAGTGACAGGGATTGGTGCTGGGGCATTATGTATTAATGACTTGGATGATGGAAGTGAATGGACTATTATCACGTTTCTGAATGACGCAAAAATGGAAGAAATGATGATACGAAGAGTCGACAGACGGTTATAGACAAGTCAAGTGACTGGGCAGAAACTTGGTAGATGGAATATAAGATGGAAAAATGCAAGTTTATGTAGTTTGGCAGGAAGAGTAAAAGAATTGAATATTATTGAAATGGTCGGCAATTAAAAAATCTTCAGCACAGAGGGATTTGGGCATCCTCGTGCATAAGTTATGAAAAGCCAGCATCCATGCTCAGTGGATAATAGGGCAGACAAATGGACTTCTGGTTTTCATTTTAAAGGCACTGAAATATATAAAGAGGGAAGTCTTGTTAAACCATACAAGGCACGCATCAGATCACATGTGGAATATTGATCTCCTTGTCTAAGGAAAGATGTACTGACATTGTTGGCGGTCCTGCGAAGGTTAACTGGCTAGATTCTGGATGTGAAGTGACTTTCTTACGGAGAGAGGTTGAGTAGGTTGGACCTGGCCTTTGAGTGTAGAAGAATGTGAGGTGACCTAATTGAAACCCTTAGTAGGATAGATGTGGAGAGGTGGTTTCACATAGTGAGGTAAATTGAGGATAAGAGGACATAATCTCAGAGCAAGAGGTTTACCTGGTTAGGAAGGGATGAGAAGGAATTTTTTCTCTCCCAGGCTGATGAACGTGTGGAATTCTTTACTGCAGAGGGCTGTTGAGGCTGGGTCATTAAGTATATTTAAGGCTGAAATAGATAGATTTTTAAATCAGTAAGGGAATTGAGGCTTATGGGAGGAAAGCCAAGAAAGTGGAGTTGAGTATTTTTTCAGCCACTGTCTCATTGAATGGCAGAGAAGACTTGGTGGGCCAAATAGTATACTTCTGCCCATATGTCTGTGGTCTTTATAAAGTCACCAAATACACTTTAATTGAAATACTGTGTCCATCTATGACTCCAAATCTGGCCACATATTTTAGGCAGAATGTCAAAGCCTTCGAGAAGGTTAAAGAGCTTTCTCAGAATGGAAATAGGATGAAGGACAAAGAAAGATAATGTGGATGCTGCAGATATGAATTAACGACCAGAAAAATTTGCGAAACAAAGTTAATGCTTTAGATTGATGATCTCTTGTTAGAAAAGGAAACATTTAGAGATGTGATTCTCCTAGTCTGATCAATTTGTCATTGGTCTCCTACATTATTCCAATGACGTTTGCCTAAAGACTAAGGAACAGCATTTTTTTTGATAATATTAGAGCCTTCCGGATTCAAATGGAGTTTAACTATTTCAGATCCCATTATTTTTAAGATTTTTTTTGTTCCGATGTTGGATAGCTACTGTCAATGATAATAGGAACTGCCGATGCTGGAGAATCTGAGTTGACAAGGTGTAGAGCTGGATGAACACAGCAGGCCAAGCAGCATCAGAGGAGCCTTCTTCAGAACCAAAACGTCAGCTTTCCTGCTCCCCTGATGCTGCTTGGCCCACAGTGTTCATCTGAAGAAGGGTCTCGACCCAAAACACCAGCTTTCCTGCTCCCCTGATGCTGCTTGGCCCACAGTGTTCATC
>JAHRHZ010000032.1:11474020-11594381 GCA_024137785.1 Ginglymostoma cirratum
ACCAGCTTTCCTGCTCCCCTGATGCTGCTTGGCCCACAGTGTTCATCCAGCCCCACACCTTGTTATCTCTACCGTCATTGATGTTGCTCTTCATAAACATACATATATATACAGTTCATTAATCCATCTTTCCCCACTTACATATCCCCTTACTATCTTCTTCTGCCTTTCACAGTCATCTTTTATATAACTTAATATCTCCTGTCTTCCAGCTACCTTGTCACAGACTTTCCCTATACTATTTCCAATTTTTACAATACCAAGATTTATTATTACCATAACATGTTGCTTGCTTAAAATGTAGTACAGCTCTAAAGTTTGCCAGTTGTCATAAAACGTAACTGACCTGAAATGTTAGCTCTACGTCTGTCTCCACAAAGATCTATGTAGTGGACATGTTCAAAGGATTTTCATAAGATTAAACAAATTGAAACTATTCACCAGGAAGACGATGCATTACCAAAGCACACAGATTTATAGGTTTGGTAAAGGAATCAGAGATACTTCCTTTCCTCAGTGAGTTGTGGCCTGGAATGCACTGTGTGAAAGGGTGTTGTAAGTGACAGAGTAGTAATTTTCAAAAGCAAACTTGATATATGTTGAAAAGGCAAGAAAATGAAGGAGAAGTAGAGGCTTGTGGCATTTGAGGCAAGTGTATTTGAATAACCTATTCATCTGTTTTTCAAGAGAGTGATGCCATCTAGTTTCTTTGTGCTGCTGCGGTTTTTCTTGAGAGTTGATGGAGTACTTATACGGACAAATGATACGCGAGTTTATCATGAGGTAAGGATGGATAATAATTATTTACGTTTTCTATTGATATTTTAACTCAGTTTATTTACAAATATTTTGACACACCTCTGGGACTTGAAAACAGGCATTCTGGCCCAGAAGTAGGGACATAACCACGAGGCCATAAGTTTATATATTGTATTCATATTGTGGTATTAAAACAAAATATGATATAATTTAGTAACTATAATACATGCAGATGAACTGTAATTTTAAGTCTGTACTGTGCAGAGTTATCATCCATTCTTATTTATTCCCCATGAACCTTTTGGATTTTCCATTGGATAAGACTCATTAGATCACAGAATCAAGTTCGATGATCATTTCCAATCCAGTGCTGTATGAACGACATATTTGTTTTGCTTTGTTTCCTTCTACTCTTTACAGGAAGTGTGTCCCTATTTCAACCTCAAATGCAATACTTCTCATGTGTTGCTGACACTAAGTCTCTGCAATAGTCCAGCTTTTTAATGATACAATGTTTACTGCTATTATCCACAAATTCAAATTAATACTAATGTCTGTAGTTGTAGTGAGGCTTTGTTGTGGACACCCATTCCTCTCCCCATGCCCACACACAAAGTCAGCAATCAGCAAAATCATCAGATCTAGTGAGGACTTGCCCTTTTTCTGTTCTCCTATCTCCCATAAGAAACTCCGTAAAAGATTAAACCTTGTTCTTTTGGGTTTCAATGGCCATTTGTGAAATAACCACAACTGAATAACTGATTTGCCCCGAGAATATAATTTTGTATTTGTGTAATGTTAAATGCCTCTTTTATGATTAATTACAGGATTTTTAAAAAAGTTCTTATTTTTTGTTTGCTTATGATATTTCAGCATCCCTACTTTTACTCCACGTGTATGTTGCAATCATGATTTTTGCTGTCTGCAAATTTTTTAAAATGTGATTTGATTAGTGGTTTTTATTTACTAGTTGGCTGTCTGAGAATTTTTTAATGTGATAGGCCACTTGGACAGCCTGTCCAATTGCACATCAAGGAAGTTGAAGTTCTTGTCAAAAAGATCACTAACTCCCATGTGAAGCTTTCTGAGGGAATGAAAATTTTTGGCCATTTTTTTCTTGTCTTCATAGCAGTTTTGGGGCTGAAATGCCACATAGTCAACCTTGTTCATGAAGCCTCTACATACAAATAGATTTTGCCTTTCAAATCGTTTTGTGACTGCCTTCTACTTTGCCTTCAGTCTTGTTTTGCGCAAGAATAGATTTTCTTGGTAATTTTGCTCCAATAGCTCAGAGGCTTTCAGCTGAAATTTGCCAAATAAATAAAACTTCTAAGATACCACCATATTCTTTTGGGTTTTTCTCTCTCCATATTTGTCTTTCCACTTTTTATTTAATGTTTTCAACACTTGACAAAGACATGACTGAGCAATGTGGGTGAAAACGATAGAATGATTTAAGAAACAATTAGATATGAAGGAAATCTACAATTAGAATTTCATAGAATCCGTACAGTGCAGAAAGAGGCCATTCAGCCCACTGAGTCTGCACTGACCCTCCGAAGAGCATCCCACCCTTTCCCTATAACCCCATTTGGGGTTTTTACCATGACTAACACCTTTAACATAAACATTCTTGAACACTACTGGGCAATTGTTTTTTTTTCTGAATGGTTAAATACAAATGGATTGCATAACCTTCCTCATCTATAACTGTAAAATTTTCAGAGAGGAGGCTATATTATTTTATACAAAATGTATTTTGCAGTTTTCAAAATTTAAGGCCATTCTTAGTTCTTCCCTAAACCCAAAATAAGAAATAAAATATTGCTGATGCTGGAAATCTGGAACAAAACAGAAAATACTGAACATGGCAAAGAATGAAGAAAGAAAATATGACGATGTTTCAACAACGACCCTTTATCAGAACCCCATACCCAGGCCCTTATAGGAACTGAAAAGAATATGTTGAAGGAAAAAACATTGAATAGTGCCAAAACAGAAGTTGAAGCAGCAGTAATGCTTTCCCTTAAAGATCTAGACTGTGCATTCTGGTCCTTTCCAGAGAGATCTGGAAAAACAGTACATGAACTTAAAAAGTGAAGATCTATGAAAGGTGAGATAAATTTTTAATAAAGAAAAACATTTCTTTCTCTTTCAAAGGCTGACAAAAACTACCTTCTCTCTGAATACAGCTCCCGGGAAAGTAGTATATCTGCTCTTCAGGTAAATTTTTTGAAGCATCTGGAATTTGTAATTGAATTACTTAAAAATTAAAAGATTACCAGGCATTTTGGAAATGCAACACGTGAACAGTTGGCAAAAGGAAAGTGCACGTCAGATTTCCTTGTAACTCCTGTGCTGTTTTGCCAAATCTGATGGAATGATGACCTGAGATTGTTAATTTCACCTTTCATGCGCAGGAGTGTTTGTGGGAATTCTTTGTGTGCGCCCATTTTAGTGCCCTAGATTGGGAGGATAATCCTTCTACAAAGGATGCATTTACAGATCAGTTGTAAAAACAACAGCACTTTAGGCAGCACCATGGTTGAGTTCTATATGTATAGTAAGGAACTGACAGTCTATTTTATGATCCAAACATTTTATGGCATATTAAAGCTTGGGCCAGCTTTTGACTAAAAATAAATGGGCCCTGAAATTATGCTGTCGCATACTATGCAAAAATTTCTTTCTATCATTCTCATCAGATATCATCATTCTCATCAAAATATCATCAGATATTTTTTCTTTTGCCATTTTACTGCATGTGTTAATTAGTTTGAAATACTTGGGTGAATGTGTTAAGTATTGATGCGTTAGAATCTCATAGTACATTTTCAGGACCCTGGATTGGTGGGGGGATGTTAAAAAAACTTTTGCATGTAATTCCCTAAACCTAATCGGATTCACTTTTGTTTCAGAATGTTCCACAGTATCTTTTTACTGATCCGAATGAGATCTCAAAGTATTTACCCCTGAAAAAGCTAATCTGTGAGAAGTTGGAATTCCCGGAAGGTGTGGATAACAACACTACATTTGAAAATATGCAGAACTGCGTTGCAGGCAGAGAATCAAGACAGACGTGACATTCTGCTACAGAAAGAGAGGAGTTGTATGCTCTTTATAAGTAATAGACTAGTATAATCCTATTTGATTTACTTTTAGTAGCTGCCAGTATACTACTAAAAACTACTGCAGTGAATTTTGTGTTGTAAAGCTGCAGCTAACGTTCTGACAGCTGTAATGGGACTATTTATCAAAAACAACATTTATTTTCTGGCTTGCTTTAAGAATTCAGGCTTAGTTGTAGAAGCCAAAATATTGTGAGCAGTGCAGCTTTCAGTCTGATTTTTATGTGCAAGTTATTGATGTTTCTATTTTTTTTGCTAATGAAATCTTGAATCTATTCAAGTTCTGAAAAGACAGATGGAATTTTTAACTGGTTATTTGTAATTAAGGTAAAAATTAGTTGATTTACAACAGGTTGATTGAAACAGCACTGTTCATAATGTGCTGTAGTATGGGAAAAAGCTTGAACTGTACCACAGCATTTGTACTTGTTTGTCACTAACACAACCCCCTTGCATATGAGTAAATTTCAACATTTGTCCACATAGCCAATATCACAGGCAGCCATTTACTGCAAGTTACCTTTGTGCAGTTTTGTATTACTGATCAGTTAATGTAAGCCAATAATGGATATCATTAAAACAGTGGAACTGTGTAATCCATAAAATCTAAATAAAGATTGATTTCTGAATAGGTTCATTCTTGAAAAAATCTGAAGTTGTTTGTCTTATAGTCAAGATTGATAAACTTAGCAAAATTTACTTTAGATTGAAGTGTGTTAACTTTTTGATAAATGAATCAAGTCATAAATAATGCTGTAAATCTGAAATAAAAGCAGATCAGATCATCAATGTAGAGAGAAACAGGTCAAGAGAATCTGTCTCTCTCCCAAAGATGCTACCTGACCTTCCAGCATTTTCTGCTTTTATTTGATTTCCAGCATTCACAATAGTTTGCTTTTGATCAGGGAGAAACAGACAGTTTAGTACACATGCCATTTCTAGAACAAGGTACAGAAATCTATTAAGATAGAAATTAGCACTTAACTTTTAGATCTTGCTTTATAACCTTTATAAATTCTAAGGAAAGCTATGATGTATCTGGCCTGCATTTGCAATTCCTGGACAAGGGTTTCCTGTTCAAACCTATTCAGCAATGTACGAGTTCAGCAGCAAAGGAGATCTTTGCAGAAATCATGTCTCCATTTTTAGCAGTGTGCTGTGGTCTGAGACTTAAATGACCGGCAGCATATCCAGTCACTTGGACAGCTCCAGTGGAAGGGTAGAATGTAGGTAAGTGTGGGGTTAGGCTGGCAGCTGTTTGGGGTGTTTAGGGTGCCAGATTAGATGTGATTAGTGTGCTAACTGAGCGGGGTGCCAGGTAAGTGAAGAAGTGTTGGGGTGGGTTAGGGGGTGCCTGGTCCAGCAACGGGAGGAGAATGTTGCATTGAAGTTGGAGGGAAGCGAGATCAGGCTGACAGGGAAGTGAGGGCAAAGTGTTGATTTCAGTTGGGACGATGTTTGTTGGATTTGGTAGAGGAACTGAGTAGAAATTTCAGGTTGGGCCAGGGTCTAATTGTGCGTAAAGTCTTCAGGCCAGAGAGAGAGGGAGTGTGGTCGGGGATGGTTGTCTAGGATAAGAGGGCTGTAAAGAGTCGGATCATTTATCAGTCTGTGGTTCGGGTTTTCGGTTTAACTGTAACTCAGGAGTTACTGCAGGTTTTTAATCCTCTACCCCTTTCTGGGTAACTATTAAACAGAATTGACTCAGAACCTCTGAAGTTTCTAATTCGGGGCTTTTCTGGTGGGTTCCAAATGCAAGGGAATTGACAATCAAAAGTTTAAATTTCTCGGGAAATTCTCATGGAGTCTGCTGCTTTGGAAATTCCATATGGTCCTATCAAATAACTCCAATCACTCCTGCTCCAGTGACTCTCTGGCCATCAGAATATTTGGGCCAATATCGTTCAGAGAATGCAAAGGAGATTTAGTGATGCCCAGATTCCCTACCTTGTTTAAGCACACAAGTGCCTGATAATATGGCAGCCTAAAGTGAAAAGATAGATCTAATTTGGATGAAGTCATTTTTCATCTCTCATGAGATCTAATATTAGGCCAGAACTCTCTGCAGCTATAACAGCCACTATACCCTTGCACCCTGCCATCTATCGAATTGATTCTGCTCTCTAGTTGAGTTAAATGAAACTCAAATATTTTTTTCTCATTAATGTACTTACATTATTAATATGTTTATGAGGACTTGTCTTTTTTTAAAAAAAGACAAGTTTCTGGAAGATCACTTTGGACTCTCAAAAACACATATTGGAAGAAACAATTAACCAAGCAAATAACTGGAGCCTTTTAGACTATGGAACTACTTGGACTGGTTTACAGATAAGTCACATGTCTGAATGTACTGCTGTCTGGAGTTTTGGGTTGTTGGATATTGTTTGGAAAAGTTGGGTGGGGTGTAGCTGGCCAAGAGAGAAGTTACCTAACTCATATCTACATTTTTGAGAAACCCCTTTAGAATCTAGTGTGAGAGCTGGAAAACTGATGTAGCAATTCTCCTGAGAAGCTTCTGGAAGACTGCTTAACATCATCTCAGTGAAAACCTTATTAAAAGATCCCAGTGACGACGGCATTTACCAGGATGCCAGACCAAAAGAATTCCGGAACATTTAATATCCTAGTCAAGGTGGAGGTAGAGTAGGGCTCCTCACCAGAGCTTGTCTGCACTGATCGCATGCCTTTCTTGTTTTTTTTCATTCTTTCCTCTTTGTTTCTTTTAGTCGTTTATTGTTTACAGCTTGCTTGTGGAGGCAGTGGCGGCAGCGGCAGGGGGAGTTTGACGATTGGCCAGGAGGCAGCTGGTCACAATCGGCGGCATTGCGGCTTCA
The DNA here is from genome assembly GCA_024137785.1 of Ginglymostoma cirratum. NCBI lineage: Eukaryota > Metazoa > Chordata > Chondrichthyes > Orectolobiformes > Ginglymostomatidae > Ginglymostoma > Ginglymostoma cirratum. The sequence continues at coordinate 11,480,745 of JAHRHZ010000032.1, forward strand.
TTGATGTCTGGAGCGGTACATGTGGGACTCTGCAACGAGGTGCCTAATGCAGCAACAGACAATGGCAGTGGCTGGGGCACAGCGCGAGCCTGGATGGTGGCAGCAATGCAATGGCAGCAACAGATGACGGTGGTGAGTGGTGAAAGATAGCAGCAGTGGCGGTCAGTCACAAAGGATGATGGCAGTGGTAAAGCAGTGGTCAGGGCTCAAGCTTTGCCAGTGGCAGTGCAGCCTGGCATGCCCGATGGTGGCGTCGGCGGCTGGTGAACACAGGTGGGTTCCCAGCACGGGAAAGCATGCACAGCACAGGGGAGAGCGAACCCTATCAGGGAAAACCCAGCTTGGAACGTCTGTAGGCCCATGACTTAAGGACTGTAATCTTTGACACTTTATTTCTTTAATTTTCCACATTTATACTAAGACAGTAGTGTTGAACTTTTTAACTTGTGTCTTTGTATTTCTACTTTTGTAACTGCGATTTTGTACCTAAGATGGAGCCGCATGTGGCGACATTGTACACTTTTCACAGTACCCTTGTACCCCATGCTTGAGTACATGTGACAATAAAACAGCGGCCCTCTGATGTGGCGTCTTCTCGGCCCAGCATGGCAGTCTTCTGGCGGTATGTGGCAGTTTCTTGGCCTGGTATGGCCTCAGGGCGGTTGCCTGGTCTCAACATGATTCCAGAGCGATCTCCCAGCCTCATGAACCTCGAGGTGAAGCCTGCGTGGACCGGAGGCTAGGTGCCAGCACAGTCTGGGTTAGAAGACCATTGTTCTGAACTTTCTATTTCTGCAAACATCTGGACATTTCTGGACATTTTATTTCTTAGATCTTGTAACTGAAGAAGCTGTACCTAGGTATCTTTGTACTCAAGGTGGTGCTGTAATTGACGACTTATAAATTGTTCATTGTACACATCGGGTATGTGACAATAAAGCTAATTCAGTAAAACCTAAACCTAAATCTAAATCTTAGCTTTTTCTTCAAGAAGAAACTATTATTTAGCCAAGGTGCATTTTTTTACAACAAAAGTTGATCTCTGCAGAGAAGGTTCCATTATTTATTCTTTAATCAGCATGTATAGTTTTAAAAAAACAAGGATTGCTGAAGGATTAGTGCAGGTTTTAAAATAAAATAACCTGACAATCACTGTAGGTACTATTTACGCAACTGTTTGTTCAAGCAATAATTGAAGTGTAGTTTGCAGATAAGCTGGAGCTAAGGGATGTGTTAAGTGAAAATTCAACCAGCAACAAATAGCTGATTTGGTCGGTAGTCGAGTAACCAGATATTGATGGCAAAGGGCTTCTGCCTGCCAACATCTATGTGATCTTTTAGGTAGTAGAATGGTTTGAGGCTGTAAAAATGATAGAATCTTTCAGATCTGCATCGCTCAGAAGCTCTCTCTGTTTACTCCAGTAAAAGTCAATTTAAGCCTGATGAAAAGCAGTTTATTTTTCCTTTGGCAGTTGGTGTAAAAACTGTGACTTTTAATTAACATTTATAAAAGCTATCTAACTTATTAATCAGTGATTTTGTGCTTCCTGTATATCAGTGAAAGTATCCAGAGAAGCAAGACTGACGTGCAGTGTTCTGATCAGCACAAGAACCACCTCAGCAGATCCTGTGGACAGAGACCACTGAATTTGCCAGTTTTCTTTCTCTGTAATATCTATGTTTGTTTCTCCTGTCTGTGTCTGACTGTGTATTTGTACGTAAGTAGGAGTTTATAAGGTAATTGGAGTTTTAACTAATAGAGTTACATATGAATATTCATAATTGTTTACCTGTAGCTGGAGTCTACTTGCTTGTAGCAAGAAGTCAATCTTGTTAAGTATAGAAATCTGATACATGTTTTCTGTTCACTCAAATCTAGAAGTCATATAAAGTGGAGAATTTTGCAAACTTCTAAAAATCTTTAATTTTTGTGATGAATCAGGGAACAGTAGGCTTGATTATCCAGCATGTCTCCCCAATGAGACATCACAAAATAAACCAGGGCTGGCAGATTTCTTTCTTCTTCTGAAATTAACATAAAGTATATATCAGATCATATTGATACACAGGTAAACATTTAAATAAATACTCTGACAAGGGACCACTGAAAGATACTGGAGTATTCTCCCCTACCTTGGCCAGAACAACAGAATCATGTCTTTTTTTGCAAACATGGGTGTGGCTTTGCCTGTACGAAGTCTCTGGTTATTAAATCCCTTAGTTCATTAAACACTCAAGAATTTTGAACCTGTCCAAGGCAAAACAGTCAGGTTCACTGGCACCTCATCCATCAACTAAAACATCCACTGCCTCGACCAGTAACACTCACTCAAGTAGCCTCATTGTGTGCTTTTTGCAAGAAGCATTGCAGAAATTCACCAAAGCTCCCCCAGACAGCACCTTCCAAACCCTCAACCACTTCCAGCTAGAAAGACAAGGGTAGCAGATCATAGAAATACCACAAGCTGCAAGTTCACCTCTAAGTTACTCACGATCCTGATTTGGAAATGTATTGCTGTTCCTTCACTGTCACTGGATCAAATCCTGGAATTCGAATTGTGGATCTACTTCCAACACATGGGCTTCATGTGAAATAGTGATGCTCACAGCTCTTGAGCTTTTATTTTAGAAGGTCAGGTACACACTCTAATCAGAACTGGACGTCGTTAGACATTAATTTTTAAACAGTCTCCGAGTATGGACAAAGGCACACGGGCTGCAAAAGTCTCAGCTATTCATGGCAATTCTGAATTCTAGAGTTTCGTAGTTGAATTAATTCTTTTAATTAATTAACTAAATCAAATATAAATTTAAATCTCCAAATGCCATTGGTTATGACGCAGTTTTGTCCAAGTTTACTGGAGAGATTTAAAAGAAAACCGTACAGAAATGTTTTGAGGTGTGACTGGCCCTCGAAAAGACTTACAACAGTACCTAACAACATTTTACAAGTAACAAGCATGGGGCTGGATGAACACAGCAGGTCGAGCAGGAAAACTTGACGTTTCGGGCCTAGACCCTTCATCAGAAATGGGGGAGGGGAAGAGGGTTCTGAAATAAATAGGGAGAGAGGGGGAGGCGGATAGAGGAGAGGATAGGTGGAGAGGAGGCAGACAAGTCGAAGAGGTGGAGAGGAGGCAGACAAGTCGAAGAGGTGGGGATGGAGCCAGTAAAGGTGAGTGTAGGTAGGGGGGTAGGGAGGAGATAGGTCAGTCCAGGGAGGACGGACAGGTCAAGGGGGCGGGATGATGTTAGTAGAAAGGAGATGGGGGTGGGGCTTGAGGTGAGAGGAGAAACAGGTGAGGGAGGTGGAGATGAGCTGGGCTGGTTTTGGGATGCTGAGATAACAAGCATGGGGCTGGATGAACACAGGTCAAGCAGCATCATAGGAGCAGGAAAACTTGATGTTTCGGGCCTAAACCGGTTGGGGGAGGGGAGATTTTGAAGCTTGTGAAATCCACATTGATACCATTGGGCTGCAGGGTTCCCAGGCTGAATATGATTTGCTGTTCCTGCAGCCTTCGGGTGGCATCACTGTGGCATTGCAGGAGGCCCAGGATGGACATGTCATCTGAGGAATGGGAGGGGGAATTGAAATGGTTCGCGACTGGGAGGTGAAGTATCCTCTCCTCTATCCGCCTCCCCCTCTCTCCCTATTTATTTAAGAACCCTCTTCCCCTCCCCCATTTCTGATGAAGGGTTTAGGCCCGAAATGTCAAGTTTTCCTGCTCCTATGATGCTGCCTGACCTGCTGTGTTCATCCAGCCCCATGCTTGTTATCTCGGATTCTCCAGCATCTGCAGTACCTATTATCTCTTTTACAAGTAACACTCCGGTCAGAGCAATGTGGGAGCAGTCGGAACCTATTTCCGATGAGGCTGGTTTCAGTCGGAAGTTGCGGAGGGCGGCACTGGCCCGGAGGTCTGAGAAACGTTGGAATCTGTCAGGAACGTGGCGGCCCCGGACGCGAATCCGACCGTCTCCAGGTAACGGCGGCCCCGGGCGCGAGCCTGACCGTCTCCGGGTGACGGTGGCCCGTGCACGGCGCGTGGACATTGTGCCGTTTTCGCGCTGTAGGAGACTGAGCGATTCCGCTCTCGTCAGGGATGTGAGCCCCGTTCCGGGATCCATCACAGTCACTAGCTCCTGTAGTCGCCCTCTGAATCCAATCCGACATTCAAACCATCTTTCAGAGCAGGCCTTTGTCAACCTTCACCAAACTCCACCAAGTGTAGTTCATCTGTTCACTTCACAGCTCCTTCGCTTAGTTCAGTGCCACTAAATAGTTCCATCCTCAGCTTTATGAGGAAAAGGTAGGAAAGTGGCGATGAGGGATTATCAGATCAGCATTGAACGGGCGAGCAGACTCAATGGTGTGAATGGTTTAATTCTGCTCCTTAGTGTTTTTGTTTGGTCTGTGATGTATGCAATATCAAGCGATCAACTGATGTGTAAAGGTGACATTGAGCATGTTCAATCAGCAGAGTACAACGTGTCTCTTGTAGCTGAAGCATGTGTTCCCTTCGTCAGTCTTTATTTCCTAACTTTCTTCATTCGTTCACGGTATGTGGGTGTCACTTGAGACCAGCATTTGTATTCCAACGCTAAATGTTTTTAGAATGAGAGATATGCACAATGAACAATTAACCACATGGCAGTGAATCTGCAGTCATATAAAGGTAAGACCAGGTAAGAATGACAGATTCCCTTCTGTAAATTGCACTTGTGACCCAAATTAGTTTTTATGATAATTGTAATGGTTTAATGGTCACCATTACAATAGCTCTATCTTCCAATTTATTTTGTTAGTTGGATTCAGATTCTACTAGCTGCCTTGGTGGGATTGACTAGACTTTTGGATTACTGGTTCTGTGACATTACTACTATGCCACTATTTCTCTACTGTTCCATATCTTCTACTAATCTCTCTTCCTTAATCTCTCTGCTGACAATCTTTCCTGTTAGATTGCTGCTGCTTCCTTTGATGACTTCTTTCCTGGATATCCTCTGCCTAATATTTCACTCTCTCCACATTCGAATTCTGTCCCTGATCACTGTGGCCTTTCATTACTATTGCCTCCTCATGCTCCCATTCTATTTCTTATATGTAGAAGATGAAGATAAAATTTGCTGTCAGGTACAATGTGCTAGGCTGCTTTTGGCTATGCAGGATTTGCTTTTAATTATCCATTTATCATTTTAATTATTTCATGTGGTTAGTGAGTACATTAAAATGTGGATTCAGAGTGTGGCTGCAATATGCATATAATAATAGATAATGATATACTTTCCATATACAGTCCAAGGTTTTATGACTTGGGGACTGTGAATGGATTGATAACATCTCTATGGGCTATCATCCAGAAAATTCAGGATTATGAGTAAAAAGCTGACTAATATAACGTCTTCTATCAGAATCTGTTTCGGGTTGTTGAAACACATGGTTCTTTGTAAGAATACATTTCCTTGTTTTGTCTCTTCAGCTTTGGCCGCATCTGATTTAGAGTTTAAAAACTGTTGCTGCTTGACTCAGGAATTATGACCTTGATGTCTGTGAAAGGGGATGGTTGCAGAGCGAATATAACATGAGTGATATAAATTTCCAAGGGAAACTGAAACATTCCTTGATGCCCAGCACTGAATTCACAGAACTGGGATTGCATTTGTCTCAGATTAGCCTGGGGCTACTTATCCAACCAGTGTCTTGTTTGAGGTATTCTTGGTATGTCATAATGTGGTGGTGTCAACTGTGTTAGTACTGAGCCTAAGGTTTTTGCTGCATCCTGTAAAGGATTCGTGGTTATACTTTAGAATTAAGCTGATATGTAATGTTTACATGTTTCAGGTTGCTTCCAGCTAATTTCAACTGCTGGAATTTTCCTCATTTCTCACTATTCTGCAGTCGAGAAAGAGCAATGTTTATGAAACCTTTGACAAGGTCCCACATGGGAGACTGATAAAGAAGGTAAAAGCACATGATATCTGGGATGACTTAGTTAGATGGATCCAAAATTAGCTTAGCGGTAGGAAACAGAGTGTGGTAGAAGGCTGTTAATTTGACTGGACAGTGGCATACTACAGGGATAATTGCTGGGTCTCTTATTGTTTTTGATAGTTGGATAGCTCAGTTGGCTTGATAGCTCATTTGCAATACAGAGGAATACTATCAGTCCAGGAGCATAATGGCCTGGTATGTCAACTGCTCTGCCCAGGACCCTAAGAAACTACAGAAGGTTGTATGTACAGCCCAGACCGTGGCAGAAGTCAACCTTCCATCCATGGACTCTATTTATAAAGCTGGCTGCTGCGTAAAGGCAGCTAACATCATCAAAGACCCATCGTACCCTGGAACTGACCTCCTACAACCTCTTCCGTCAGGCAGAAGATACAGAAGCCTGAACACATGCACAAGCAGGTTCTGTAACAGCTTCTTTCTGGCTGTTATCAGACTGTTGAATGGACTCGAGCCTCAAATAATGTAACCTGTATGCCTCCAAGTCTTTTTGGTCTGTACATCCTTTGCTTCTTGTGATCTGCCTGTACCATTCGTAAACAAAGCTTTTCACTGTGTTTCGGTACATGTGACAATAAAATCAGTCAATCAACAGTGTGCGTTCACTTCCTGCACCAGCAAAGCTACTATGAAGGATGCTTCTTCACAACCTCTGCCTTGCCTGAGGCATTGTGACCCTCAGGTTAAATCCACACCAGTCATCTCACTCAACTAGACAGCAGCGCATGGTGTATTAGGACTATGCCACTTTGCCTTTACCCATATAAACTGTACAGATGAGATTGTGGGGGGCGATAAGTAAGTATGCAGATGACACAAAGATTAGCTGGGAGGTCACTCGTGGGGAAGAAGGTCTTCAGTTACTGGAAGATATAGACGGGTTGGTCAGATGGACAGATCAGTGGCAGATGAAAATCCATTGCCTACTGAAGGCCAGGCATCCGACATTCAAGTCAAGACATTCAAGACCTGGACCTTTACAGGAAGTCCAGATATGAGAGATGCCAAAGGCATTAGAGATGCTAAAAGGCAATACCAGAGTAAGTTAGAGACCCAATGTGCCACATGTACACCCGCTGTCTGCAGCAAGGCCTACGCGACATAATGGGTTACAAAATGAAGCAGAACAGAAGGGTGGACAAAAATACATCCCTCCCTGATGCGCTCAATGCTTTTTACACTTAGTTCAAACAGAAGGTCAGTGAAATGGTGTCACCTGACCCGACATCCCCGGATGCACCTGTTCACTGAGTTGCCACTGCAGATGCCTTCTTGAGAGTGTACCCATGGAAAGCAACTGGCTCAGATGAAGTCCCGACCATGCGCTCAGATTCTGTATGGACCAGCTGGTGGGAGAATTTGCTGACATCTTTAACGTCTCCTTGCTATAATTTGAAGTCCCCAGCTACTTCAAGAAGAAGTACCATCATCCCAGTGTCAAAGAAAATACATGCAAACGGGCCTCAATGACTACTGCCCAGTGTCTCTGACCTCTGTAATTATGAAGTGCTTCGAGAAGTTAGTCATGGCTGACATCAACAGTACTCTTGCAGTCAGCCTCAATCCCTGGCAATTTGGCTGTGGGCGCAACAGGCCCATGGCAGATGCCATTTCTCTAGCCCTAACCTCATCCCTGCAACACCTGGATCATAAGGATACTTAGATTAGGCTTCTACTTATTGACTGTATCTCCCCCTGACCGAACTAATCTCCAAACGCCGAGATCTAGGCCTCTGCTCTGCTTTCTGCAACTGGATCCTCGACTTCCTGACCCACAGACTGTGATCAGTGAAGATAGACAACAGCACCTCCCCCACAACAATCCTCAACACCAGTGCCCCGCAAGGATGTGTACTCAGCACTCCCTGTATACCCATGACTATGTCCAAACTGTATCCAGAAGTTCGCTGATGACACTACCATTGTAGACCTGATCTCAAACAATGACGAAACAGAATACAGGAAAGAGAATACTTGGTGATGTGGTGCAAAGTTAACAATCTCTCTCTCAATGTCAGCAAAACTAAAGAGCTGATTATTGACTCAAGGAAGCAAAGAGGAGAACACGCCCGTATCAAGATCAATGGAACGGAGTCGAGTTGGTCGACAGTGTCAAGATCCTAGGAGTGACGATCATCATCAACCTGCCCTGGACCACCCATGTTGATGTGACTGTCAAGAAGGCACAAGAACATCTCTTCTTCCTCAGGAGATTAAGGAAATTCAGCATGTCTGTAAGGACCCTCACCAACATTTACAGATGCACCATAGAAAGCATTCAATCTGGATGCATCACGGCTTGGTATGGCAACTGCTGTGCCCAGGACAGTAAGAAACTACTAAAAGTTGTGAACATAGCCCAGACCATCACGCAAGCCAACCTTCCTTCCATTGATTTCACCTACACTTCTTGTTGCCGCGGAAAGGCAGCCAGCATCATCAAAGGCCGCTCCCACCCCGGTTATAATCTCTTCCAACATCTTCTGTCAGGCAGCTTGAACACGTACCAACGTGTTCGAGAGTAGCTTCTTCCCTACTGTTGTTAGACTTCTTATTGGACTTCGCAAATTTCAAATCTAACATTGACCTTGCTTTTTATATACCTTCTTTGTAGCCATAACTTTGTATTCCTCGCTCTATTCAAACATTCTGTGATCTTTGTGTCTTGTATGTAATGATCTGTACTGTATGCAAAACAAAACTTTTCACTGCACTTAGGCACATGTGACAACAATAAATCAAATAAAATCAATTGCACCATTTAGAAGGCATCTGGATGCGTACATGAATAGGAAGGCTTTAGAGGGACGTGGGGCAAAAGCTGGCAAATGGGACTGGATCTGTTTAGGATCTGGTTAGCATAGACGAGTTGGACCGATGAGCCTGTCTCCGTGCTGTGTAACTCTATGACTCATGGTGTAATTTTGGCAAAATAGTTGAATGCCCATGATTTCTGATATGTTCAGCAACCGAATTATGGAGAAGGGTTGTAAAGCAGTTCTAATGAAAACTATAGGGTGCGTGTAGATAAGATTCATAGTGGTACTAGTATGTTTGGTTGACAAAACAAAATTAAAGAGAAACATAATTCAAAATAGACATCCCAGTGACCTGAAGATGTTGTTTCAACAAGTTATTCAAGGGTCATGTTTGTGCTGAATGGTGTATGTGGTTAGTTGACAGAGACAAATCCGTCACAATGAATGGAAATATGCATGCTGCCCTGCTTGTGTAGTTTTCGTCAGCTGTGGATTGCACCTAATGCTACAACTTGTCGTCAGATCATTCAAAACATGAAGAATGTCCAATTCAGTGGATGGCGAAGAAGTTGATTTATTGTAGTAGGATGTTGATGAAACTGAATGTGCCAGAGTTTAACCAGATCCAGTGTAGGATCCTTGCAGCGATTCCATAGTGACTCAGGTTGAATTCAGTTTACTTTTTTTGCATTGGGTGCTAAAGACAATGAAGTTGATTTCTTTTTAATGTTTTGGTTGTGGTTCAAGCTATCCTTGTAGAACTGTTTCATTAAATGAAACATGACAATGAATTAGTTTGATTGACGAGTTGTTTTCCACATTACAAAATGGCAACGATCCAGCATTGGCAGTTCAAGTTTTCTACTTTGTGTATGTATTGACTGCTGTTTCTGACCAGATTTTTTTAAAGCTTTAAACAATGACATGTATTTCACAATCAATGTTTATGTCTTAGAGGTTCACTGCACAATGTACCTTGCTCAAGATTAAATCTCCTTTATGTATGCTCCATTTCTTGCTTGACACTGTTGTATTTTAGCTGGTTTAATTTGGAATCAAAAGGTTTAAACTTTCACATTGCACCTTATCAAATTTGCACAATGTTTGCTTTTGGAGCGCTGCATTCATGATAATTGAAAGATAAAACACAAACAATGTATGGCAGTGCCTTATGAAAGATCCCATCTGTGGATACAAATTCAGTGGTAACCTTCACGGGGCAGCACGGTGGTTCAGTGGTTAGCACTGTTGCCTCACAGAACCAGAGATCCTGGTTTGATTCCAGCCTTGGGTGACTATCTATGTGGAGTTTGTATGTTTTTCCTATGTTTGCATGAGTTTCCTCCCCACAGTCCAAAGATGTGCAGACTAGGTGGATTGGCCATGCTAAATTGCCTATTGTGCTCATGGATGTGCAGGCTAGGTGGGTTAGCCATAGCGAAATGCAGTGTTACTGGGATAGGGTGGAGGTGTAGGTCTGGGTGGGATGCTCTTTAGAGGGTCACTGGACTCAATGGGCTGAGTGAGCTGCTTCCACATTGTAGGGATTCTATGATTCAAAAATGAATTAGATGAATACTTGAAGGAGAAATGTTCCAGGAATATGGGGAGGTGTAAGAGAACAGGATGAAGTAGATCGTTGTTGGAAAGAGTTGGCAGCAAAGAGACCAATCTAATGGCCCCCCTCAGTGTTGTGCAATTCTATGACTATTCAGCTGGCAGTAAGCTGAAGCACAGTAGTTTATACAAACTTGTACAATTAGGTTGTATAGTCATCTGACAGCAGCATAGAACTTGGGTGGCTCAGGGGCCTGGGTTCAGTTCCACCCTTGGGTGACGGTCTGTGTAGAGTTTGCACATTCTCCCTATGTCTGTCTGGGTTTCTTCCAGGTGCTCCGGTTTCCTCCCACTGTCCAAAGATGTGCAGGCAAGGTGGATTGGCCAAGCTAAATTACCCATAGTGTTCAGGGATGTGTAGATTAGGTGGGTTATAGGGGGATGGGTCTAGGTGGGATGTTCTGAGGGTCAGTGTGGACTTGTTGGGCCGAAGGGATTCTGTGGGATTCTATTAGCACTGCTACTGCCGCATCCTTTGGATACAAAAGGAGGACCATCAAACAAATACTAGTGTCCTCCTTGAAGTCAGCTTCAGAAACATTCAGGCAAAATTCCTCCAAAATCATGGTGTATTTAGATTTTCAAAAGGCTTTTGATAAGGTCCTCTTTAAGAGGTTAGTGGGCAAAATTAAAGCAAATGGGATAGGAAGTACAGGATCTGGAATTGGTTGACAACAGGAAAAGGGAGGAATAAATGTCTTTTTCTGAATGGCAGGCAGTGACTAGTGGGGGGGCCGCAAGGATCACTGCCCTGGCAATTCACGTTAAATATAGATGACCTGGATGAGGACACCACATGCAAGATTTCCATGTTTGCTGGTGACACAAAACTGGGCAGGGTTGTGAGGAGAATGCAAGGAGGCTTCAAAGTGATTTAGGCAAGTTGAGTGAGTGGGCAAACAAAGGACAGAGTACAATGTGGCTATATATTAACTTATCCATTTCAGTGTGAAAAACAAAAAACATATTATTTAAATAGTGATTTATTGGGAAATTGGATGTACCAAGGCATCAGTCAATGAAAGTAGACAGTCAGGTGCAACAAGCATTTAGGAAAGCAGTTGTTATTTTGGCCTTCATTGCAAGAAGATTTGACTTCAGAAGTTGGGATATCTTACTGCAGTTAAACAGGGCCTTGGTGAGGGCCTAAAAATTAATATGTGCCCCTGCCTCATAGTTGCAACTCAGAAGGAGATGCTGCTCTCAAAACATAACTTGCTTTCTTTCTCCATAGAGGATAGTTTAATCTGAAGAGTATTTCCAGAATTTACTGCTTTTCTTACTTCTGTTTAAATTGTTTGATACCCAATTAGTGCAAAGAGCAGTAAGGTAATCAGTCAGACTTTCACAACATGGTCATGTTTTATGTCAAAATTGAGACTTTTTTTCTTTTCCTCAAAGAAATGCTGAAGAATGTTGGCAGAAGACCAGAATCTGAATCTGAGAGAGAGGATGCTGATACCAGCAAAAGAGTCAAGTTAGATCCGAATGTTTCTGGCTCAGTTCTCGACTTCAAAAGCCCAGCCAGCTTGTTTGAGAGCCTGATCTCTCCCATTGGAAGTAAAGAGTTCTTCAGTGAATATTGGGAACAGAAACCCCTTCTAATTCAGAAAAATAACCCTTCAGTGGCTGCTTACTATCAGTCATTATTTAAGTTTGATGATTTAAAGGAAACCTGCAGAAATGATGTATTTTATGGAAGAGATGTTAACTTTTGTCGATATATAAGTGGGAAGAAGAAAGTTTTAAATAAAGATGGGAAGGTTAATTACACACAGTTGAAGAAAGACTTTGAACAGAAGAAAGCTACAATACAGTTTCACCAGCCACAGAGATTCAAGGTATTGATTCTGAGTGATATCTGTTTTCAGTTGTGGTATATAGTATAAATATATTTTTGGATTTTTTTCAATGCAAAGCATTTTTTTTTCTTCAAGGATGAATTGTGGAAGATCCAGGAAAAATTGGAATGTTTCTTTGGATCATTAGTTGGATCAAATGTTTACATCACACCAGAGGGTTCTCAGGGTCTGCCACCGCATTATGATGATGTTGAGGTATGATTACAAACTTAACTTGTTGCTATTATTTCAAGTTTTTGATTGGATTAAAGGTGCTATGTACCTTGTTTAAAAAGTACTTGCTTTAATTATACAAGTTTATATCGCAGCTTTAAGGTAAAGAGCAGGAGGTTTAGAAAGAAAGAAAATTTTAACCAGAGGGTTATGGGTATCATGAACTCCCAGCCCAAAGGGCTGATAGAGGCAGGAACCCTGAAAACACTTGAGCTATTTAGATGAGTGCTTGAAACACCAAAGCATACAAGGCTATGAGCTGGAAAATGGGATTAGAAAAGATGAATGTGAGATAACAAGGTGTAGAGCTGGATGAACACAGCAGGCTAAGCAGCATCAGAGGAGCAGGAAGGCTGACATTTCGGACCTAGATCCTTCTTCAGGTTTTCTGAAGAAGGGTCTAGGCCCGAAACATCAGCCTTCCTGCTCCTCTGATGCTGCTTGGCCTGCTGTGTTCATACAGCTCTACATCTTGTTATCTCAGTAGGAACTGCAGATGCTGGAGAATCTATCTCTGGAACAATTTTAACTCCACTGCGAAGCCCCTTCTAAGGAGGCCTACCCTGAAGAAGTTACTCTCCCCCCTGATTTCTGAAGAAGGGTCTAGGCCCGAAACGTCAGCCTTCCTGCTCCTCTGATGCTGCTTGGCCTGCTGTGTTCATCCAGCTCTACACCTTGTTATCTCAGATTCTTCAGCATCTGCAGTTCCTACTGTCTTAGAAAGGACGAATGTTTGATGACTAGCATGGACATAATGGCCTGAAGGGCCTTTTTGTGTGCTGCAAAAACTGACTCATTATATGGCAAAAGTTAGGATTCTTGTGTTCTCTAATTTTCTTATTTCTCTTGTAAATGAGTATAGCTCTGTAAACTGTTGGCAGGGTTGTATTAACAGAGTAGGTGATGCAGTTCTAAAGGGGGTGCGGGAACTAAGGGACCTGAGTGTATATGTGCACAAATCATTGAGGGTGGCAGGAGTAGTTAAAGCATACAGTGTTTCCAGCTTTATCAATAGAGGCATAATGTACAAGAACAGGGAAGTAATATTGGAACTTGTAAATGGTACTTGTTAGACCTCAACTGGAGTATTGTGCACAATTGTGGGCACCTATCATAGGAAAAATGTGAATGCATTGAGGACAGTGCAGAAGCAGTTTGCAAGAATGGTTCCAGGAATGAGAAACATCAGTTATGAGGATAGATTGAAGCAGTTGAGAGTGTTCTCCTTGGAGCAAAGAAAGCTGAGAGGGGATTTGTTTCAGGTTTTCAAAATCGTGAATGGGCTGGATAAAGCAGATATTTTGTTGGTAGATCATAATTTTTGGTGAATGTTAGTCCATACAACCAATATCAACCTGTTTTTCTCTGTTCACGTATTATCGCTGCAAGGCATGCATGTGTACTATGTTTCTCTCTTCCATATTAAAACATTTATACACATGGACTATAGCAACAGTTTTTCTGTTATGAGCCTGGAAAAGAGAAGTAAGAGAGAGATTTATATTTCATTTCAAGGGTTACTTACTTTTCGGCACAGTGTACAAAATGATGTCAGAATTCATGCAAGTTTAATTTCATCAGATATTCTTTCTTTGCGCTGCCAGGTGTTTATTCTACAGCTGGAGGGAGAAAAACACTGGCGACTCTACAAACCGACAAAACCTTTAGCTCATGAATACAGCACAGAACCTGAAGATCGGATTGGAAGTCCAACCCATGAATTTATATTAAAGGTACCGAATCATTGGTGTGTACTCAGTTGGATTTGCCAGTTTTCCTGTTTTCCTTTTACTAAGTTGTTCCACATCAGTGACATTTACTATGGAGCACTTTATGTCCTATATATAGTTCTGGAATGTTCTCTTACTTTCTGGCATAGGAACAGTCAATGAAGTCACCTTTTAAATAATCGTATTTATGTGAACTTTTAAAAGAGTACAGTAGCTGTCATGCATTAGTTTTCTGCACAGTAACATTCAGAAGCATTAAGCAGCAACTGCAGTGTCAGTTCAGAATATTTTTATTTATTTAGCTGTGCTGATTATAAGGTTAAATACAGACTCAATTTGGTGTCAGGCCTGACCAGATCCCAACTATATGAATAAATTATAATTATTAACTAACCAATTGGCCAGATAATTTATCATAGTTCAATAGTTCTTCTATGATTTTACAAGAGCTAACTATGTAAATAAGTAGAGCTTATGTAATCCAGAGGTTCAGGCTGGAGGGGCACAAATTCAAATTCTTCCACATCAAATAATAAAACAATTAATACAATAAGAAAAAAAATCAGGAGTTAAAAGTGAGCAATGAAAGCTTGTCACTAATGGTGGCCATTAAAGTATCACTGGACGTTATAAATACCAATCTATTCAATAGTACCCTATAGGGAATGAAACCTGCCATCCTTGCCTGATGTGGTATTTATGTGACTTCAGAGTAATGTGGTTGACTCTGAACCGCCCTCTGAAATGGCATAGTAAGCCACAAGGTTCAAGGGAGATTACAGATAGGGAACAGATGCTCGTCTTGCCAGTGGTACCCAGGTCTCACGAAAGAAATCATTTTTAAAAATCACTTGTAAGCCAATTAGGGAAGGAATGGCTACTTTTCCTGAAAATTATGTATATCTACTGAGTTTTACATGAACCAGTACATAAACATGGTAAATTTCTGGTGGTGCTCCATAAATTACCAGATATTTTGAATTAAGTTTCACAGCTTGCCATAATGTTAAAAGTATTTGTGACCCCTGGATTGCTAGTCCAGTACCATAAGCATTGTTTATTTACACATGTAGCTCTTAGCCACTGAAGAATTATTGAACTTTGATAATTAACTGCCTAACTTGTTAGTTAATAATTATAATTAATTGTTTTAAAACCTCAGCTTCTCAAGAGAATAGCACTTAATAGGCGAGTGTGACACTATTGTAGGTACTTTCTCCATCCATTGTATCCAATTGCAAATGATCCCTGGCTTGGGGATCTTTCAGATCAGGACACTGATTCAGCAGCTCGCATTTAAGTTCATGGAACTGCTTTGGAATGCTTCAGTGTTCAGTGCAACAGTTTTCACTGTTGTCTACCTATCAGATATAAAATGAGATTTGGGGAGTTAAAATCAGAGTATAGTATGCTTTTGGTCATAAGTAACTTTGTCATTTAATATTCATGGAGTAGAATCAATTTTGCAGGATTTCACTTTGAATTTCTCCAATAAATAAACTTTTGCTTTTCTACATTTAGAATATTATGAATTTGACTTTTATAAACTAATTGAGTGAATTTGAAATTAAAGCAGAAAACATTGTTATATAATACAAGATTAAATAACTAGTCTCTACATATAGTAGGTTATCAAGCTATGAATGTGGTGATTTTCCATATTTGTTTTCTTGTGATGGTTCAATCAAGTTGTTTGATTCTAACCTTGGAACAGTTTGCTACATTAAAGGTACTAAGTAACGTCGAAATGTTTACTATTGTTGGCATATTAATGCAACAAATAGGCAATGTGAAATCAAATATGGAAAATAAACACTGGTTTAAAAATAAACATTGCACAACCAAAAAAATGTTTTCCACCTCTAGCCATTGGCCTTCACAGCCCAACAAAATGTAATAAACTAATACTGTAACTCCCCCTCCCATTCCTCAGATGACATGTCCATCCTTGGCCTCCTACAATGCCACAGTGATGCCACCCGAAGGCTGCAGGAACAGCAAATCATATTCAGCCTGGGAACCCTGCAGCCCAATGGCATCAATGTGGATTTCACAAGCTTCAAAATCTCCCCTCCCCCAACCGCATCCCAAAACCAGCCCAGCTCATCTCCACCTCCCTAACCGGTTTTTCCTCTCACCCCAAGCCACACCCCCATCTCCTATCTACTAACATCATCCCGCCCCCTTGACCTGTCCGTCCTCCCTGGACTGACCTATCTCCTCCCTACCCCCCTACCTACACTCACCTTTACTGGCTCCATCCCCGCCTCTTCGACTTGTCTGCCTCCTCTCCACCTATCCTCTCCTCTATCCATCTTCTATCTGCCTCCCCCTCTCTCCCTATTTATTTCAGAACCCTCTTCCCCTCCCCCATTTCTAATGAAGGGTTTAGGCCCGAAACGTCGAGTTTTCCTGCTCCTATGATGCTGCTTGACCTGCTGTGTTCATCCAGCCCCATGCTTGTTATAACTGGAAATCTCCATTTGTTTCCTTTTCATTTCTAGCCTGGTGATTTGTTATATTTTCCCAGAGGAACAATCCACCAAGCAGATACCCCAACGGGAGGCTCACATTCTACCCACATTACCATAAGCACCTATCAAAACAAGTAAGAGCACTTCATTCTGGCTTATATTTTGTAGTAATTTTGCGCACACAATTAGTAATTGGTAGTTGCAATTAATTATTTCTCCAAACTTATTTATTTTCGAACCCTTCAAAGTTTAGCAGTTCAAACACTAACCAAAATTCAAGGTAAAGTCTGCATCCATTTTTAACATTTTTAATCTTAATTCTTACTGTACAAATGAATGAAATTGATATGTGGGAAATGGAATAAAGCTGTGGTTGATGTGACTGTATTGCTGCTATCTACCTACATTTTGCATGTGACATAATAGCCATTTTTGTTAGTTATGTCTGTGATCAACACCAACCTCCTGAGTGCAACATCATTCTCATCTACTTTTGTAATCAAAAAGGACAAACAAAATAATGTCCAATATTGTGCATACATTTCCTGTAAACGTCTTGCACTTATCTTGTATTCAACCCAAAGAAAAGGTCTAAAGCAAAACAAGAACAATAAACAACAGTTACAGATTTTTTTCTATGTAGGCACGTGTGTTTGTGTAGAAGTTTAAGAGCTAGTGGTGAAGACAACAAAATTACAAAGAACAGAAAAAAAACTTAAAAGAATGAATTAAGGAACTCTTACACTGTAACAAAGAAAATACAACAGAAATAGTACAAACTCATTTCACTCCATTTAAAAGATATTTGGGAATATTTTCCTCTCTTTCTACTGGAGAAGTTGCTGATTTTGGAAATCATTAGTGCTGTAGACAGTGACACTTGTATTTTTTTAAATTTGCTTGTGATGTCAGCATTGTTGGCTAGGCCAGCATTTATTGCCCATTCCCAACTGCCCTTGAGCAGATGCTGATGAGCTGCCTTCTTGAACTACTCCAGTCCTTGTGGTATAGGTACACCCACAGGAAGGGACTTCAGGGATTGATCAGCGATGGTGAAGGAATGGTTATACAGTCCAAGTTAGGAGAGTATGTGGCTTGGAGGGGAGTTTGTAGCTGGCTATGTTCCAATGCATCTGCTGCCCTTGTCCTTCGAGGTGGTTAAAAAGCACAAATTTGGAAGGTGTTGTCAAAGGAGCCTTTGATGAGTTGTACCTTTTAGTTGGTTGCATTGCATCTTGTGGATGGTACATATGGCTGCCACTGTGTTTGTGGTGAGGGAATGAATGTTGAAATTAGTGGTTGAGATGCCAGTGAATTGGGCTGCTTTATCCTGGATGGTGTTTAACTCCTTGAATGTTGGAGCTGCACACATCCAGGCAATTGGAGAGTATTCCATCAAATCCCTGACTTGGTGCTTGTGGATGGTGAATAGTCATTTAGGAGAGAGGAGGTGTGCTACTCAATGCAGGGTTTCTGGTCTGTCACTAGCTGTTGTAGCTATAGTATTTATATGGCTGGTTCAACTCAATTTCTGGCCTTGGTAAGCATCAGGATGTTGTTAATGATGGTACTGCCATTGAATGACCAGGGGAATTGGTTAGATTCTCTTTTGTTAGAGATGGTCATTTTCTGGCACTACTTTAGTGATTGTTATTTGCCACTTAGCAATACAAGCCTGGATATGGACCCAAGCTGCTTCAGTATCCAGGGAATTACAAATGGTACTGAACATGGTGCAATTGTCAGTAAATATTCACATCTTTGACCTCATGGTAAAGGAAAGGTAATTGATGAAGCAGCTGAAGATGATTGGACCAAGGGCACTACTCTGTGTAACTCCTGCAGCAAAGTTCTGGGACTCAGATAATTACCTGCAACATCCGCAAATCTCGTCTTTTATGCTAAATATAACAATGACTAGCGGTGAGTTTTCCCCACATTCCCATTGACTCTGGATTTGCTGAGACTCCTTGATGCCATACTTGGTCAAATATTGCTTTAATGCCAAAGACAATTACCCTCGCTTCACCTCCAGAGTTCAGCTCTTTTGTCCAATTTGGATCAAGGCTACAATGAGGTGAGTAGCTGAGTGGTCCTGTTGGAACCCAAATTGAGCATTAATTAGCATTTTATTACTAAGCAAATGCTGCTTGATAGCACCATCAATAACTTCCTTCTATCACTTTGAGTGGTAATTAACTGGGCTGGATTTGTCCTCCATTTTGTAATCAGGACATGGCTGGACAAATTTCTTGGGTAGATCCCAGTGTTATTTAGAAGCAAATGGACTGATTAGTGCTAAATAGCATGGTTTGTGCGGGGAAGGTCATGCCTCACTAACTTGATCAAACTTTTTGAGGAGGTGATGAAGATGATTGAGGGAAAAGCAGTTGATATTGGATACATGGACTTCTGTAAAGCCTTTGACAAGGTCCCTCGTGGCAGACTAGAACAAAAGGTGAAATCACGTGGTATTGGGGTGAGCTGGCAAGATGGATACAGTACTGGCATAGTCATAGGAGACAGAGGGTAGCGGAAGGATGCTCTTCAGAATGGAGGGCTCTGACTAGTAGGTTCCACAGGGGTCAGTGCTGGGACCTCTGCAGTTTGTGTTCTACATAAATGATTGGGAGGAAAATGTAGCTGGTCTAATTGTTAAGGTTGCATACAATACAAGGATTAGTGGAGTTGCAGATAGTGAGGAGGATTATCAGAGGATACAGCAGGATATAGATCAGTTGGAGGTTTGGGCAGAAAAATGGCAGATGGAGTTTAATCTGAACAAATGTTAGGTGGTGCATTTTGGAAGATCAAGCACAGGTGGAAATTATACTGTGAATGGCAGAGCCCTTAGAAATTTTGATATGCAGAGAGATCTGGCTGTGCAGATCCACAGATCACTGAAGGGGGCAGTGCAGGTAGATAAGGTAATAAAAAGGCCTATGACATGCTTGCCTTCATTGGAAGGGGCATTAGTATAAGGACAGATAAGTTATGATGCAGCTTTATCGAACTTTAGTTAGGCCACACTTGGAATATTGCATACAATTCTGGTCAACACACTACTGATGCTTTGGAGAGGGTACAGAAAATGTTTACCAGAATGTTGCCTAGTATGAGGGAATTTAGCTGTGAAGAAAGGTTAGATAGACTGTGTTTGTTTTCACTAGATCGCAGGAGGTTGAAGGGCAACCTGATGGAAGCTCATATGATTGTGAATGGCATGGATAGAGTGGAAAGTATAAGGCTTTTTCCCATAGTGGAAAGGTTAATTACTAGGGGACATTGGTTCAAGGTGCCTGGGGCTGGGGGGAGCGGGGTGTAGTTTAAAAGAGATGTGAAAGGCACGTATTTCACACAAAGGGTGGTGAGTGCTTGGAACGCACTGCCAGAGGAGGTGGTGGTAGCAGACAAAATAGCAGCATTCAAGAAGCACCTGGACGTGAATAGGAAGGGAATAGAGGGATCTGGATCCTGTAGTGAAGACAGTTTTAATATGGGAGGGCAAAATGTGTCAGCACAGGGTTGAAGGGCCGAAAGGCCTGTTCCTGTGCTGTATTGTCCTTTGTTGTAACTAAACTGGAATCTCTTGTTTAAGGACACAGTGAGTTCTAGAGCACAAATGTTTTATACAGTTGTCCAGTCCTGTTAATTTTGCAGTATTCCGTGCCTCCAGCCATTTCTTGATATCACGTGGAGTGAAATAAATTGGCTAAATCTGGCATCTGTGATGTCGGGAAACTTAGGAGGAGGCTGAGATTGATCAACTGTTTAGTATTTCTGGCTAAATTACTGCATTTATTGTTTTAATTTTTTATTTGCTGTAGTACCTGGGGAGATTATCTCCTTGACGTGATTCCTTGGTTAGTATATGATACGATGAAAGAAGATATTGAACTATCCAGAGGCCTGCCTAGGCAATATCTTATGGTAAGGATTTTTTTTTCCTCTTTTCCATCCATTGATTTTGTTTCTGTTTGTCTTGTTCTCCTGAAAAACTAATTCTTTCAAAAAGTTAAAGTTTGAAAATATGTATTTACTCCTTCTGTCTTTTCTTGTGAATGGATTCTGCAGCAGTGACATTCTGCCTGTCTGACATAGAAAGCATATTTTGAGTCTAGAAAAGACAGTGGGGGAGAAATTCATCTTGCACCAAAGTCGCTGGAACAATCTTTCTGCATGTTAGCCATACTGGCCTGAAGCTTGTGTCAAAGTTGACTTTATGCTTCTTTTGAAATTCTCTTGGCAAGCTGCAAGCTCCAGGCCTCACCTGAAACAATTGTAAGCCCATTTGATGAGACCACACATTTGTCAATGTCATTTTGCCATCTGGCAGCATTTTTTTCCAGCTTGTGGTGTGCAATTTGGAGGCTTAACATCCATTTTCATGAGTTGCAAAATAGACAGCACTATTTTAAAATATTTCCCCCAAAGTGAAATATCTGGTCAAGTTTCGTCATTTAACCAAAGTCTTTCATTATAGAAAGTTTTTCTTTGCTGATCAAATTCTCACTTTAAACTGATTCTCTATAGTAGGATTAATCTGGAATGGATTTAAAAAATCTTCCATCTGCAAATGAAAGATATTAATCCAGAGGTTGATAGTTTGTTTAAAGTATTTTTTAAATTGATGCTTATTTGATGGTTTTGAACAATTAATTAAATTACCTCTATAATGGCCTTGCGTTTTCTGGATTGCACTTGAGCAAAATATTGCCACAATTTACACTGGTTTCCACAAGGATCTTGCCAAAAGGAACTCCTAACAGTTTCATTGTAAGTATTGATGTGGAATGAGCACAAATTCAAAGCAACCGATTAGGAAAATAATGAGTAATAAGAGTGAATAATAATAATCTTTCTGCTGTGGTAAGGTAATATTTCTGGTTAACGTCACATGTTTGTATGACATGGACGGCAGTAATGTGAATTGAATTCAGCTTAGACATATGGATTCCTGTGAACCCAGAAAAATTTCCAGGTACAACCTTAAGAGTACCTAGGGCAGGTAGCTTGCTGCAAACTCTGGCAAAATTCTATAAGGCAGAATCTACAGGCAAGGAAAAAAGCCTTTCAACCTGGAAAGAGAAGTGCAGAAGCCAATGTGAGATGGAAGTTACGTGGAACAGGCAGTTCTGGCAGTTGAAGATTGCATTGGCTATTGGTGAACTGTAGTAACTGTCCTGATTTGAAGTGCAACTGCAGAGTGTGAGTGGATATCAGAGGCTTTGTGAATAAACCTAATAAATAAATCCCCTGGTGGGATTTTTATATTTGAAAAAAGGGCAATTACAGGCAGAAATGGGTAGGAGTGAAATCTTACAGCTCAGAGCAAGCGTTGCCATCATAGTGACTGATACTATGAGGCACAGCTACAGTAAGTAAAATCAAAAGATGTAATTTTGACTAAGGTTTTAGCTCTGAGAATTTTGCATAGCCAAATTTAAAGTGATAAGAGGGCAATTTCCTTGAAAGTGGAGTCCCAGGTAGACAGGATAATGAAGAAGACGTTTAGTTTGCTTGCCTTTATTGGTCAGTGCATTGAGTATAGGGCTTGAGAGGTCATGTTGCAGCTGTACAGGACATTGGTTAGGCCACTTTTGGAATACAGCGTGCAATTCTGGCCTCCCTGCTATAGGAAGGATGTTGTGAAACTCAAAAGGGTTCAGAAAGATTTACAAGGATGTTGCCAGGATTGGAGGGTTTGAACTGTAGCAAGAAGCTGAATAGACTGGGGCTATTTTCCCTGGAGTGTCGGAGGCTGAGGGCTGGAACCTTTTTCGAGGTTTATAAGATCATGAGGGGCACGGATAGGGTGAATAACCAAGGTCTTTTCCCCGGCATGGGGGAGGTCAAAACTAGAGGGCATAGGTTTAAGGTGAGAGGGGAAAGATTTAAAAGGGACCTAAGGGGAAACTTTTCCACAGATGGTGGTGCATGTATGGAACGAGCTGCCAGAGGAAGTGGTGGAGGTTGGTACAATTACATCATTTAAAAGGTATCTGGATTGGTATATGAATAGGAAGGGTTTAGAGGGATATGGGCCAGATGCTGGCAAATGGGACAGGATTAATTTGAGATATCTGGTTGGCACCGATGAGTTGGACCAAAAGATCTGTTTCTGTAAATTAGGAGCCTCAGTAGACAGATTCTGACATAAGAAACTAAGTAGATTTTGGAACCCGCAATAAAAGTAGGAGATCCATAATTGAGGCCGCAGTAATGGCATGAAGAAGTTATTATAGTTGCAGGAACTGGAGAACTGTTGAAGCAAACAAATGTTTATTAAAGTTGTGAGGCAGCAAACATTATTGGAGCTGTAGTGGACAGCATAAATTGTTTGGGGAAAGCTGTTAAGAAAATTGGATTCAGCTTTAAGGCTGGAGGCAGCAGGATTTATTTGATAAAGTTAGGGAAAAGGACAGAATTTGCTTATAGAATGTAAAAGGATGGAAATTGTTTACTTTGCTTGCTTAAAGAAGTGGGAAACCTCCATTTTTAGCTGCAGAAGGTGGAAAAACTCTATTTTGGCCAGGGAACCATGAAAGAACTAGGAAAGCAGCATTGTTATGGCACACAGTTTAAACTCTTTAAGATGAGGGAAATAGAACAGTATTGTATTTAAACGTCTTTAAGGTAAAGAGAATAAAGCAGCATTGAGACACTGCAGAATTGAAAAACTTTTTTAAAGTAAGAAAAACAAATAATCACAGGTGTTAAAACTGGCTGGAGAAATAATACTGCCAGCATTTTTTTACTTCAGGGATGTGCCAAATAGATACAGGCTTGGACATCTTGGAGAAAACAGTTTGTAAAATACAGAATGGTATCCCAGTTATATGGTCATAAGGGGTAAGGTTGGCGTGATGGTAATGTAACAGACTAATATTCCAGACCTCTAGGCTAGTTCTCCGGTGGTGAAATAATGGGGAAGGCATTGACGTAGTGATAATGCCACTGGGTGGGCAATCCGGAAACCCAGGCTAATGTTCTGTGAAGATGAACTTGAACCTCACCATGGTAGATGGTGAAATTTGAATTTGTTAAACATCTAGACGAATGTGACCTCTTATTCTGAGATTATGACCTCTGGTCAGACTCTCCCACAGGGGAAACAACTTTTCTGCAGCTACCCTGTTAAGTTCTCGAAGAACCTTATTTGTGTCAATAAGTTACCTCTTATTCTTCTACATTCCAACATCTACAGGCCAAATCTACTGAACCTCTTCTCATTGGACAGTCTATCCATGCCTGGATTTAGCCTAGTGAACCTTCTCTAGACTGCCGACTATTCCAGTATATTTTTTTTTTAGATAAGGGGCCCAGAGCTGTTCACAGTATTCCAGATGTGGCATGGTTAATGCCATGTATATTTTTGGCAAGATTTCCCTATTTTTATACTCCATTTCCTTTGAAATAATGGGCAGCATTCCATGTGCCTGCTTTTACTACTAGCTGAACTTGTATGCTAGCTTTTTGAGATTTATGCTCAAGGTCTCCCAAATCCCTGTGTTCTGTAGCTTTCTGCAGGTGTTCTCCATTTAAATGATGTTCACCTCTCCAATCATCCTGCCAAAGTGTGTAACCTTACATTTTCACATGTTATATTCCAGCTGCCAAATTTTACCAACCTGCTTAACCTGTATTCCTCTGAGGTTCTGTTTTATGCTCACTACTTGTCTTCCCACCTATATTTGTGACATTCACAAACTTGGCTATAGTACATTGACTTTGCTCCCATGTCATTAATATAGATTGTAAATAAGTGTGGGTCCCTATGACACTTCACCAGTTATAGACTGCCATCTTGAAAATGCCGTCCTTTATCCAATTTCTGTCTCCTGTTAGTTAGCCAATCCTCTATTCTTGCTAATATACTACCTCCAACAGCAACACCAAAGGACTCTTATTAAGTAGCCTAATGTGTAGTACCTTATCAAATGCCATTTGAAAATCAGATATACTACCTGTGCTGTTAGGCTTCTTGTAGCACAGTGGTTGTGTCCCTGTCTTGTGAGCCAGAAGGCTGAGGTTCAAATCCCATCTGCTGTGAAGCTGTATCATAACATTTCTGAACAGATTGATTAGACAATATCTACTGCACACAGGTTTCCCTTTATCCTGCTTGGTACTTCCTCAAAGAATTCTAATAATGTGTCAGGCATGATTTGCTTTCTTGAAGCCATGCTGACTTTGCTTGATCACATTATGTATTTCTACTTGCTGTGCTATTGCATCCTTTACAATAGATTCTAATGTTTTCCCAGTAACAGATGTTAAGTGAACTGGCCTACAGCTGCCTATTTTTGTCACCTTGCCTTTTTAAAAAGGTATTGCGTTGGTAGTTTTCAAATCCTCTGGATTCTTATAAGATTGCTACTAGTGCATCCACTATATATCTGTAACACTTCTTTTAATATCCTATCAGGTCCAGGGTGATTTTTGCCCAATTATTTTCTCAAGTACTTTTTCTCTAGTAAGAAATCAACTCCATTATCTCACCCATTATTTATGTTATGCTGATCTTCCTATAAAAATGCGTTTTCTAATTTAAAGTAATCAATTTGATGTGAAGTGCTTTAAAATGTCGTCAGGGTGTGAAAGAAACTATGGATATTTTGTGCTTATTCTTTTATGTTTTGTAGCAGATGAGTTCATCAGCCGATTCAGCAAGGAAACTGAGTGAATTTCTGCGAGGGTTAGCAGATCAGCTAGAGAATGGAAGAGAAACCAGATCATCTGAAATGAGAAAAGATTTTATTTTAAACAGATTACCTCCATATATGGGTAACACAGATTGTTTGACACAAGGTGAGGCGCTGCTTCCATGTCTGAGGGAATTTCTCTCTAAAACCGGATGAATTTATTTAAATTCTTTGTAAATGGTTGTGAAAACTTCTTTAAACAAACCGTTAAAAGTACCCCTTTGCCCCCTTAAATTCCATGTGCTTTGAATATACTTTAGAACTTTGAAAATTGAAACAAATGTCAAGTGTCATGCCTATTGTACCATTCCTTTTTAAAAAATGACAAATACATTTTGCTGTGAAAATATGTATGACTTTTTACATTAGATATCGAAAAATGTTCAAATGTTCAAATTGAAGGACTACTCTTACGAAATTCCTACAATATCTGTAAATGTACAACATGCAGCTGCATTCCCGTGTTCAACCTGCAAACAAAAAAGGCACACATCTCAAATTATTTTCCCTGTTTTTGATGAAACTGTGCATTTCAAAATGTTCTCTATTGTTAAATCAGTTGATCCAGAGAGAATCAAAATTACTTTTCTCTACTGAACATTGATATTACATTGATCACTCTTTTGTTGAGTGTTGTGGCTAATTGAGGATCTAGATACACCGACTTAATTATAAATTAGTAAGCGAGAACAGATTAATAAAACGCTATGCTTAGGCATTTTCTAACATTAGGGACCATTGACATAAGAGTGATTTGAACACCTTGGGCTGAATTTTACCCTGTTCCTGAATGACGTGGGTAATGGGAGTCAGTTGGGGAAATATAGCAAGATCAGAAAAATGTGCTCCTGATGTTGAGGGAAAAATCAATTCGATTTTCCATCCAAGGTTTGAATGACGTGATGATATTTTTGCTAGTCAGCAGCAAGATGCCAATTTCTTGGATTTGCACCTTCATTAGGATCTAATATCACCTCACTTTTATGCAGTTTGCCATTCTCTTCAATGCCCCCTCCTCTGGGTCTCCATCTCGACTAGCAGTCTCTGACATCTAGAATATGCTCCATGTGAAGCTTTTGTCTACATCCTTCATCCACAGAGGAGGGTGCATCTCGGTGCTCTTGCAAGCTATCTAGTGCTGTCTCATTTTTACTTGGATGTTCACAGCATCTCTGCCTTTTTCTGCTTTGCTGCCTCATTCAGAAAGTACAGGCTCACAGCACTTCTGTCTTGTCTTGTCATTTAGCGCAAACACAAAGACAAGCAACTTGTCATTGTCACCAGTGCTCAGTCAAACAGGTTAATATGTTGGTATACAGCACTATGACATTGATGTCACATCTACAGCATGTGCCAGCAGGTTATATGGCATACACACTGTATGTGCTTCAGCCAAATAGCCATGTCTCAAAGTCTAAGAGGAGGAATCTTTGGTCAAGTCAAAGTGGATCGTCATCTGTCAGGAAATGTCACCATTCAGTGAAGGGCAGTGTCCTATCTCAGTCCAGGGACTTGGACATAGTTATTTGGCCACGTGGGGGGTTTGGGTGTGCCATATCATTGCAATGTGGCTGAGGGCCATGGTAATTTCTGCAGATCCAGTGCAATCAGTTTGGGGATGAGTAGTAAGCCAGTTGGGGAGTTGCCAAAATATCAGTCGCGGACTGATCATTTTTCACTCAACCTTCTTATTCTAATTCTGATGGGCCAAGGTCAATCCTGGGTGCCTGTTCACTGAAAATCAGAGGGATTGTCAGGGGCCACTACTGTAGTAAAAAAGTTGGGAAAATCACTTGTTGAGTCTGTAGGCAGCATGCTGTGATGCTGAGGGGACAATATTGTAAAGGGAGGCAATTCCACAAAAAGGGGTGGGGCGAATAGTATCTTGAAGGCAAAAACAGAAAGTGTTGGAGTAACACCAGTAGATCAACAGCATCTGTTTTGAATCGAGTAACTGAAAACAGCTGGGAAATGGTGGTAGTTATCCTGATAAAGCGGTGGGGTTAGTGGAGAAAGGAGTTGTGTTGGGAGGAAAAAGAGTGAGTTGAATAGATGGAGATGGTGCCAAGAGGGGTCGGGGGGAAGAAAAGGAGAAGCAGACAAAAGGACTGTTGATGATAAGCTGGGACTGAGATAAATGTTGAATGGGTGATAAAAGGGAATATGAATAAATAGGTTGGCTGTGCTGGGAGCCATTTATATAAAGCAGGACTTGGGCGTGTGGGTGTGGGTAATCCAACATGGAGGAAGGTGTTCATGCTGTGAAATTGTTGAATTCGGAGTTCACTTGTGAGGGTTGTAAAGTGCTGAGATGAAAGGTGAGATGCTGTTCCTCCACTTCTGTTAACCTGAGACTGTAATATTGGCGTGGGAACATGATGTGCTAAAATGACAAACAGCTGGAAGCTTGGGGTCATTTTTATAGACAGAGCAGAGCTGTTCTGCAAATTAGTCACCCAGTATGTGTTTTACCTCCTTAGTGTAGAGGAGACCATATTGTGAGCAGCAAATTCGGTAGATAGATTGAATGGAGTACAGGTAAATCGCTGCTTCACCAGGGAAGTGTGTTTGGGGCCTTGGATGTCAAGGAAGTAGGAGGGAAACAGGCAGGTGTTACACCTTCTGTGATCGCAGTGCTGTGGAATTGTGAAGAAATGTTGGGAGTGAAGGTGGAGTGGACTGAGGACCCTGCAGAATACTGACAGGGGAGGGGAGCGGAATATTTGTCTGGTGGTGTGATCTGCTGGAAGTGGCAGAAATGGCAGCTAATGATCCTTTGGATGTGGAGGCTGACTGGGGTGGAAAGTGAGGACAAGGAGGACCCTTTTGTCATTGTGGCAGGGAAGGGGTGTGGGCAAAAGTACAGGAAAGTGGTCAGACACAGGTGAGGACCTTGTCAACCATGGTGGGTGGGGATCTTTGGTTGAGGACAAAGGTGGACATGTCTGAGGACCCCTGCAGAAGATGGCATAATCAGAACAGATGTAATGGAGATGGAAAAATTGGGAGAATGGAATGGAATTTTACAGGAAGCACGGTGTGAGGATGTATACTCAAGGTAACTGTGGGAATCACTTGGTTTTTAATTTATATCGGTGGCCAGCCTATCCCCAGAAATGGAAACAAGAGATGAGAAGGAAAGGAAGGGAGGAGTCAGAGATGGCCCAGGTGAAGGTGAGAAAAGAATGGAAATTGGAAGCAAAATTGATAATTGTTTCCAATTCCAGATGAGAGGGAAGCGGCATCAGTGATGTCACCAAAAAACCTGAGAACTAGTTATGGAGAGGGACCAGAGTAAGACTGGAACAATGAATATTCGACATACCACACAAAGAGTTGGGCATAACTGTAGCCCATGTAGGTAGCCATGGCCACATCCTCGACTTGAAAAAAGTGAGAGGAGTTAGAGAAGAAGTTCTTAAAAAGGAGAACAAGCTTAACCAGGTGGAGGAGGATCTGGTGGAAGGGGATGGTTTACACTGCTGTTCCAGGAATGAATGGAGAGCCCTCAGACCATCCTGATGGGAGATGGATGTTTAGAGCGATTTCTTATGCATAGTGAAGAGGAGACAGCTGGTGCCAGGAAACTGGAAATTTTGAACAGACGTTCAGTGTCAGAAGAATCAAGGCTGTAAGTGAAAAGAGACTAGGCAAGGGGAGAAAATAAATCACGTCAAGAAAGGAAAAAATAAGGAACAGGCTGAGGCACTGGGTTTTTTGGCCAGTCCTGTTTATGGATTTTAGGATGAAGGTAGAAGCAGGCTGTACAGGATTGAGAGACTATGAGGTGGGAAGCTGTGGAGCAGAAGTATGATGAGATTCATGGTAGTCATGGAAACAATGGCAGCTTGATGTTCGATGGTGGGGTTATTGTCCAGGTCTGTGTAGGATTAAGTGATTGAGAGCTGGAGATGAGCCTCCACAAGGTAGAGGTGAGTGTGCCAGACAACAGCAGCACACACTTTTCGGCAGGTTTGATTACCAAGTCAGGGTTGGATCTCGGAATTCTTGAGTGTGGTCATTTCAGAGGGAAATAGGTTAGAGTGGGTGAGTGGAGCAGAGAAATTAAGGTGACCAATCTCATGTCGACAGTGGGGAGGTGATGGCCTCGTGGTATTATTGCTGTATTGTTAATCCAGAGACCCAAGTAATGTCGTAGGGAGTCTGGGTTTGAATCCTGCCACAGCAGATGGTGGAATTTGAATTCAATGGAAATCTGGAATTAAGAGTCTAATAGTAACTATTAATCCATTGTTGATTGTCGGAAAAACCATCTGGGTTCATTAGTGTCCTTTAGAGAAGGAAACTGTTGTCCTTATCTGGTCAGGCCTGCATGTGACCAGCCCCACAGCAATGTGGTTGACTCTGAACTGCACTCTGGGTAATTAGGGATGGGCAATAAATGCTGCCTAGCCAGCGACACCCTCATCCCATGAATGAATACATAAAAAAAAGTTCTCAATGAACAGGTAAAATGTAGGTGAGAGACCAGAAAGAGAATGTTGGATGCAGGTAAAGGGACCATTAGAGGACTGTGGGACCATTAGAGGACTCCTGTTCAAATCAATGGGCATAGGGGCAAAGATGATGGAAGAAGATACCAACATCATGTTGTGTCAAAATTTGTTGAGATAGGAGTATTAAATGATAAAACTAAGCCATCTACTGAGTACAGATTGTTCAGCACAAGGTCAGAAATAATGGTAAGTACTTGACAAGAGGTGCAGTTAGAAGAAGGGATGGTGTCAGAGGGAAAGGGGGTTGGAGTTGGAAAGAAGATCCCAGAGGGGCGTAGGCATCTCTGAATTGTTGCAACCTGTGTTACTTAATACCTGAAAGGAAGAGAAAAAGTTTTGTTAAAATATCAAAAAAGCTGGAGAATGAAGTGGAGCTGAGGTGCAGGATAGCTTGAAGATAGCATGGGAGAGGTCGAATGTGTGCATGTGGCACTGCATGGCACTGTGTGTGGATTCCAAGATACAGCGAGAACAGTTGTCCAAGAATCGTTGTACATCGTGGCGATACCTGTGATCCTAATTGGATTCAAAACAAGAAGGATGAAATTTTGGTTTGGGCTAAGTCTGAACTGGAGGAGGTCAATAAGGAATAAGATGTGGCTGTGAAAGCGAATTTTGGAAAATAGTGAAAATAACTCAGAGGAAAAACAAAAGTAATGATGTAATGATGGTGGACCAGAGGAATCATTCAAATGATAATTCTGTCAGAGAGGAGCAGTACTTTAAAGGCCATGGGTTATTGTGGGAAGGGGTTGTCATTTGATGGTCACCACTACCCTGGCTTTAACAGGGGCCAGTGCAACATGATGGCCACATGGCTGAGCTGTAGGACCAGGGCTCAGAGTTGGGCGATGAAGATACAAATGAACAAATTGTGTGAGAACATATGGAAGCTCAGAACTGATGGGATCAACATGGAAGGAAGAAAAGAATGTGAAGGTTGTATGGAGACCTCTAGATTACCAGGTTGAGCCTGTGACTTGCTCTGCAAAGTCTCGCAAGTGTTAACTTGAATCTCAAATGCGCAATGGAAATGGAAAATTGCTGAGACCAATCTGAAGTGGGCAGAATGAGTGGTTATTTTCTGTCTGTGGTTCCTACCTATGGGTGATATGAGGCCCTTCAAAGGACAATTGCATTGATCAGGCATGTACACAGAAAGCTAAAATTGCCATAGTGCTACCAGCCCAGGACTATCCTCTGCAACCGGCTGATGACTCCTTATGCAACTGATTAAGGCTGAGCATAGAATGCTGTTAATTATTCACCAGGACCATCATGGAGCAGACAATAGATCTTCTGAAGATAATGCTCTAGTACATTGGCTGGCTTTGTAGTATAACCCAAACAGAGTTTACTGTTATGCTGTGTCCGATGCAACTACAACAGGCAAAGAGGGGCTGTGATGGATGCTGAAGGACTGGAAAATCAGCAACAGTCTTTTGAGGGAAAAGATCAGGACATTGAGCATTTTTGCATTGGTTGATCAAATGGGTTGTCTGTTAAAGTTGTGTGTGTGACAAGATTGAAAACATCAAACTTCAGGACTGTGGAAACATATGGAAAAGGGAGCAGATTGGGACAACTCAATCAATTAAAACAACCATTAGAGGTCAGCATAAAAACAGCAAATAGATCCAATAATAAACAGTTTGGACAGGCCTGGTGTGGCCTGGCATTATAGCACTCAACCATCTAGTTGAAGAACTAGGGTGGTTCAAAGTACCTTGTTTTGGTAAATTTTCCAGCAGTCACTGTTGAAGTCAAAGCACTGTTTACAGTTTGAATTTCTAGAAGCTCAAGTGCAATAGGATATGTGCTAAATTCAGTCTATAAGTTCTAACTTTGGCAAAGGAGTAAGACTGATCGTGTTTACAGTGAATGGTGGTTGCCGTTAGTTATAGAACTATACGCATTGAGTACATTTAATTTTATTGCATACTATAGCAATTTTTTAAACTAAGAGGCAGCTCAATCAGATGATAAATTATAGATTGAAGGAGCCAGATTATGTGCATGAGCAAAACAGTGGCAAATGAAATTTAATACAACTAAGTACCACACATAGCAAGGAGAAATGGAAAATTAATTGTGTTGAAATAACTAAGGATAAATTTGAAAAAGACCTAGGGCCAACATATAAAGCCAAACAACAACCAAAAAAGTCAACAGAATGTAAGATCATATATTTAAAACTGAAGTATATAAACAAAAAAAAGTCAATATCCCTTCTGTAATGTTCTGGCAGGATAACATCATGAATGTTGTGTGAGGTTCTAGTATGGCTGTGGAGGAAGTAGCGGGAAGAGCCATGAATCTAATCCATGTTGTTTGAGGTCAGGGTTGCACTAAAGACTGAAGGAATTTGGATTTTTCAGTCCTTGAAATGTTATCTTCTATAAGTACGTACAGTGTAAAAATGTAAACAATATGGAAAAGAAACATCCAGAAAAGGATTTAAATCACAAAAAAAGGACAAGTTTCAAATTTGTAAAATTGACAAATTTAGGATAGATGCCTGAACAGAGGATTCAGAAACTTTGTAAAAGACAACTAGGTGCTGTAAAGAAATTATATTAAAATTAACTAGGAGAGCAAGAAGGGGCCATGAAATGACCTTGGCAAGTAGAGTTAAAGAGAATCCCAAGATATTCCATACATACATTAAAACAAGAGGATAAATAGGGAGAATGTAGGACCGCTCACTAATAAAAGAGGGGACTTATGCTTGAAGGCAGAGGATATGAGCAAGATCCTAAATGAGTACTTTGCCTCAGTATTCACCCAGGAGAAGGATATGGAGGATAGTGAGATTAGTGTGGAGCATGCTAATATGCTAGGGCATTTTGAAATAAAGAAAGAAGTGGTGTTGGGTTTCTTGAAGAGCATTAAGGTGGATAAGTCCCTAGGGCCACATAGTATCTCTCCCAGGATTTTGAGAGAGACAAGAGACAAGATTGTTGGGGCCTTGACCAAGATCTTTGTATCATCGCTAGCCACAGGAGAGGTCCCAGACGACTGGCGAATAGCTAATGCTGTCCCTCTGTTCAGAAGGAAAATAGGGATAACCCAGGAAACTGTAGACCGGTGAGTCTCACATCATTGGTTTGAAAGCTATTGGAGAGAATTCTCAGGGATAGGATTTGCATTCATTTGGAAATAGGAACAGTCAGCATGGCTTTGTGTGGGGCAGGTCATATCTTACTAACTTGATTGAATTTTTCGAGGAGGTGAGAAAGATGATCGATGAGGGTAGAGCAGTGGATGTTGTCTACGTGGATTTTAGTAAGGCTTTCGACAAAGTCCCTCATGGTAGACTCATCCAGAAGATTATGATGCATGGGATCCATGTTGATTTGGCTGCTTGGATTCAGAATTGGCTTGTATATAGAAGGCAGAGGGTAGTAGTAGAAGGGTGATTTTCTGGCTGGAGATGGCTGGAGATGTAGTGGTGTTCCACAGGGATCCGTACTGGGACCTCTGCTGTTTGTGATATATGTAAATTACTTGGATGAAAATGTAGATGGGTGGATTAGTAAATTTGCAGACAACAAAGATTGCAGTCATCAAAGGATACAGCAGAATAGAGATCAGTTGCAGATATGGGTGGAGAAATGGCAGATGGACTTTAATTCGGATAAATGTGAGGGGCTGCACTTTGGGTGATCAGATGTTAAGGAAAAGTATGCAGTTAATGGCAGGACCCTGACAGCATTGATCTACAGAGAGATCTTGGGGTTTAAGTCCATAGCTCTCTGAAAGTAACCATGCAAGTAGATATGGTGGTAAAGCAGCATATGGCATGATTGCCTTTTTTGGTTGGGGAATTGGGTACAAGAACATGAGAACAGGGTCTCATGTTGCAGCTTTATAAGACTTTTGTTAGGCCACACTTAGAGTATTGTGTTTAGTTCTGGTCGCCACATTACAGGAAGCATGTGGAAGATTTGGAGAGGGTGCAGAAGAGGTTTATCAAGATGCTGCCTGGATTAAAAGGTATGAGCTCTAAGGAGAGCTAGAAAAACTCAGATTGTTTTCTCTGGAGTGGCAGAGACTGAGGGGAGACTTGATAGAAGTCTATAAAATTATGAGATGCATAGATAAGTTTGATGGGGAAAAAAGATTCTGACCAGAGTTGAAATGTGTCTGCTACTGGGGGACATGCACTTAAGGTGAGATGGGAAAAGATCAAAGGAGATGTGAGGTGCATGTTTTTTACACAGCGAGGAGTAAGGAGTGTAGAATGTGCTGCTGAGGTGGTGGTGAAAGCAGATACTATAGGGGCATTTAAGGGACTTGTAGATAAGCACATGAATATGCAAGGAATAGAGGATATGGACCAAGGGCAGACTGAAGGGATTAGTTTAATTTGGCATCGTGTTCAGCATGACATTGTGGGCCAAAGGGCCTGTAACTGTACTGTTTTATGTAACTAAGATGGAAAAGCAGGCCTTTTTCATTCTTTTAATTGTTTTAAAGTTTTGGGAAAGCCAAAAATATTCAATGCCAAAATATAAACCTGTAATTATAGAGCTTTGGTACGGTGCTTGTCCATATCTGTAAGTTGTTTGAAACTCCTGATTCCAATGGACCAATCCCAGTTATGTTGCCCATCCTGTAACATACAACAAGAACTTGTTACGTAAAGTAGATCTTGAGAGTTTTAAGATAATATGTTCAAATTGATGCATTTAGTTCAGCACAAGAATTTAAGATATTCACAATATTTCAACATGTTCAATTTTATTTTTTATTTCTCATGCTGCTTCAGTGACCTTGACTGTGTCATCGGCCTGCTGATGAGACATAATTACTGTGTGCTAACTGGTTTTACTTTTTTCTTCAGCTGGAAAATTGCCAAAACTCAATGATCAGATCAAATTAAGATTTAAAGACCATACTATGATTTTGGTGGAACTTGATCAAGAAAGGACGGTTAGTATAGACAATAATAAAGAATCTGACTGTTTAAACAATGTTCTCTTTAAATTAACTTTGCTGATTTGAAGTATTTTCAGTTATCAGTGTCCGTTCTGGTGCCATGGATTGAAAATTTCACTGAGACTTTTAATATCACCCAGATGGCAGTGAAGTCAATTTGGCTAATATTTTATATTTGCAAATGAAATAAATGAAGCGTGATGTATTCTATTCCAATAGCAGAGCGAGTAATATTCTTTGGTAGATACAAGAATGGAAATTGCTGGAAAGGCTCAGCAGGTCTGGCAGCATCTGTGGAGAGAAATCAGAGTTAACGTTTCAGGTCGAGTGACCCTTCTACAGAACTTGCTCAGTTGCTGCCAGATCTGCTGACCTTTAGCAGCAATTTCTTTTTTTGTCTGATTTACAGCGTTCACAGTTCTTTTGGTTTTTATTTATGCTTTGATAGATATTGGTTATGGTATTTGTAATGCCTCTTTTAAAATACATCATTTATTTTCGTGTCATATATAATTATTATAAACAGATTTGACATTAAATGCCACAGATTGAATGGGAGCTGTTGTTTTAAGTGTTTTCAAATAGTATCTTTAACTTAAAAAAATGTTTTGTGTGGTGTTTTACATTAATTTTTTGGCAAAGATATTATATTTCTATAAAAACTTTGATGTACATTTGCAGTTCAATTGAAATATTGTTGGACCAACATTCTAGTGGTGGAACATTTCTGAATCAAATTGTCAGATATGATCTTTGGGAAAATGTTTTAGATATTATGGTTAGAATCTTCCTAGTCCCTGAAAGACATGGGCACTGGCAGGTCAGTTGGGAAATTATGGCAAGTTCAGGAAGAAGTGAGGTTCTTGTGTCAAAGAATGAAAATCCCAATTCTCTAAAAAGTTATGTATGGTGAGATGAGAATCTCACTGGAAAGTGGTGACAAGCCTATCTGCATGTGTTCATATGCCACCAGTACCTTCCTCATTGATACACAGTTTCCTATTCTACACATGGAGATTGATATCAGACACGTATCAGCTTCACAACATCATCATGGCACATCGATGTCTCACTGACAATACACTTCTATTCTTCAGTGCTGCACTTTGGGGTGTACCTTTCATTGTAATGCTTATGCTTGGATTTTGAACCAGTGTGCATCTCAGGCTCCTCACCTTGCGGGTACTTGGATGCTTTCAACATTTCTGCCTTGTCTTCCTTTTGAGCTTTGCCCCCTCTGCCACTACTTAAAGGCTCATAGTTCAGATTTGCCTTTTAGCGCAGGCACAAAGCCAGGCAGCTTCTTGATTGTCAGCAGTGTTCAGTCAAGGGCGTAGACTTGTTGCTGTATGCTACTGTGCTATGTCGGTGTCACACCTGCTGCTTGTACGAGCAGCTTATGTGACAAACATACTGCATGCACTTCAACCAAATGACCATGTCTCAAAGTCGAAACGGTGTAATCCTCAGTCAGGCCAAGAGAGAGAGCATTCAGTTGGGGGTTTGGCAAAGCAAGTCAAGGGTATTGTCATACATCAGTCCAGGGACTCCTGAAATGTTCGGTCAGCTGCTTGGGCAGTCAGGGCACCGACAGGGAAGGTGACGAAGAAGAGAATATGAAGATTTGGGGAATCACTTAGACTGAACCTGTGACTCATTTTGTGAGCATGACAGCTGTTTTCTTCTGTTGTCCAAATGGCAGGTATACAATGTAAATGAAAATGGCTGCCACCATAGCTGGAGTGGAAAGAATGAGTGATTCATTCTTTGAGGGATGATGTGGTCCACTATTATATGATGTAAGGCCTTTCAAACGGCAATAGCATTAAACAGACACATACACAGATGAAAGATACCTATGTTGTATGTGCACTTTACACATTTAACTATTCTGTAGACTAAAGATCCTGGCACCAAGCAATCTTGACCGCATGATGTAACATTATGTATCAATCCTACTAATAACGCTGAGAAACAAATAATGTTTTGTGGTCTGGAAAAATTCCCCTTAGTTGCCAAAGTAACAATCACTTTCCAAGCTACCAAAATCTGCACAAGGTACAAAAGCTGCTCACTTCACACTTTGGACCATAAAACATTCCACACCATTATCAAATATGTAACACTGCATTTCATGATTTATAGAGGGCATGGTGGAGGGGGCATCCTCGTTATTGCTGCCATGCATCTAATAAGCAACCATATGGGCACCAGAAGGCTTGATCAACAAATGTCTAAATTCTGCTGAGTGTAGGCCTAAACTGCTCGATCTTGTCCTCATAAGACAAGCTTTTCATCTCTGGAATTAACCTAGTGAACCTACTCTGAACTGCCGCTTACATCCTTCCTCACGTAAGGGGACCAAAACTAAGCAATGCTCTAGGTGCGGTCTCACTAATACTGGGTACCATTGTAACAAAACTACATGACTTTTATACTCCATTTCTTTAGCAATAAATGCCAAAATTCCATTTGTATTCTTTATTACCTCCAGTACCTGCATACTAGCTTAGGTTAATAGACAGTATCAGATTAAACGAAGAAGCTTTTAAAGTGGTAGTTTTTTTTTCTTTTGGAGTATTTTTGAAATTAAAAAGCCACCGAGATCAGGAAAATAGAACATGACGGTAAACTAGCCTGGAATACAAAGTTAATTGTATGAGTTTTCACAAATATATGAAAAGCAAAGCATTAGCTACTGTAAAAGTTGGCCACTTAGAAGCAGAGATAGAGGAAATTTTCATGGGAATGAGAAAATGGCAGAAATATTAAGCAGATACTTTGTCTGCCTTCACAGTCGAAGACACAAGTTATATGTCAGAAATAGGGAGTAACTCAGGCTTTTGTGTGTGTGGAAGCTAATGTCATTAATATCAGCAGAGGGAAAGAGATTGAAAGGTATAGGACAAGGAGAAGTAGAGGTTAAATGTGAGATATTTAAGTCTGAACACAAGGAGAAAGAGTGGATGAATATACTACCAATGTAGTAACTGAAGCAAAGACCATGTCAATATTTGATAATTTGGGGAAATAATGGAAAGAAAAGGGAAGGGATAGGAGAGCAGGATAGACACATGAAGCTACTAACACTGTAGTAGGATAAAAATAACATTGATGGCTAGTTCCAATTGTAATTTTATGATATTAATGTTTTATTAGGATGAATCTCGAGATATGATGGTGTATGTATATCATTCTCTGAAAAATAGCAGGGAGAACCACATGATGGGGGCTGAGGATAATGAAGAAGAAGAAAGTTTTCGGGTGAGAATGCTTCTGCTTTCTTAAAATTTATCTTAATGTGTTTGAAATTTACTTAACTCTCACACTTATCAACTAGTGAAGGAGGAAAAACCAGTGTGATTTAAACATATATGGGAACGTAAAAACAGATGTAGGCCGTGAAGCCATCCAGTTTGTTGGGGCTTGAGCTGTGATCTAACTCTTAAGTATCTACCTTCCCCATAATCCTTAATACCTTTGGTTAACAGTTAATCCAGCATCAATTGAGAGTTACAAACTTCAATCAGCTTTGGTGTGTAAAATAGTTTCCTATCCTATCTTCGTACTTTGAAGTTCGTGACTAATGTATCTAATTTTTAGGCTATCTTCCTCGGGTCTAGATTCTTCAGTCCATTGAAACTGTAAAGATATAGGGAAAAAATTTTGAAAACTTCATTTCGGTCACCATAGTTTATATCATAGAGTATCATTGAATCCTTCCAGAGTGGAAACAGGCTATTTGGCCCAACAAGTCCACACCGACTAGCCAAAGAGCGTCCCACCCAGATTCGCTCCCCTACCTTATCCCTGTAACCCTGTATTTCCCATGGCTAATTCATGTAACCTGTACATTACTTGACACTATAGGCAATTTAGCATGGCCAATCCACTTAATCTGCACGTCTTTGGAGTGTGGGAGGAAACTGGAGCACTTGGAGGAAACTCATGGGGAGAATGTGCAAACTTCACACAGACGGTCGCCCAAGGCTGGAATTGAACCCGAGCCCCTGGAATTGTGAGGCAGCAGTGCTAACCACACTGGCACCGTGCTGCCACCAGTACGTTATGTAATATACTCATAATTTAACCCTTGGAATCTGGGTATCATTATAGTTAATCTACACCATGTTGCCTCCTCGATTAATACGCTATGTTCTTCCTGAAATGTGGGGCTGTGTTTCTAAAACAGTTTAGAGTCAAATTTAAGGTGGTGGAACAACTGGTTTGTGCTACTGGCCTTTGCTAATTCCCCACTGGGATCCTGACCCCATGTCATTTTGAACCTGGTCCAGGGTTGGATTGGGATTTCCAGTTAGCATTATATCAAGCTAAATTGTAGCAGGACATCGTGGTAGGCTGAGGGTGGGGACACAAGAGTATTATGTATGTGGTTGTGTCTGTTGCCCCTTTAAGAGAGTGAGTGAGGTGACCTGGAGGCAGAAGCCAGAGTGGCAGACTAGGACCAGCTGTGGACCTGAGAGAATGCACAATAAAGTATTCCGTGTTCAAGTTTACCCTCCATCTATGTCACGTTCTATTTCTGGCTCTAGTGGACCACAAACACATCAACTGGTGACAAAGACTGGATTGGTCCATAAACTACAACTGTGTTCCAGCACCCATTTCTTTTTGTTGGGAGGAATTATGGTGCAGGATTATCGAGGTAACGTCGATGTGATCGCAAGGGAATTTGGGCTGCAGTCGGAGCCAGGGAAGAACGGGATGCATCGGGCAGTGGGCTGAAAGCGGTGGTTGTGAGGGGATTTGGGCCTCAGCCAACAGCTGAGGAAGGGAGTACTCACCCAGGAGCTTACCGAAGACATGGCGGAGAATGGTTGTGAGGGGACTCTGACTGTGAGTGGCGACTAGATTCGAGTGGCAGGAAACACAATGGCAGGCCAGTTTGGAGCGATGGGACTGTTTGATGAAGAGACAGAATGTTGGATGTTGTACACCGAATGCTTTGATGTATATTTAAGTGTGAATAAGGTGGCTGAAGACATAATTGTATCAGTTTTCTTGAGTACGTTTAGGAGTATGACCGTCACGATTCTAAGGAGACTGCTGTAAACAGAAATCTGCAAAAAAGACATATCAAGAACTATGCAAAGTGTTGGCAGTTATGTTGTATCAAAGCCACTGATGATCAGAGAACATTTCCGCTTTTATGAATGGCTACAGCACAAAGGAGAGTCCATCATCCAGTTTGTGGCTGCCTTAAAGAGGATAGTAGAACATTGCAAATTCAGAGGGTTCCTCCAAGTTGCCTTGCTGGTTTGTGGTTTGTGGCCTCTGGCACAAAGCCATCCAATGGAAACTACTAACAAGGAGAGATCTGGATTTCAAAGCAGCTTTTGAAATTGCTGCCTTGTTGCACAGTTGAGTGATGACACCCGGATGTGTAGAGTAGCAGAAACTCAGCAGAGTGCAGTACCAACCACAGAATGCCGCCAATGTTGCAAGAGTGGCCATAAGGAGAATATATGTTAGACTCGAGAAGCCTAGTGCCACAGTGTAAGTTAATGGGCCATATTGCCCGAAATTGCCAGGTACAAGTCAAGCAAGAGAAGGGTGTGTAAAGGAGATAATTCAGAAGACAACATAAGGCACGTGGCGCCATCTAGGGAGTACAGTGTTGGCTGGGTTTTCAGGAAAAGTGGAGCCTGAGAGTGCGGAGAGCTATAGTGAAGTTGATCGTATCTGTGTTCTTCCCAAAGTGGAGGGTAAGACAGTAAAAATGGAATAGATACGAGTGCAACGTTATCCCTGATTCCTGAATCAATATGTAGGAAGAAGTTAAAGGTGCTGTCATTGAAGTCTGCCAAGATTACCTTGCAGACATACATGGAATGAGTGGTGCCACTGAAGGACTAAGTGCAGGTAAAAGTGCAGCTAGGGACCAACGTGCCAAACTGCCTCCATACATAGTGAAAGGCAACTACTCAACATTATTCGGACGTTCCTGGTTACAGAAATTAAAGTTAAATTGTGGTGTGGTTAATAGGATGGTCGATTAAAAACGAGTTTGCAAGCGATTTTGAACAGATATCAGGATGTCTTCAAGGGAACCCTGGGGAAAACGAAAGGAGTAGAAATTAAACTTTAGTTGAAGAGGGAGGCTTGTCCAAGGAGTTTGAAGACATGCCCAGTATGTACACCATCCAGCCTAAAGTGGAGGTGGAACTAGAATGGCTGGTGAATATGGAAGAATTGGAATTGGTAACTACCAGTGAATGGGCCAGTCAAATCATCCCAATCTTAAAAACAGATGGTGCAATGAGGGGATGTGGTGACTTTAAGTTCACAGTCAACTCAGCCCTGCGTGTGGATCAATACCCACTTCCACACACTGAAGAACTGCTGACTGGGCTGGCTGGGGGAAAGAAATTGTCAAAAATAGAGATAGCGAGAACTGCAGATGTTGGAGTCAGAGACAATACAGTGTGGAGCTGGAGGAACACAGCAGGACACCTGCTGTGTTCCTCCAGCTCCACACCATTGTCTCAAAAATGGATCTTTTGCAGGTGGCTGTCATGAAGGAGTCCCAGCTGCCGCTGACAATAGTGACTGTTCCTCTATAAGCAACTGCCTTTTGGCATCACATCAGCACTGCTTCTATTCCAGATGATAATGGGCCAAATTTTGAGTGGATTACCATGTGTCCAGTATTAACTGGATCATATTTTGGGCCTTAAGATGGTCTTTCCCTTGTTTCTATGCCTCATTTTTGCAGAAATGTATTGTCAATGTACTCAAAATTCAGTGCATTTATGACATAGGAACTGAAAGAGGCTGTTCATTCGCATGAGCCTGTTTAACTATTCTCTTCGATTATTGCTAATGTGTACCTCAATGTCATTTACCTGCTATTGCTCTATATCCTTAGTACAAACCTACCAATGTCAGGCTTGAAAATTTCAATTGTCCCAGCATTCACAGCCTTTTGGGGATGGTTTTCCCGAGTTTCACTCTCCTATATTTGAAAAAGTGCTCCCAGATTCCACTTTGGAATAATCTGTCTCTTCTTGTCTGATAGTGGATTTTTTTTCTAGATTTCTTGAGCAGAACAAACAGTTTCTCATGTACCCTATCAGATCCCTTTATCATTAAATTAATTAACTTGTTCTTAATACATTAAAACTTGAGGGAATACAAACCACGCTTATGTACAGTGCCTTCATAGTTTAAAGTCGCAAGTCACACGACTCCAGGTTATAGTCCAACACTTTTGGTCACCTGCAGACACTTATAATTCGAAACTCCACTCACACCACTTGTATGACCTTTTGATCTCTCTGCCTATAAATTCTGTGCCTGTCTGCTCTTCTCTCTCACTTCACCCGATGATGGGGCTGTGCTCTGAAAGCTTGTGATTTCAAATAAACCTGTTGTACTATAACCTGGCGTTGTGTGACTTCTGACTTTGTCCACCCCAGTCCAACACTGGCACCTCTACATCATTCATAGTTTAACACTTTCAGCCCTGTACTAGGTAGGTAAGATTGCATTGTACTCCCTCTAAGCCCAAACCGGATGCAGAATTCCAGATGGGGTCTGAGTAAACCTCTGCACAGTTTGGACATAACTACCTTCCTTTTATGTTGCAGCCCTCATAAAGCGAAGACCAACATGTACAGGCCTTTCAGTGACCCTATATTCAGTTGTTATAAATGTTAAAAAAGTGATTGTGTACCTAGTTGCTAATCTCACGCAAACAGTGCTGCAGTTTCTTATTGTCATCCACTGACTTCAAAGGAGGGTTTTGCATGTGTACAATACAAGCTTGTATATATACAGCTTATGTTTGAATAATCTGCTTAAATGTGATAGTTAGGGTGTGTGTTGGGGTGGGGAGTGAGATGTCAGGAGGCCGAGATGGCTGATTTGACATCTCTGGCTGAAGGTTGTTGCAGCTGCATCAGCATTACATTTTGCACTGATGTGATATATTATTGAAGCTGGGTATATTTGTGGAGCCTGCTTCTCCAGTGAATTGTTTAATTTCCTACCATCACTCACATCTGAATGTGGCAGAACTGCAGAGCTTAGGTCTGATCTGTTGGTTGTGGAATTGTTTAGCATTGTCTATTAAAGATTTTGTATTGTTCAATAAGAAGGATTGGAACCCAAACAAATTTTAGTTTAAAACTTATAAGATGTGATTTCTATTTTGATATTGTCTATTATCTGATTATGTATTGAAATATCAGCTAGAAATGTACCAACACTAAGCAGTCAACAAAAACATCAGGCTTTTTTTAAATGCAAAATTTTGGAAATATGAAGTCCCTGCCATATAGGCTTCTTGCCACTGGAGGCTGCAAGTGAGCTTTGTTCAATAAAAGTATCAGGATATTTGTAGCATATTAGCTCTTTGTGGTTGCTTAAGTTTTAGCAAATGCTAATGGTTTGTTTAGCAATGTTAACTAACGATTATAATATACACATGCTTTGCACAAATTCCTTTGACATTGTTTCACAAAGGAAAACTACTTTAAAGATGACAACAGACATTGAATTTCAGTGAGTGGATGCAATAGTCGCACAGGCATTTAATATTTTTAAGTCTACCTGACCAGTGATGTTATTACACTCCTCTGGAGCAGGTGGGACTTGAATGCAGGTCTTGTGGTTCAGAGGCAAAAGAAGATACCAAAGCATCTGAATGAGC
Organism: Ginglymostoma cirratum; assembly: GCA_024137785.1. Classification (NCBI taxonomy): domain Eukaryota; kingdom Metazoa; phylum Chordata; class Chondrichthyes; order Orectolobiformes; family Ginglymostomatidae; genus Ginglymostoma; species Ginglymostoma cirratum. The sequence goes on from JAHRHZ010000032.1 coordinate 11,524,250, forward strand.
AACTCCAAGCATGATTATCCAGGCATTTATTTCACAGGAATTTCATTAAAATTGATTGTTTTCCTGTGTGTATTGGACAAGGGAAAACCAGTTTAAATCTCTCAGATTAGTATTTAAAGAGGTTGTCTGGAATTGCCTTTGCCTAATTGCACAACACTGCACCAAACTATATTGAAAAGCACCAGTTCCACATGAACCATTCCCTGAATCTTTCTAGAACTGCCACTAGACATTCATTTCATCAAAGGCTCTAATTCCTGCACACAGCTTGTTGTTACCCACAAACTTCTGAACTATTCCACAACCAGTGCTATCCAACTTAAACAAAAGCAAAATACTACGGATGGTGAAACTCTGAAATGGAAACTGCTAGAAATATTCAGCAGACTACATTATATTTATGAAAAGAGAAGCATTTCAGACAGTTGATCATTTGTCATAACACTTTTAGCAAAAACAAAACGATTATTGATTGCGGTGTGTACATCATCCATACTCAATTACATAATAGCATATAAGTCTATATCAAAATGCATCTTGAATATCCAACTAAAAAGTTACCAGAGAATCTAGATGCTGCAGAATGTTATTAACATTGCTTCTGCTAATTGCACTTGAAATGCTGGAGAACTTTAGGTGCTTTCACGGTCATTGATCAAAAAATATACCGTCTTTGACCTACTCTTGTGGCACTACTATGTGGCTGGTCCATTTAAGTTTTATGATCAGTGCCTTTGAATGATAAGGCGGTGTAGTTAGCTTCTCTTTGTAATTAAAAATGGCCATTATTTGCCACTGTGAGTCTTAAAAGTTGCATACCAATGATAAGGCCAAGCTTGAATATCATAAGGTCTTGCTACCTGTGAGCAAGACTGCTTCATTATCTGCAAAGTTGTGAATGGAACTGAACAGTGCAGTCATCAATGATCATCCAAACTTCGGCCATGTAATAGAAAGGCCGTTGATGAAAAGGCTAGAGATGTTTGGACGAAGAACACTACCTCATGGAACACTGCAGCAATGACCTGGAATTAAAATGACATGCTTTCTGCAGCCACAACCATCCTTCTTTCTGTTCCTATCCTCTAATTCCTTGGCTCCTGGATGCTACACTTGGTCACAAATGCCTTTATGTCAAGACACTTACTGTCACCATACCTCAAGGATTGAGCTCCATTATCTATTTGAAACAAGACTATAATGAGGTGGAGCTGAACATTGCTGCAAAAGTTGTTTTATGTAGGATCATATTGATAACACTATTAACAACCGCTACTGTTATTCCAGTAATGATTTGCAATAAGCTGATAGGGCTGTAATAGACTGAATTGATTTTTGTGAACAAAACCAAGCTTTCTTTGATAGATGTTGTCAGAGGCACCAGCCTTTGCTATATCAAGTATACTCAGCCATTTCTGGATATCATATGGAATGAATTAAATTGGCAGAAAACTGGGTTTTATGGTAGTGAGAATCACAGAAGGAGGCTAAGTGAATCGGCCTTCAGTACTTCTGAACAAAAAAAAACAAAAGCACTGCAGATGCTGAAAATCAGAATCAAGAACAAAAATTGCTGGAAAAACTCAGCAAGTCTAACGGCATCTGTGGAGAGAAAGCAGAGTTAACATTTTTCAATCCAGTCACCCTTCTTCAGAAGTGCCAATTTAAGAGTCTTTAATTTACCAATCCGTTGGTAGCAAAAATGGTTCACTGTCAATTTAAAATTACAGAACTTTGTGTCATTATCGTCAAAATTTATTTAGAGGATTGTTTTCAGCATGCTTGTTTCTGCCTCCTTCAATATTAGTGATGTGGTCATGGGACAGTCCTGCAAAAGGGTGCCATAAAATTTGCTAGTGCTTGAGCACTACTTCTTACTTTCCCAGTGTGACCCCTTTTAATCCCTCAGATTTTGTTTGACTCCAGAGTGACACTTTGTGGGTGCAACAGCTACTGGGAGGAGATAAGGGTTTGCGAACCTTATGAAAACTTCTTTACAAATGAGGAAAGCAATTTGGTCCCTTTTGGCTTGTCCCAAATTCCTCCAATATCAACATCTGCTTGTTTCTTAGAGTTGTTGCCTCCACCTGGTATCCATCACATGTTGACCATTCTTTGTTTGAAGGATTTCCTGATATCGCTCCCAAATTTGCTAGTTCAAACCTTGGCCCTTTGATTTACTCACGTAATTCTAAACAATTTTCCAGATTTATCTTTTAAAACCATTTCTATCTTTATTCAAACATCTTCCTTAAAGACAAAAAGGCATACGTTTTTCTATCTTTATTCAGAGACCTTCCTTTGAGGCAAAAAGTTCTTTCTCCTAACACCAGGATCAGTTTGTGTTTACCCTCTTTGCTGTTTCAGTGGCTGAATATCTCTTGTGTTTCAGTGGTGAGAATTTGATGTAGTTTGTGTTCTGTCTTTTGTGTTTGATTATGTTTGACAGTGTGATAGAATAGCTGGATTCCTTGCTGTTCACAAATGCCATTTTAATAAGTGCCCTGGATATTTTTCTGTTGTGGGTACTATATAAAAGTAGTTGTTGTATGATGTAGATTGTTTCATGGAAATGTGTGCGATTTTTGTTTTGAAATGGGTCCTTTTCCAAAATGCCTCCCTTGGCAGAATAAAAATAATATTTACTTTTTGAGGGACCTAGGTTTGTGGCTGTAAAGGTCAGCCCAAAAAATTTTAAAATTCCTTTATGTTCATCATTCCCTTACTAAATAGTTTTAAAATTAGAATTAAGTTTATTGTCATGTGTACTTAAGTACAGGGATGCAGGAGTACAATGAAAAGTTTACAGAGTCACCATTCCTGGAGCCATTTTAGGTACAAAGAAGAAAAATAAAGAAATAAGTTATAAAAGTCATTCTTAGTATAAAGTTTATAAAAAAAGAATTACAGCCCTCCTTCAGCTATGGGCCTACAGTCTCTCCCATGAGGGTTTCCCCACGATTGTGCTTGCTCCCCCCACCCCCGAAAAAAAAAACCCTGTGCTGGGCTCGATCTCCCTTGCACAGAGCGCGCAGTCCTCTGCAATGCCATCTTGCCGCCAACTGCTAGAGTCCAGTCTGGCTGGCCAGACACCTTGCTGCTGATCACCATCTGGGCTCACCAGCCACCTCGCTGCAGATGGCCAGAATCCCGATCTGGTATAACACAAAGCCCCCAAGCTGATTCCTTGCTCTGGACCATGAAGAAGCTGCTGTAAATTTGCACCAGTTGCCTCATGCCAAAGACCCGCTCCAGGCCCACAGCTGCTGTCATCACTGCTGCCTCCATGACTGAGCTCCCTTCAGAAGGTAAGGTGGAAAAAAAACCCAAAAAACTAAAAGGATAAAAAAGGAAAAGAAAAAAAAAATGAGAGTAAAGAGGAAAGAAACAAAAAGTGGTCAGAGCAAACGCACCCCGACTCAGGATCCCTATTCCATCTCCATCTTGGAAAAAAAATGGCTAATTGTCCAGAAAGTTCTGTTTCCAAGATGACATTTCAGAAGAAATTCTTTGGGCCAGAAGAACAAAACCTCAAGATTCTAACATGATTCACTAGAATTAGAACAGAGAATTGTAAGCTTTTAAAATCAAAGCATTCTCATCAAACTGAAAGCCTACCTGTTCACTGATTTTTGCAGCAGCAAATGGGCCTCAGAGTGTGATCTGGTAAACTTCGATAAACAAGATGCTTTAAAGGTCAAGCTTAGACAAGCTCTGCGGTAGGCATTGACTTGTAGTTCCTGATCCTAATATCTCATCAAGATCACAATCTACGACTTGGGAAGCCCTGACTTAAGCCAGACCTCTGATGTTGATCTTGTTTCATTCTGCTTCATTATTTAAATGAAACCTAATTTGAGCTTCACTTCACTTCATATGTTTTCTAATGACTGTTGTATAAGGCCTTTAGGACCCTGGAGAAATCTTGCAATTATGTCATACAAATGTTCCTTGCTGAGCGTAAATAGTGCACTGTGTATGTAGTTTGTTGGAAAGGAAGAGAGAAGCACATTGTCGAGAAGCACGTGGAGTAGACCATCTTGCATTAAGCAATGGAATTTATGAAGTGGTCTTTCAAAATGTAACAGATAACGGCCTGGTATATTTTCTAATTTCCGGGTATTGTATTTAGTCTTCATATGAAGAGAACAGTATTATACAGAAGCCTTAGCCTTAAGAAAGTTCTTGATGTTACCTTCTGTTCGACCAGTTTGCCTTGAATTCAAACTCTTGTGGGCGTAAAACCAAGTAACAAAACATAACACTTGCAAGTAACTTTCATCTCATTTCAAAAGAATTTCAAAATCTTAGAGGCGTGTATGTAAATTTGAATGAGAAAAGAACACTTCTTTGTGCCCTATATGACATCTGTCTCAAAAACCTGACAGTGATCATGCCATTTATTAGATTGCAAATTGGCTGTTTGAAAAAGTCTGTATAGCTAATCAAACATTACCATGGTGCAAATATGGCATAATTTTAAAAGGAAATTGAATCTTAATAGTGGTCAGTTGCCTCTTTACATGTTAATTATCTGAATGACAAGCTTTCTTTTCTAAGAATTGATGCATTTGTCTCTGAGCTTTTACACTTTTTAAGAAGCTGAGTGTGATTGTAATTAAATTTGGATTATTATGGTCAAAAAAATTACTTCAATTTAGAGCTAGAACTGCCTTCTTTGGACTTTATTGCATTCCATTATTCACGTTTTAGAAGAAATTTTCATTACCGTGGAAATTCTTAATCCATTTGTTTTCCTCTTTCTCCGTACAGGCACATGGTTTGAGATTTTCATGGTCTCATTTGGAGGCACTGAAACAACTTTGGACAGGTGATACAGTTCCTGTAAATGATCTCAAACTGGACTCAGATAAAGCTAAAGAGAATCTTGCTTTATGTCTGTGGACAGAAAATTTAATTGAAGTGAGCTAAGTAAACTAAGCCATCGTTTGAGTTAGCTCATCATTTGAGTGCCTTTTTGCTGTTCCAAATTGCAATAAAAACATAGAACTGAAAAATGTTTGCTTTATGGAGTATTGTCTAACTACATAGATATTTAGTATTTGCAATTCTGCATGTCTTCTGACAAACATAGGAAATAATTTATTAAATATACATTTTCATGTCACAACATATTGCACATATTCAGTATTTTCTGAATTTTATTATGCACTCTATGATGTACAGAGTAAATATGATTCCCTAATGATACCCTCTCCATCCTCATGGACATTATGATCTTTTTATTGTAAAAATTTCTTCATATGCATTTTTTAAAAAGTCTACACACCATTTTCTTAAAAAAAAAGTACATATATACTCGTGTATAAGTTGATTTTTTAAACTATTTTTTAGATTAAATTTATTCGGTTGACTATCACATGGATAGTACTTTTGAGGGGCTGAAATTCATGCTACAGTCCAAAATGCCATATCATTATCAGAAGCCCAATTGATCCCTAAACAAATAAAGAAAAAAACACAATGAATTATGGTAATTACTGGATAAAGACAATAGAAACAAAAATGAATTAGTAAGCTTTTATTTTTGCATACAAAAAGTGAAGTAGAAATGTAATACGGCTTTAAATTACAATTACATGGTACATCTTAAACTAAACATGTCGAATACAAAAGTTCATTTGAATCCTGCAAAATCACACTGTTCAACATCTTCAGTTCACAGTTCGATTCTCCGGCATATCAAGAGTAATAGGCGTTACATCCATGTTTCTAATGCATAATAACTTGTAACTGTCCTACCGATTTCTGATTACAAACTGGTGAAACAGTAATACCTCTTCTTCGAGTTCAGCAGGCAGGTTTTGTGCAGTTTGAGTTCTCTGCTGAAGTAGTAAGTCATGTCTTCTCACAAACCTTAGCACTTGCGTTAAAATCTGAAATTCCAACCTTCATTGATTTGTTTTGTTCATGGATTCAGATGACTTCACGAAGAACACATTTTCCATTTTGGTGATTTTCACTACCCGCTCAGCAACTTTTTTCTCCAGTTGTGGCCACTTGCTTGGTTTACCTCTTGTTGGCACACTTTCATTTTGGCACTGTCTGAAGCTGGTTTAGTATCTTTCTCCAGTCTCTCACAAGTTTCTCTGCAACACAAAATTCTCTTAGTGCAATGCAGTTATTTGTCTTTTCTGCTACTTCAGTAACTTTCATTTTAAACGCAGCTGTATTTTTTTTTGTTTTTTTCTGGAGGGCATTTTTGCTCAAAATGATGAAGAAATTTGAAAACCTCAACTAGCTATATGACTGTATTCCATGAGTGCCTGACTGACCTGATGCGTCTTAAACTTTCACACTAAATTCTGCCCTTTCCTTCCATGTTCTGTCATCTACTGTTGTTTTAGTTTCTCAAACTAACATTTTAAGCTGTTATTTCTGATAAAAATATTATCAGACATTTGACTCTCATACAGTCTCCCCGATCATATCCTCATAGTAATATTTATGTACAGAATAATACCTTGACTCACAAATGTTGCTCTGTTATCTGTGAAGAGCTAGGGTTGACTTTTACAGGAGATGTATGGAAAATTCCAGATTTTCTGGCCAAATATGGGGGACTTTTACATGAGATCGACTTTTACTCGAGTATATACAGTAGATAAATACATATGCTTTGCAACAGCTTTTCTTCTTGGGTTTCCTTTAAAATCAAAAATCTTTCAGATATCTTTTAAATATGGCAATTTATGAGCAGAACTAACCAAAATATAATTGGATAGATTTAAAAAGAAGCTAAAAATCCGAAACTGTAGTGCCAAGAACATTTTCTATTTTCATGCAAAAAACACTATTGTAATAAACAGATTAACTGCACGTTTATTTAAGACATATGAAATGGATTTAATTCAGTTGGTGATGCTACACTAATGAGCCAAAATGTAGTATGTAGCTGTAAAACTATGCACATTTATAATCTTTGCTTATCTTTGTTATTTATCTAAATGCTAAATCTACGTGACTGATGCTGAAATCTATCAATGTATCATACCTTTGGTATGTTTGGAATATGTGAATGTTCTGAAGATGATTGAACCTTTAAAGAACCTGTTTCTCAAGATTGACACACCTAAGTTAGAGAAGAATCCTGAAGCACTAATGCAAATGATATTTAAACAAAATTGACACTTCCCTTTTCTCAAAACTTGTTAATGTTATTATTCTACTCATAATGATCTAATTCAACACTGCATTTCAAGGTGGATCACCACTTATTGAAGCTTCAATAAAACCTTTTTTTTTTTCTCTCTCATTGTTAGTTCATTTAATTTTAGCTCCAAACTTTGGAACACGGTTTCTGCAAAGGTTTTAGGATGGGTTAAGAGGGCAGAATGCAGGCGCTGAGTACAACAGATATCTTCCAACTGTAGCCAGGCAAGCCACATGCCATTGATATTGTAGAATTATGTACCTTTCTTTCTGCATTTGTTGATGTGTTATTTCTGTTTTTGCTTTAATTAAAAAATTACTACATTTATGGTCTGTTTTTCTTGGATAGTTAACATTAGTTATTATAAGGTAAGATTGGTTATCTGTGTGAATGCATCAATATTTTCAGAAAGTATGTGGAGAGAAATATTTGAGTTCTAATTAAAACAAACAGTACTCGTAAGTCAAAGTCTGCAGAAAAACATTAGTTTTTCCATATTTTTAGTGTCTTCCAACTTTACTTTGGATTTTTTCAAGCCATTTTCGTAGGTTTCGGCAGACTATGGAAAAGGATGTGGGGGGGGGGGGGTCTTTTGAATATGGGTTACCCTCACAGTCATTCACTGAGGGAAGAAACAAATATGATCAATAAAAGTCTAAAATGATTGTATTAGAAAGGAGCTGGGAGTTTAGTTAGTTTCATAAGACGGATACATTTATATATTTCATTGTTTTTCATGTTCCTGTGCTAGGAAATGTTTCAGAGTTAAATCAAATCCACAGCCAAAATGCTGGTGCAGCTGACGTGTGCAAACAGCTGAAGGTGTACGTGGCTGAACTAAGTCCATATTGGTATTTGGAATGCCTAGTGACCTCATACAATTCTGAATTGTGCTTAACATTATCAGTATTTCCACAGTGTGTTGGTGTAGTTAAAGTTGGCATCATTAGGCTACAAGATCAATAATAATAACAATCAGGCTCCAGAGGAAAGATTAGGACAACATCTGGAGATAGGGACGGTGAATCTTGTCCAACTGCTCCCACCAGCTATAATTTTTCAAAAATTTAACTTATTTTTCTAAGTTCACAAATGTTATTACGCACCTCTGGAGCAGGTGGGACTTGAACCCAGAGCTCCTGGTCAAGGGTAGGGACTCAACCACTGATGTTGAGATACTGGTTGTAATTCAGCCTTCCTTAGACTTGTGGCGTATTGACGCCAGGGAATAGCAACCATTATGACCAAAAATGTGTAACCTAAGTCCAATAATTATAAGCAATAATCATAAGGCCATAAGACATAGGAACAGAAATTAGGCTGTTTATCCTACCAAGTCTACTCAGCCATTCAATCATGGCTGATAAGTTTCTGAACCCCTTTCTCCCCATAACCCTTGATCCCCTTGACATTTCCTCAATGACCTTGCCTCCACAGCCTTCTGTGGCAATGAATTCCATAGGTTCACCACTCACTAGCTGAAGAAGTTTCACCTTGTCTCCGTTCTAAAGGGTCTTCTCTTTAAGGCTGTGCCCTTGGGTCCTAGTCTTTCCTACCAGTGAAAACATCTTCCCAACGTCCTGTCTAACCTATCTAAATCCTTCTGTAGCCTCCCTGCCTCCTCGATCCTACCTGTCCCTCATTCTATCTTTGTATCATTTGCAAACATATCCAGAATGCCCTCAGTTCCTTCATCTAGATTACTAATGTATGAGGTGAAAAGTTGTGGTCCCAACACTGACCCTTGTGGAACACCGCTATTCAACGGCTCCTGATAACGAACCTTTTATCCCCACTCTCTGCTTTCTGCCAGACAGCCAATGTTCTATCCATGCTAGTACCTTGCCTCTAACACCATGGGCCTTTATCTTACTCAGCAGCCTCCTGTGCAACACCTTGTCAAAGGCCTCCTGAAAGGCCAGCTGGATTACATCCATTGGCTTTCCTTGGTCTAACCTGCTAGATACCTCCTCAAAGAATCCTAACAGAGTTGTCAGGCATGAAACCATGCTGACTTTGCCCATGCACTTCCAAGTATTTAGAGATCTCATTCTTCACAATGAACTCCAAAATCTTTTCAACATATGAGATCAGGGTAATTGTCCTGTAATTTCTCACCTTTGCCTTATCCCTTCTTAAACAGGGGTGTTACGTTAGTGATTGTCCAGTCCTCTGGGACCCTCCCTGACTCCAGTGATTCCTGAAAGATCAGCACTAACACCTCTACTATCTCTTCAGCTTATCTTCTTCAGAACTTTGTTGGTTGGATATTTCTAGAAACAATCATTCAGGTCAAATCAATAGTAATATGGACAAATATGGGTCAAATGTGAAATCCAGCATGGATTTCCTGAAGGAAAATTATATTTTACAAATAAAGGAGTTCTTCCTGAAAAATATTAATAATCTAGATTTTGGTATACAGGGCACAATTTCAAAGTCTGTAAGTAGTGTGAAACTTGGAAGCACTGTGAACTGCGTTGATTGTATGGAACTTCAAGAGGACATTAACAAGTTAGTGAAATGGGTGGAGAGGTGGTAGATGAGGTTCAATAGAGAAAATTGTGAACTAATGAATTTTGGTAGGAAGAAAATGTAGAGACAATGTAAATGGGCAAAACTCTTATGTTTGTGATTTTTGTAAATGATTTGGATGTAGGAGTGGAAGGGTGGATTAGTAAGTTCGCGGACGATACAAAGGTGCGTCGAGTTGTAGATAGTGCGGAGGGCTGTTCTAGGTTACAAAGGGACATTGATAGGATGCAGAGCTGGGCTGAGAAGTGGCAGATGGAGTTTAACCCTGAAAAGTGTGATGTGATTCATTTTGGAAGGACAAACTTGAAAGCAGAATACAGGGTTAACGGAAAGATCCTTGGCAGCTTGGAGGAGCAGAGGGATCTTGGGGTTCATGTCCATAATTCCCTGAAAGCTGCCACCTAGGTGGATAGAGTTGTTAAGAAGGTGTATGGTGTGTTAGCTTTCATTAATAGAGGGATTGAGTTCAAGAGCCGTGAAGTTATGCTCCAGCTATACAAAAGCCTAGTTTGGCCACATCTGGAGTATTGTGTCCAGTTCTGGTCGCCTCATTACAGGAAAGATGTGGAAGCGTTGGAAAAGGTGCAGAGGAGATTTACCAGGACGTTGCCTGGAATGGAGGGAAGGTCTTACGAGGAAAGGTTGAGAGAGCTAGGGCTTTTCTCTTCAGAACAACGAAGGATGAGAGGTGACTTGATAGAGGTGTTCAAAATGATCAGAGGTATAGATAGAGTGGACAGCCAGAGACTTTTTCCGAGGGTGGAGGTAGCTATTACGAGGGGGCATAGTTTTAAAGTGAATGGAGGTAGATATAGGAGAAACGTCAGAGATAGGTTCTTTACTCAGAGAGTGGTAGGGGCGTGGAATGCATTGCCGGAGAGGGTAGTGGAGTCGGCCTCATTAGGGGCATTTAAATGGCTATTAGGTAGGCATATAGATGATAGTATAAGGTGGGGGGAGGTTAGATAGACCTTAGGTTTAGGGTAAAAGTTTGGCACAACATCGTGGGCCGAAGGGCCAGTACTGTGCTGTACTGTTCTATGTTCTATGGTCTAACTCTAAGAGAGTGCAAGAGTAGAGGGATTTGGGTGTATATGAGCACAAGTTATTAAAGGAGGGAGATCAGGTTGAAAGAATGCTTATCACAAAATACAGTATCCCAGGCTGCATAAATAAGAGTAATGCATAGAATTTAAGAGCAAGGAGGCAATATTGAACTTGTATAAATCATTGGGTCAGCATTAATAGCATTATGTCCACTCCTGGACACCAACTGCAGGAAGATTGTGAGGCCATTGGAAGGTATGCAGGAAAAGATTTCAAGAATAGTTCCGGAATTGAGGAACTTCAATAATGAAGATAGATTGGAGAAGTTAAGACTGTTTTCCTTGGGGGAGAAAGGTTGAGAGGAGATTTGATAAAGGTATTAAAAATCATAAAGAGTCCAGACAGAATAGATTAGAAGAAACTTCACATTCATGACGGGATTGAGAACGAGAGGACATAGACTTGAAGTAATTGTTAAAAGTAGCAAAAACAATATGGAGATAGAAATTTAAAACAGTAAGAAATTATGGTCTGCAATGTACTATGAGTTGAAACATTCAAAGGGAATTAGACTAATCTATGGAAAGAAAAAGTGTGCAGGGTTATGAAATGAAGGCAAGTGATTGACACTAAATGATTTGCTCGTTCAAAGAGTTGCAGCAGACATGATGGGCTGAATGATGTCCTTATTTACTGTAACAGTACTGTTTTCTTTTTTAAAAAACTGTTTCCTGTTTGACTTTGCAACAGATTTCCTCAATTACCTGCAGCATTCATCCTGCTGCATGAGGAGATTCTGGTTGTCAGTAGGGACCATCCACTAAAGAAGCACAAATGTTTGTGAGAAGGGTTTTGTTACATTGCAAGAATGGAATGAGTAGAAGGAATTCATTTCCATGTCTGCAAATTTGCTGAGAGGAACTTAAATGACCCATTCCAGCTAATGCTGAGGAAGTAGTGTTGTCTCATCATAATACAAGCATAATGTATAACTTGCAAGTGTCCCAACCTTGTGGTATTGAGGTAATGGTTTGCTTGGAATATACATAATATAAATGAAGCACCAATTAATACAGAACTTAACAGAGGGTGATTACAATGATCATGGATGTACTTAGGGTGGCCAGGTAATTCTACAAGATTTAGCTCTTTATTGACGCAGTCAACCTTAGTAATATAGTAGTTAAAAATGTAAATTGATTCATTTTCCAAAGAGAGGCCATATTTAATTTGAATTTGTTGACCGGTCAATTCTGAAAAATGAAAACAGCTGGGAATGAATACACCAAGAGATCAATTTTCGAAATTTAACTCTTGTTAGTATCTAAGCAATGACACAATGACCAAATAACCCAGTATCTTTGTACACTGTTGCAGCCAACAATGAATTTAAGACCTGTTTTGAACTAAAACAATATGCAGCTGAAATATCACATTCAAGTTATTACTCCCTGTGTTCTTTAGCTTTAAAAGATTAAAAAAAACTGCAGACAGATTTCTTGGAGAATTAGTTGAAAGTTGGCACTTAATATTGTAATGCTCAACCACTTAGTGATCTATGTAATAATTTATTTTCTATTAGTTTAATCTAACAAACATGTAAATATACAAGGCAACTTATTTACAGTAATTTTTTAAAAAGTTATTACAAATCGCTTTTGAAGTTATAAGGTTCAATATTTGAAGTTGTGATTGTGTTAATATTAAAACAAACAAGTGTGCATGGGTATATCTTTCAAAATAGTGAAATATCTTCTAGTGCTCACACATTGAGTTGTGTATTTTTAAGTTTATTCCATTTGTTTCAGCACTTTGGTTGCACTGGCTTTATTTAAAGTGTTTCAAAGTAATGAAGTTCTAAATTACACTAGACTCGTGGGAACAATCATGAAACCTCCTGCTGGATAGATATGGCAAGTTGCAACATGGTGAATAACAGAGCTTCATATGTTTTTCATTGACTAAAATTCTAATTCTTAACTGCTAGATTCTTATTGAGGAATAAACATATGTAAATATGATTGTTATCAGTTTTCATAGGTTGGCCCAGAATTGATATTTCAGATTTTTCCTTTCTTTTTATTTTTCTCATCGAATCACTTCAATATCCCAGAACTGTGTCTGTCTTTGTTCCTCCGGTGAGTTTAAGATGATGTTGTGCTTGTCATAGAAATCACCACCTGAGAAACAATAAAAAGTTTTTAAAATGTTAAATACCATTGGTGCATAATGAAATGAAGTGCCAGGTTAGCTAACGGCTTCTCTGTTATTGAAGGCGAGTACTTTTATCTGGTATAACAAGGTGTAGAGCTGGATGAACACAGCAGGCCAAGCAGCATCAGAGGAGCAGGAAGGCTGACGTTTCGGGCCTAGACCCTTCTTCAGGAAGAAAAAAACTTTTATCTGGTAGTTGCCTCATAAGCTTTCCATCTTTTTCTTGTAACCAATTATGGAAGGTCACCAATTTGTCTCCTTAAGACGTGATTGTGGCTGGTGTTTTGTAGAGCCACAGAGGTCTCATGGTCTGATGTGACACTCCTTAACTTTACTGGACTCTCAGTTCCTTTCTTGGTGGTTGGTAAAATTCAGCCCTGTATATCTGGTACCATTGATGAGATAACTTCTGGAGCTTTTTACATTTTGGTTCTACAAGGTATTCCTGTTTTGTACATGTCTATGCAGAATTCCATTTTCGAACAATCTTTTCACACTAGAAAATACAGTGATTTCCTATAATTTTTGAAAATATTTTCATGTTTCATACATTTTAGTATATAACTTTTAGATTTAGGGATTCAAATTTAATCATAGGAAATGGCATAAATACAACTGAAGCATGCAAAAGTCTATTCCACATAAATGTAGGACTTAACACTAAGAGGTTAACATGGGTAATGTTTCTTTCAATAGAATCAGAATAGAAAGGATGGTTTCTTTTGGGAGTTGCTTAAAATATTTAATGAACTCTGAAAGGCTAGAAAAGCCACTTCATCAAATAAAAGAATAAATTGTAATTGAGGAATATCAAACCCTTAAGGTCTGTTTAATGATAAAAGAGCGAGCTATGTCATCATGAAGGTGATGGAACTTGAGTCTCTTTTGTTTCAGTTTATCTGGGTGGGTTTTTGCTGGGAGAAGCTAGTTACAGCCTGAGCTGGGAGAGTGCTGAAGTAAATCAATCACTTCAGGTAGCATGTTGGTAGAATCTGTTCTGTCAAGGCAGGTGAGGTCACTGGGAACCATTGATAGTTTAATGCAGCTAAGACTGGGAGTGAAGGAAGCCCAAAAGTAGTATTTATTTGGGGTAGCTGAAAAATATTGGAGCTTGGAGAAACCCTAAGGTAATATCACTTAGTGAAGCTTGTTGGATGCAAAGGAGCTGGAATTGTGCCCATGAGGAAATGTTGGGGTGCAGTCTTAGGGGAACAATGTGGAGGTGAGCAGTTGTTGAGGCAATCAGCAGATTGTGAGGGAACTATGAAGCTAGACCCTTGAAAGAGTGGGAATAGCTTGTAAAGCAGACAAAGTTTGAGTGAAATTTGATGAGCCACAGTATCTCCAACATTGTGGCGTGCTGGTGAGAAATCTGCGGCTGACTTTGTTTTATTTGCTATTTGTTGTGTGCTGTCAAGTTTTTGATCGTAGTTTGTCTGTTACCTATATTTACTTTGAGTTAATTTTAGATGTTAGTGAATAAGTTTTATATATCATGGGCAGCTCACCACCATCTTTTACGGAACAATTATGGTTGAGCAATAACTGGCCTAGCCAACAATGCCCATATTTCATGAATGACTAAATACTAATATATACACACAGGACCTTTGGAACTCTCTGTCCCAAAAGAATATGGAGACTCAATCGTTGAATATGTTTAAGACTGAGATTGATAAATTTCTACGTATTTTTAAAAAAAACAAGGGATATGGGGTTAGTGCAGGAAAATGGTGCTTAATGCTACTTAGAGCGGCATGGCTAGCACTGCTGCCTTACAGTGCCAGAGACCCAGGTTCAATCCCACTGTCAGGTAACTGTGTGTGAGTGGGTTTTGCACATTTTCCCATGTCTGCATTGGTTTCCCCTGGCTGCTCCAGTTTCGTCCCACAGTCCAAAGATGTGCAGGTCAGGTGGATTAGCCATGAGAAATGCAGTGTTACCAGTATAGGGAGAAGACTGGGTCTGGGTGGGATGCTTTTTGAAGGATTGGTGTGGACTCAATGAGCTGAATGGCTTGCTTCCACACTGTGGGGATTCTATGATTCTATAAAGTAGAAGTTCAGACGTGGTCTCATTAAGGGTTTGAAGGGCTAACTAGCCTACCCTGGTTTCTACTACATTTCTTATTATCTTGTAGATTGTTTTACTGTGGTTGGTTGGCTCGCCAAATTGGTTCACTGTTCTGCAGGTGTTTCATTACGCTTCTGGGTAACATCATCAGTGCAGCCTCCGATGAAGCGCTGTTGTGTTTTCCAGCCTGTCATTTAAACTCTTCATTGGAGGCTGCACTGATGAAGTTACCCAGCAAAGTAATGAAGCGTCTGCAGAACAACAGAGTTTAAATGACAGGCAGGAAAACACAACAGCGCTTCATCGGAGGCTGCACTGATGGTATTACCCAGCAGGGTAATGAAACGTCTGTGGAACAATGAACCAGCTCGGCGAGCCAACCAACCACAACATCCACAACCCGAGCTACAAATCTACTCTAAAACCTTCGAGATTGTTTTACTGTTCTAACCTTGTACAGTAAAGCTTATTTTGTTTATTCCAAATCGTGCAATCTCCAGAACAGACAGCAAAGTGGAATGACACAGAAACAGGAGTTAATTTGGGCGTAGTTGAATGACCAATGTCACGGAGCTGTCTCAGTCAAGCTGCAATCAATGTTTGAGCATGGTGCAAGACAGACAGGCATAGCATACTGTGACAGCAAATTTCTTCGCACGTCGTGTTGCAGGTGTACAAGATGTTGGTGCAACCACTTTTTCAATACTGTGTACTATTGTCGTCCCCTGCTTTGGAAGAATGTTAAACTAGAAAGCATACAGAAAAAAATTACAAGGATGTTGCTGGGACTGGAGGGTTTGAGTTATAGGGAGGGGCTGAACAGGCTGGGACTTTTTTCCTTGAAGCATTGGAGGCTCAGGGGTGGCCTTATAGATGTTAATGAAATCGTAAGGGGGATAGATAAAGTGAATAGCCAAGGTCTTTTCCAAGGGTAGGGGAGTCCAAAACTAGACAGCATAAGGGGAAAGATTTAAAAAGGAACTGAGGGGCAATTTTTTCACACAAAGGTGGCATGTGTATGGAATGAGCTGCCAGAGGAAGTGGCAGAGGCAAGTACAATTACAACTTTCAAAAGACATTTGGACAGCTACGTGAATAGGAAAGTTTTTGAGAGATAAGGGCCAAATTCAGGCAAATGGAACTAGTTCAGTTTAGGATACTTGGTCGACATGGACGAGTTAGGCCAAGGGGACTGTTTCCATGCTGTACAGCTCTATGATTCTATAATGCAAGCAGTAGTAGCGAATATCTGGGATTTTTACCAGATCGTAACATAAATTTGGCCATCTCCTCAGGGATTGTAATGCAATCGTAACATTTAATGCCATTTTTAAAGTTTGCAACAGACTCAGTGAATCTGACTCTTTGGAGACGGCTATGCACTGTTCACAGTGCTTATGAAACCTCAGACTTTATGCTGCCATTCCAATGTGTACTTAACATGCTTTTGCATTGATATAAAAGTGATATAAATAAGTGCAGCCTTTAGTTTAAGCAAACTATATTGAGTGAACATAATAGAAATTATCCAGTAATTTCTTCAGATTTTACATTTTTATAAATTCAGATGAGGTGGAAAATTGAGTTACCTTCTTCTGAAGAAATAAATGTGTTACCTTTAATATCTAGTCGCAGATTAAAATCTAGAAAAGAAGAAATTGTTCCATCTCTATTAATGTTCCATTTCTGATGAGTGCGGCTATGCTCTGTCCAAAGACTTACTTTGGTTCCAGCCTTTCCTTGACTACCAATGGCATCTATGCACGCATAGTTTGCCTATAAGCAGAATAGAATATTACTTTAGTTAGTTAATTAAGGTCAGATTGGTTTGGGTTCTTAGGTGAACAGTTGGCTAGCTTTTTTAAGAAGTGCAGATTCATACAAAACTCTGCAATATATTCCCCCTGTCTTCATGAATGGAATTGAATGATTGCAGTGGAAACCTGGAAAGCCAGTGGCAATCCTGTTGTGGCAGTTTTTGAGAGGTGTGATAAGATTAAGTCACAATTAAGCACTTAGCTTTCTACTATCTGACTTAGAATGTAAGACCATAAAATATAGGAGCAGAATTAGACTATTCAGCCCATCTACTCTTCTCCATCATTCAGTCATGGCTTATATATTTCTCAATCCCATTCTTCTGCCTTCAGCCTTTGATTTGCTTACTTCTTGGCTCCCCCGAAATTTTTCCCATAACTGTAGCTGTGGGGTGGATATCTCCTTTCCCAATGCTGGGTTATTGTCTATGTTTCTTGGTGTTCTCTGTATAATCGATTTGCTTTATTAGTTTGATAGGTACTTCAGAAAATATTATGCATAAATGACACATTATGTATTTTGAGTCACTTGTAGACTGGACCATTTTTTAAAGAACTTTAGTCAGCCAAAGGGTTTTTAATGGCAATCTGACACTTAGAATCCCTACAGTGTGGAAACAGGCCCTTTGGCCCAACAAGTCCACACTGACCCTTGGAACATCCCACCCAGACCCATCCCCTGAACACTACAGGCAATTTAGCATGGCCAATCCACCTAGCCTGCACATCTTTGGACTGTCAGAGGAAGCCAGAGTACCCAGAGGAAACCCACACAGACATGGGGAGAATGTGCAAACTCTGCACAGACCTGGGGCTGGAATTGAACCTGGGACCCTGGTGCTGTGAGGCTGCAGTGCTAACTACTGAGCCACCATGCTGCCCCACCACCTACTTCTTATGATCATTTTCTGTTACTGGTCCAAATACTGGGTTTATTGCATTCAGTTTCATAGCTTGACTCCAATGAATTTGAATTCTGACTCCAGTGTCCAGAAAACAGATGAAGAATAACTTATTAAGGATATAGTGCTTAAAATTCTGAACATAATTGGTTAATAATGATTACTAATCAGATTCAGACTATTAATTTCTTAAATTTAGTAACAGTAAACCTGAATTGGCAACGAGTCATTGTGTATCAGTCTCTCATGTTTCCTCTTCTAATATGTAACATCTTATATTTTGTATTGCTTGCAATACTCTTACATCTAAATTTGACTATTCTAATGAAATGCTGACTGTTGTCCTGGGTTCCACCCTCCATAAATTTGTAGTTATCCAAAACGCTACTGTTTTGGCAATGTTGCCCCACTATCACTAATCTCTAGACCTACAATCCCATTTAATATCTGCACTCTTCTAATTCTGGCTTCTTGAGAACCACAGATTTTGACAGCTCCACTATTGGTGCTATGCCTTTAACTGCAAAATCTTAAGCCTTGAAGAAACTCCCTCCCGAAACCATTCTGCCTTTCTTTCATCCCTTCCTTTAAGACACTGTTCAAAATTTATCTCTTAGACTAAGCTTTTGGTCATACCTCCTAATATATATGTTACTTGGTGTCAAATGAAGTGTTTTGGAATATTTTGCATTATATATAAATAAAGAAGCATTTGCATTTGTTGTTTATGCAGAATAAAATCTATCAGGCATTCTTTACCAATTGACTTAATTTATCCAGATCTCTTTGAAACCTCTAAATCTGCCTTACAATAGTCACATCGGCATTTAATTCCATAAACCATTTTTGTGACATAAAGGAGATGTATCTTCCTCTGTGCTATCTGCCCTTCTTACCTCGGTTACTAATAGGTTTAGTATCATGAGCGTTAATACTTCATTTGACAACAGGGCATGTGGGTGACTACATTAAGGGAATAAAACTCCCCTTAAAGAAAACTTAAAAATAATGAACAAAGCTTTACAGTAAGAATAAAGTAAATGGCAATAAAATGTTGAATATAATTGTTTTGAAACAATTTATCAAATACATTTGCAAGGTTGCTCAATGCATATTCAACATGTTTTATATTTTGCAGAAGACATCAGGAAAATAAATCCTGTATAGGAAATATACTGTGGGTCTTAGCTTGATGATTATCATATATATTAGCTAAATATGTCCTGTTCAAACCACCTGGACATCATTCAGGCCAACAATTAAGTGTTAATGTGATCAAATGAATTGGCATGTAAGTATTACAGCCTACTGCCACTTCATTTCTGTTAACATACCAGAACCTTTCCATAGCTGTTGATTGCAAAACTATGTTTCTATCTTTCTTACTTTATTATTTAAGTAACTATTTCATCAGTCAATCAACTTTGTTTACCACTAAATCAAAACTATTCCTCTAATACAATTCATCCCAGAGCATTATGTAGTGACAAAATAACAGATATCAATTATATGATTACCTTGGATTGAATAAGCCCATTACAATAAAACCACATCTGTGTGGGTTTACCATTGTAAGGACAGACAGATAATTTAGATCCCCTTGGGTCTTCAGAATCTCCAGTGACGGTGATAAACTCTCCAGTGGCTTTGTTTTTGATTTGGAAGTAGACTCTTGGCTGATGTAATGAGAACAGGAAATTGATTTTGTTAGTGACTGTTCACATGATTGTTACTCTGAGGTTTTATTTGTGAACCCTGTGTGACATTTGTTTTGATATCAATAAATATTGATGAAAAAACTGTATTGTTGAGTAATCCAGGAACAAAGTTTGCAGAAAGTGTTCAATACATTCACTCAATTTACATAAACATATGTATTAAACAAAGCTTCATAATACATTCATAGAACATTCTTCTTTTTGGAAGTACTTTTTCCTTCCTCTTGCTTCGTGGAAACAGTTCTTCCTCCTCACAAACCTTAACCCAATCCCTTTATCGACTCTTTCCCCTTTGCCTTTATTTTCTATTCCTTCCTTTGCCGTGACTTCATCCTTTTACTTCTCCAAATTAAAATGAATTCATTTTTCATTGCAGCTACGTTCCCTGCCTTTCCTTCAGGTAGGAAATGAAATTGGCCAAAGGGTAGATTTTGAGATTTATATTGGAAGAGATAGAGGTAATTGCTCAAGGGTTTAGTGAGAGTTACAGATTGTGGACCAAAGTAGGTGACGTTTCTTTGCATAGGAACTGATGTAGAGGAAAGTGGGTGTAGAGAACAAAAGAGTCTTGAAAAATGGAGACCAGACCCTTTCCAATTTTATTGCTAAGGATTCCACTCTGCCTTTGTCAGCTTTCTAGGCCTCTGCTAACATCTAAGTAGTGCAAATTAAGATGAACTGGCTTGATTTTACATCCCTATTTCATGCAATCTGATGCTAGAATTTAGGGCAAGGAGCATCCCTTTGAGGTACTGACTGGAGTGAATCATGTCCAATGTGCAATGTCGTATCTTGACTGAGACCATTGGCCTCAAGCGCCAACGCAACTTCTTTTTGTTTCCTCGGTTCTGTTGTGTGACAATTGGGGATTGGTTAGTTCAGTTGTCTGAATGGCTGATTTGTGATGTAGAGTGATACCAGCAGCATAGTTCAAATCACATACTGCCTGAGGTCACCGTGATGGTCTGACCTTCTCAACTTCACCCCTCACCTGGGGCGTGGTGACCCTCAGGTTAAACTCTTACCACCTGTCATCTCTTATAATCAGAGCAGGTTTACGGCAACTTTAGAGACAAAAATAGAAATTGCTGGAAAAGCTCAGTTCCCTTCCTCAGAACTGAGCTTTTCTAGCAATTTCTATTTTTGTCTCTAAAGTTGCCATAAACCTGCTCTGATTATAAGAGATGATGGTTTTTTAATCTCTGATTTACAGCACCCGCAGTTCTTTTGGTTTCTTTGGCAACTTTACTTTTTTTTTTATCTTTATGACACTGGATTAAGAACAAAGAACCTATTTTGTTGTAGTATTAGAACCAGATGTTATGGGCTCCTTCTTTGAGGATTGCCACTGCCAATTTGAAAATAAAGATCTTTGCTTTTTTTTAAAAAAGATGATGTAATGAAGAAATGCACATTTAAGTAGTTTCCTTATATATATTTGATTGTGACTCTCCAGCCTCTGCTCCAGCCTCTGGTATGATATTATCCATTCATATCCTTTTTAGAAAAGTAATGGATGAAAATTAAATAGGACCAAAAGACATAGGAGCAGGAATAGGCCATTCAGCCCATCGAGTCCGCTCCACCATTTGAATGAGATCGTGTCTGATCTGATAATCCTCAACTCCACTTTCCTGCCTTTGCCCCATATTGCTTGATTCCCTTACTGATTAAAAATCTATCTATCTCAGCCTCAAAATATGTAATGACCCAGCCTTAACAGCCCTCCGTGGCAAAGAATTCCACAGATTCACAACCCTCTGGGAGAAGAAGTTCCTCTTCATCTCTGTCTCACATATGCGGCCACTTACTCTGAGATTATGCCCTCCGGTCAGACTCCACCAGAAGGAAGCAACTTTTCCATATCTGCCCTGTCAAGTACTCTAAGAATCTTGTATATTTCAATAAGGCTTCCCTCATTCTTCTGTATTCCAGTGGGAACAGGCCCAATCTCCTCAACCTCTCCTCATAAGACAGGCCTTCCGTACCAGTTTGCAACCTAGTAAACCTTCTCTAAACTGTCTCCAATGCCAAAATGAAGTGAACTGCTCTGAACATGAATTGAATTTTTTCAAAAATGAGGAAATTCTGGGTTTAGCCAAATGGCCAATAACTGATGCTTGCAATATTGAATATAAAATGTAAAAGTTAGAAAATAACAGCAGGCGGATTACTTAAAGGATTTCAACAACTGACTTACCTCCTGAAAATGTATCGGTTTCTGCTACTTGTCCTGCCTCCAGTAAAACAGCAGATGGGTCAACTTAACTAGGTTTAGCATATTGTTTCTCCGATTTTTTACATTGTGAACTCTAACCTCTGCTTTTGATAGGGTAGTATATAGATACCTTGTGGGTCTGGGTAGTAGTTTTGGAGCCCAAAGAATAATTATATCTAAATATTTGTCCTTTGGTTGGAAAAGAAATTAATCATGATAGAAAAGGGTTAAGAAAATGTGAAACATTTGAAAAATGTCCTATACTACCTCTAAATTTGGTATGATGCCAGATGGCAATACAAGCATTTCAGATTACATTCCAAATAGTTCCTGGTATTTCAATCTGAACAAATAAGAAGGCAGAAAATATTTAATATGTAATGATTCTTTGACTCTTTTGTAATTACCTGGGAAAGATTTTTATATAGAAGCTATGTTTATTTTTTACATATTTTTGCCATCTTTGATGCCAAAATTGATAATTCATTCCAATTAATTTATACTTGCTGATTTGGGGGCTTATTAATGGATTTTAATGCAGAAGATGGACCAATTCTGATCAATTGATTTGGAGCGCCTCACACAGGACACTCAAAAATCATTTAACAGTCAGCAGCTTTTAGGATCACTAAAATTATCCAGGGGAAATAGGAGGAGGATGACGGTGGGCATGGGGGCGCAAAATGAATGTTAAGGATGGAAACGCTGAGTGGCACAAAAGATCCTCCCTCAATAGTAAGGGAAAGAGTCCAGAGTTCAAAGGTAGGGCGGGGGGAGGTGAAAGAGCATAGGTCAAGGGCATGGCCAACTTGACTATGTTCATCTATTACACATAGGAAAGACTGATTCATATTTTCCAAAGACATATCTTCACATGAAACGCGTTCTAAGAAAGATTTGTCTTGGTATTTTATGTTTTCTTCCAAAAGTGCTTGCCGTAATGTGCTAACCTCATCATACACCTTGGCATTCTTAATTCTGTGGTGCAACAGTTGCTTTTGACTCTTTTTTGTAAAATCTCTGCAAATGTCCCATTTACTAACTTATGTTGTATCAGTATAAAACAGCTGAACGTTATGAAAATTGCTGTGTTTTTTATAACTGTACACCTGGAACAGTGACCTCTAGTGTCAAAGGTTTAAAATATTTCTTTGTTGATCTGAGATGTGACGTTCCGATGAAAGTTGATAAAGTTTGATGAATTTCTTGAACTAGGTTGCCTTTCTATTCCTGTCATTCTTATGTGCTGCTTTTGGGTTTCAGTTTCTAGTACCAACTGGACAACTCTTTTCAACACAAGATCGTCTTTTGCTTCTAATACATTTGAAGGAGAAATCCCAATGACAATTCTGTCTTGGCTTAGTTCTGGTTGTAATTTACAATAGTCACAAAATTCCAGCAATTTGTGAAGCTCGATAAAGTTGTCAACAGGTCCCTCTGGAAGCTGTATTCTTTTAAAAAGTTCTGTTTCTTTCATTATTCAATTGGCACTTAAAGTAAATGTGAAATACTTTTATAATATTGTGAAAGATTCCTACTTTGTCTCTTACTTTCTGTCATTTTAATACATGGTCTACAATTAGACCTCAGAACAAAGAAAATGTGTTCTTGTTTTCTCTGGATTTCTTCTGTAATCCTGAAGAAATTCTGTATCCCATGGATTATCCCTTCTATACCGTTCAGATGAATTCCCTGTCTGAAGAATGAGATTTTAAAGCTGTTTGGAAGTGTAAACTCTTCCTTTATAGTCCTATTTAATAGTTGTTGCCTCTCCTGTTTAATTTATTTACTTGAAGGACTTTATCAACATTTTTTGCGGACGTAGATAATTTCGTACAGCATGTTTAATCGTACAATTACTTCATGTATGATAAATATTTCCTTCAAGTTTTTAGAGTATCTTTTTGAATATGGCAATTATTTTAATTGCTACACCCTGAAGATGTATTGCAAATAAAGTGTTAGAATTAATATGTTTGTTTTTTAATAAAGGATCTTAACTTCTACATTCTTATTTTCTTTCCTAGAAATGTCTTCACATAAAGTTGAAAAACTTCTAAACATTTCAGGACTATCCTCCTATTTCTGTAGAAGAAAAGCTATTTTCAGGCATTTAAAGATTGTAGAAATGCTCTAAAATGAAGAAGTGCAATACTTTTTATTTTCTCCCAAGTTGGGGGAAAATCTTACTTCTTGCCATTTTACATGGAACTGTTCTTGTGTTTTGAATCAATAATTTCAGTTGAACAATAAAAAAAACCTTCACAACATATTTTTAGTAAACTACTGCATTCAAATTTTCACGATAATTTGTTGGTTATAGAATCATTAGAATCACAGAGATGTTCAGCACGGAAACAGACCCTTCAGTCCAATTTGCCTGTGCTGACCAGATATCCTAAATTAATCTAGTCCCATTTGCTAGTAATTGGCGTCTCTCCTTCTAAACCCCTGCTATTCATATACCCAGCCATATGCCTTTTCAATGTTTTAAATAAGGTACCAGCCTCCATGACTTCCTCTGGCAGCTCATTCCACACATGCAATTCCCTCTGCATGAAAAAGTTGTCCCTTAGGTCCTTTTTCAATCTTTTTCCTTTCACCTTAAACTAATGCCCTCTAGTTTTGGACTCCCACTCCCCTACCCTCGGGTAAAGGCCTCGGCCATTTCCCTTATCCATGCCCTTCATGATTTTATAAACTTTTATAAGGTCACCTCTCAGCCTCCAACGGTCCAGGGAAAATAGCCCCAGCCTATTCAGCCTCTCTCTACAACTCAAACCCTCCAACCTGGCAATATCCTTGTAAATCTTCTTTGAACCCGTTCAAGTTTAACAATGTCGTTTCTTTCGCAGGGAGACCAGAACCGAATACAATATTCTAAAAGTGTCCTATCCAACGTCCTGTACAGCCACAACAGCACCTCTCAACACCTATACTCAATGCACTGACCAATAAAGACAAGCATACCAAATGCCTTCTTCACCATCCTGTCTACTTGTGACTCTGCTTTCAAGGAACTATAAACCTACACCCTAAGGTCTCTTCGATCAGCAACACTCCCCCGGACCTTACCATTAAGTGTATAAGTTCTGCCTTGATTTTCCTTACCAAAATGTAGCACCTAACATTTATCTCTATCTAGTTATACTGCTATTTTAATGACTTTCTTAATAAGTGCCTTTTTTGCTAATTTTAACTATCTTAATAATGCTCATTTGATTTAGATTGCGACTTAAGCCTGCTGCCAGCTTCTCAGTTTAGAATTTTTTTTTAAATTTAAAAATGCTCACCATTTCTCTCAGGAACTGAACTTACTTTGGGCGTCCAATATCTACTACTGTACCCAGGGTTTATGATTCGCATTTTTCCTGTCGCGGTTCTGGTAAGACTTTTCATGGCCTCCATAATCCTTTTCAGTAGTTTTCACTATTTCTCGCCTTTTCAATCTTCAACGAGCAGGCTTCATACCTGTCTTTTTCTTCTACTCAAATGGCTGTGGCATTTGTAAAACTTAATATTTTTCAGGTAAGCACTATTTGACCAAAATCCCCACTGCTGTTCACCATATTTTAAAAGTATAGTTGAGTGAAGTCTTCAGATTTCACTACTGCTGCCATTTGATAAATTCATTGCCACCAATCCTTGTTACTATCAGTCTAAGCTACTGATAGCAAATGAGAAGGATGCCACCATGAATTCTTCAGTAAAGACTGGGTTCAATATCGATGACTTATAACAATATTTATTATATATTACTTAATAGCTTGAAATACAAGACTGTCTTCTGGCTCAACTTAAAACCTATTCACGTCAAGTTGCCATCATCCCAGAGGACCCTAACACTGCTCTCTCAGTAGAGAGAGATGATTGATGGTGATTTTAAGCTGAGGGTCACCATGCCTCAAGCAAACGGTGAGGTTGAGAAAGTAGGATCTTCATGGTGATCTCGGCTGGTATGGGAATTGAACCCATGCTGTTGGCATCATTCTGCATAACAAACCAGCTATCCAGCCAACTAATAAGACCCATTACATATTATTAATCTAACTGTATGTTGGAAACACCAAGAAGAAGCAATAAAGCATGATATACTTAAGGTGAACACATGCAGAACTTGCTAGAGGCAACCTCTGGTTATCTCCTCAGAGGAAGAACCCTTCATATCCTGATGGACAAAGCTTATCAAGTGATATCTCACTCTCAGGAAGAAGCAGTCACAGACATTGAATTTGATGGGTGTGAACTGTTAGTTGGCTGGAATCCAGAGACAGTGAGCAAATGAAGCAGTAAGAATTGGATTGTCTATTGTAAAAAAATTCAATGATCTTGTTTGCTTGGGCAAAGTACAAAGCCAAATCCACAGCCTGAAGGCTGGCCTTGGAGTATTTAACCAGACATATATGGATGCTGAAGGAGCATGCTGGTACTGAACATGGGAAGAATGTTTGCTCAGGCCATTTACTGATGCCTCAGTCAGGTTCAGAGCCAAGGTGCTGTTAACGGACTGCCAACACTGATACATTAAGTTTCTTATATCAATGAGCACGTAACATTGGACAGAGACCAGGAATGCCTTGACTATTCTTATCCTACTCTTGGCTAGCCATGGTCAGTTTATCCTCTTCCTTCTTCCTCATTACGATATATCTTTACAGTGAGTTATAAATTCTCAAACTTTTGCCATTGTTGGTAAAGTATTCTTTCTGCCAAATCCCTTTGCCAACCCACTGCAGCCACCCCAACTGTATATCAATGATGTCATCGATGCTGCTTCCTGCTCTCATCCACAATTGGAAAAATTAATCTGCGCTCACCTTCACATGGCCCATTTTTGTCTCTTTCTTTCTCTGCCTTAATTCTCTGTTTCCATTTCTGGGGATAGGCTGTCCACCAATATCCAAGTTACCTTGACTACACAGCTTCACACCCTACTTTCTGCAAGGATTCCATTTTCCCAGTTTCTCTCACTCTGTCACATCTGTTCTGATGATGACGTCCTCCATACTGCTGCCTCTGTCATGATCTCCTTTCTCTTCAATCAACACATATCCCCCACAGAGCCCTTGGCCCTTCAACACCCATCAAGTAAAAGGATGGGGTTCCCCTTGCCTTACTTTTCTATCCACCAGCCTTTGCATTCAAAGGATCATCCACTGCCATTCTGTGACCTCTAGCAAGATGCTAAAGCCAAACAAATCTTCCCCTTTCCACCCTCAGGTGTCAGCATTCCACAGGATCTGTACCATCCATGACACCCTGTTCCACAACTCCCTCATGGCACCTTCCCATGCAAATGAAGTAACACTTTCCCTTTTATCTCTACCCTCTTTAATGTCCAAGACCTCAAAGACACCCTCCAGGTGAATTAATAGTTTACTTGTTTACTTCTTTCAATTTAGTCTGCTGCGTTCACTGCTACAATGTAGTCACTTTTACATTGGTGGGACCAAAAACAAACTAGGTGACCACTTCGCAGAACACCTCAGCTCCATTCATAAGTACGACCCTGACATTCAAGTTACTTGCAATTTCAATACACCATCTTTGCTCTCATGCTAACACTACAATGTTAGGCCTGTTACAGTGTTCCAGTAAAACCCAATGTAATCTGGAAGAAGATCAAGTTATTTGCACTTTACACCTTTCGTGACTCAACATTAAGTTCAACAAATTCAGACCATGAACACTGTCCATTTTTATTATACCTCTTCCCCCTTCAAGGTCTTGTCTGCATGGCTTCACTCTCAGCAGATGGTAAAACCTACCATTAACACCATTTCCATCACTTCTCTACTACCATTACCACTCTCTTTGTCTTTTGTTCTGGGCACCCTGACCATCACTTCCCTATATTCCTCCTCCCTGATTTTTGTATTACATAAAGCTCAGTTTTCCAGCCCTCTTCAGTTCCAAAGAAGAGTTATCTGGACTTGAAATGTTAATTCTGTTTCTCTCTCTACAGATGGTGCCAGACCTGCTGAGTTCCTATTGCTGCCAGAACTATTGGAAGTCTCTGATTCTAACTTAGATCTGGGGCCTTTTTTGAAGGGTTCCAAATCCCAGGTAATTTCAGCTGTTTCAATTTCCCAGGCTATTCCCATGGAGTCACTTGCGTCAGGCCTTCCACGTGCTCCCATCATGCAACTCCAGTGTAAACTTCCAGTTGCAAGACCTGGGTAATCATCCACACTGTTGGTGGACCAGTTTTAAAAAAGCAAAAGGCAGAGAAGGTCTTATTTATCCAATGTCAAAAGCAGGAGACAGCCTCAATCTTTTGGGAAACATATTGTTTAATTCAGATGAAGAACTGGAAGTACAAAATTCTGGGGTAAGGTTTGGAAAAGCATGCAATAAATGCGAAATGGTGACATCGTGATAATGTGACTGGATTGATAACACAGAGCCCCAGGATAATGCCTTGTGAACTTGCATTTAAATCCCACCAAGGCCGATGGTGAAATTGAAATTAAGACAAAAAGCTAGTCTAATGGTGACGAATTAACCATTGTCAGTTGGCTTTAAAATCTATTTGGTTCATTAATTTTCATTAGTGCTATCCTTACCTGGTCTGGATTATATGTGACTTTAGATCCACTGTAATGTGGATGGCTCTTAACTGACCTCTGAAAAGGCCTGGCAGGCCTCTCAGTTCGAGAGCAGTTAGGAATGGACAATAAATGTTGGCCTTATCAGAATATGAGATACAGAGTCATGACACTGATGGTTCTCATATAGTTTTCAATTACAACAGCTGAATAACTTACGTGTTCAAGTGGACGAATTGAACCAATTGCCCTTCCTTCGCTGAATTCATTCCAATCGGTAATTTCAGTGCATTCCAAGAGAAACTGTCTTCCTCTTAAGTTGGCATGGTCATAGGCTATCCATCTGACAATAAACAGACAACACATTATGAGGAATTGCAACCTGAGAGCTGAAGTATTCATATGCTTGATTTGTTTAACGGTAATACTGAATTCATTTCATGTTAGATGTTCCCTTGTATTATTGCCAATTTGTCAATGTGAATTTACTTCTCAAGAATGTTTGTCCAAAGGTGCACAGTAGAAGCATTTTAATTTGGCATTGATTTCAAATAAATATGCAATTGGAAGTTTATTCAGTTCACTTGTGATCATTCCAGATTAAATAGTGTTTTACTTACAATGAAATGGTTCAATTATTAGGTATTAGCAGTGAGGGCCGTGAGGTTACAAAAATATTTCAGTTAGCTCAGTTGGCTGGATAGCTGGTTTGCAATGGAGAGTTATACCAAAAGCATGAGTTCAATTCTTGTACCAGCTGAGGTTCCTTCTTCTCAACCTTACCCCTTGCCTGAGGTGGGTTATCCTCAGGTTAAATTCACCCCAGTTGACTGTTGCTAATAAGACTATGGTGACTTTATTACTCCTTTCATAAAATATTTCCCAGTTCTAATTTTAAATATACTACATGTATGAAACAGAATTTTGATAGAACAAATCTTTGTGAAACAGTTGTTTTTTGTAAATTCACAAAGCTACATGTTAGTTATGTAAGAAGGCAAGGAGCAAGGTATGCCTTTCAGCTGTGATGAAGAGTCAACTTGACTCGAAATGTTAGCTTGCTTTCTCTCCATTGATGCTGTCTGACCCACTGTGATCTCCAGCATTTGTCGTTTTCTGTGCGTTTTTGTTGTTTTACATGTATCTTATAACATTTTTCATCCTTTCATTGCCATTTTTTCCTGTTTCAGTTGCTAGTTCTGAACAGAAAAACCATCAACTTTTGATACAAATGCTACTTTTAAAGTAAGAATTTAAATAGATACAGCAGAAAAGCAGGGGATGGGATTAATGTAAGTAGATCCATGTAAAAGATCTATTACCATAATGCGTATTGTTGAAAAAAGACACATGTCCTTGAAGCTTTTTGGCTTGCATTCATCAGAACAATTCATGCAAATACCAACGTAAAAGGGGACAAATTTACACTTAAATTTATAATGAGATGCGAGTGCTGATTGGTTGGCAAGTGGTTGGTTGAGCTGTTGCTACGGGGAACACACTAATGAACTGGCAGGCCCTGTTTAAATTTTGAATCAGAAAAGTTGACTCTGATTGTTTGAGGTATTTTCTAAGAAATGAACCAGAGAAAGGCTGTCACCTACTTTGCTGGATTGAAAGAGGCACAGTGTGTGTAAATGTTCTTTCTTCCTGCAAAGAACATGACCCTGTGTGTTGCTTCCAGTACACGCCAAGTATGCCAAAGCATGAGTCTGGCTGACAGTCTTTAATTGGCAATCAGTGCAATTCTTCTCATACTCAGGATGAGTGCGACTCCAATCATTGTTGAGTTTTCCGTCCCGATTCCAATCTAAGCTGGAACTGAAGTTGAACTGAGAAGTCAAATACTGGGGGAGTATTGTACTTTTCCAGGCAATGGATGAGACATTATAACAAGATTCCAATCTGCTTCCTCAACAGTAGTTGAAAGATCTCAGGGCACTATTTGAATCACATATGGTAATGAAAGCTAAGAAATGACCAGTTAGTCTGTTGAAAATGTCCTGTACTGTGGTGATGTGACTATACTACACCACGATCCACAGCTGCTCCTCATACTACAGCTATGCAATCTCCTGGAAGAGTGAAAGAATCTTGCACCAGTTCAAGAAAACTTGGGAAATGTGTGTTCAATTGCCAAACAGAAAATGTTTATCACTTGATTGACTATTCTTTTGCTTCACTTCCTTCTTTTATTTTCATCATTGCATTTTACCACTACAAAATTTGTTGCTTTTACTCTTTTAAAGATTACTATTGATTAATTTCAGGTCCATTTCTACCTATCATCATTGTTCTTTATCAAGGATGACACTTTAATAATTCAACCCACTTGTTATGGTCTTAAAATTTTCTATTTGGCTGTCAGATCAGATAAGAGAGCTCAACTAAATGAATTGTTAATTTCAGTAATAGCTGTCCAATTATACATGACTGAAACAGTAATAAACATGCTACAGATCAGTTTACACAGAAACGTAGTTGTGAAAATGGCCATTTGCAATTTTGAGTTTAATTATAAGCAAAAAGAAAAAATGTTTTTTCATTGTATAATTTTATCCACGTGTTATTTACAATCGATGTTCAAGAGGAAGATGTGTCTAAAGGAAATGTAGGACCCAGAATTGGCTTATTGTAATTTTGCCCTAAATCCAATTTTTATCCAGTCCAAGCACAGCTCTACTCTGGGGTCACGAGATCAGTCATTTTAACCATATAAGCCTATTTTACATTAGCCTGGCTTAGTTTAGTTCAAGGATGCATATGAAAGTTGAAATTGCAGGAGCAAGAAATGGTAATTGGCTGTCAAGCCCACTTCATCCTGAGGCTGTAGCATTACCACCTATTACCACCTCCTGTTTTTTTTTTCTCTTCTTTCTTTTTTTTAGGGATCATTGAATTCTCTTCTTTATTTCCCATAATAAAAAAAATCAAATAATGCTAAGTTAGGCAGGGATGCTGCATTAATGGTACAGAGTTTCACTTGAGTTGAATGCTGCCTAAAGGAAACTGTATACCTAGTGAGCCAGCCTGTTCTTGGGATATAACCTTAATTAATTTATCCTGGTAGTTCTGAAACCTCCAAATCCTTCCACTTCATGGATATCATGGCAGCTTCTTTTAACTGTATTAACTAACCCAGAATCAATTACATTCTCTGGGCTTCTTCAAACTAGTACAGAAATAAATATATTTTCTAAACAACAGAATATTAGACATTCAATGATTTATGCCTACTTACATTCCACTGTTCACCTTGACTGATTTTGGCATTTGATAAAAACCTTTGTCCTTCCAGTAATTAATGCCTCCTGTAAGAATCAGCTCTTGACCTTCAAATGAATAAAGGCTAAATAAGCTGATGGAAGGCATAGAAAAATCCTAAAACAAGAAATAACAACAGGAACACATGACAAATTTTTAATGTAATAACATTAAACATTTTAAACCTGATATCATTAAATAATAATACAGCTTCTCATAGTGACTGAAATAGAGATGCAGCATTGAGAGAGGTGAGTTGGTGAAAGTCATATTCTGCTTTTGCTTCCGATGCACCCTCTGCCCTCTCTCTCCATCAAAACCCTTTCCATGTTTTCCCTCACCCTTTACTTACCTATAGGCTTGCAGTCCCTTGTTGTTTCCAGGCCTCTGGTGTGTCTACTGCTTGGAGCTGCCACTGCTCATGGTGGCACTTATAGTAAAGGAAACTCTGAAAGGTAGGTATCATTCTGAAGTAACATTGAATCCATTCAATGGATCCCCATTGCCAGGGTCTTACAGGGGAATAGCCTTCAGTTCAAGGCTAATCAGGGATGGGCGCCAAATGCTGGACTTGCTAATGATGCACATATCCCATTAGAGAAAAAAATTAAAGTTCCACATAAATATAAGTTGTTGACTTGCTGCTGCTTTCCTGCCAGAATTGCAGTTGAAGATTGGTAGAGATTTTAAGCTGTTTCATAGCCTATATTCCCGTATAGAGATGGTGCCGGTGCATCTACCGTGCTACCTGATCAGCTTATCCCATCCCATTGGTTTCACTTTCCACAGACTAAAAGGCAGGGTATTTTCAATGGAAAACCCAGCTAACTAAATGCTTCCAGAGGAATTGCTGGTCATTTCAGATCAAACTACATTCATTCTTTAGTGCCTGTGAATGCTAGATGTTCACATTTTAAGTATGACCATAGTTGTTAGTTAATGTAAGAATGGTGATATTCATGGGAAAAGGGAATTGGTTATTTGCTCATGGGATGTGGACGCCTCTGGTAGGGGTGGCATTTAGTGTACATCCTTAATTGCCCTTGAACTATGTGGTTTTTGGGCCATTTCAGAGGTCATGTGAGAATTAACCACATTACTGTGGATCTGGAGTCACATGACCAAATAAGGATGACAGATTTTCTTCACGAAGAGATTAGTCTTCATAACAGCTAGCAATGGTTACATGGTCTTATTCAGCCACTTTTAGTTAAAATCCAATTTCACCATCTACCACAGTGGGATTTGAACCTATATCCACAACGCATTAATCCAGGGTTAACTTACTAGTCCAATGACAGTACTACACTACCAATATATCATCATCATAATGCTAAGTGGAAAATCCAGGCTACTCATGATATTGGTCATAGCAGAGTTCTCAAGAATTTTGAGGTACTGAATTAAATGCAAACTTTATATTGCCACAGTTAATGTACTATTAAACAATCAGTCAACATGTTATCAGTTGGCCTGAGGATCAGTATTACATAGGCTTTATTTTTGTCCCATTATGTCTTGACAGAGTTGTTGAATATATGTTGTTGCTTAGTCTGCCTGTCTTTTTCATTATATCTTTACTGCTAATATTAATTAATTCAATGGGCACTTGTACAAAATGTTGATAGAATTTATCAGATGAACGTTATTCTACTCAGCCATAACCACGAAGTGAAACATCATGCTTGCTAGACCTCCATTCATCCCAGTCTACTCTGTCGCTGCTGCTCTCATTGGTTGTTTAAGGCTGAGGTACAAGTCCAAATGTCCACAGCACACTGATAAATATCTCACATACTGACTAATCAACGGAAAATACTCTTTAAAATGGAAAAGTTCTATTGTCTTTTAGAACTGGCCAAAGACAATGTGGGGTAATTTAAATGTCATTTTGCACTTGCTACTGCAGAGGCTTGTAGAACTGATTTCAAGAGATAGTATGATAGGCAAAATAATCTCTGATTCATGCCACAAATCCACAGCACCAAGTTTGGCATTTTGTTTATGCCACAAATTGATAATGTGTACATTCTGCAACCCTGGAGACACGTGTAGAAAAGCAAGTATGTAGGTTTTACACTAAAAGCTTAGAAGGATGAGATACCTAATATCTTGTGATACCTCTAAATTTATTTCTGGTAGTAAAACTATGAACAATTAATATTCTGAAAGTCTGAAAAGCCATAAGTGCAGTGCATTTAATGGGAAAGGTTCTGTAGAGGAAGTCAGACACATTTGATGCTCAGCTATAATTGTTAACCTTGAAAAGCAAAAAAAAAGGGACAAATTACACTAAAAGGGAGAGTAATCGGCTAACCTCATGACACCAGTTTGCAAACACCAATCACCTGGAAGAGGAATTGTTGGCTACCGACAGAAAAGAGCCCCAAGGGGAAAATGTCCTGTGCGTTATGCCTAAGCAGTTTGATGGAATGGAACCAAGGGAATTGTGCAGAATGACACAACAGCCTGATGAGTTCACTTAACATGGAATAAGAGAGAAAATACAGAAAGTTGCACATTAAGAAAATGAGACATGGGGGATGGTGAGTGTGAGAGTCATGACTTAAGCAAGCCGAAGCAGTTTAGCAGAAGGCACCCATCTTGGATTGAAAAATCCAGCTGCCCTTACAGTGGTTTCAAAGCTAATGATAGAAGAAAAAGGGAAGTTGAAAGAAAGGGTTTATGGTGTTGAGAGGAAGCTTGAATTGCGTTCAAGTATGATTCAGAGGCAGTAGGTTGTTTTGGCTACTCAGAAAGAGAGGAGATATAATTTCAGGGATACATAGCAGAATGATCAGTGGACAGTTAGGTTGATTGTAAGACAATTACACTGATGCAAATGTTGATTTGTACTCCAGAGATACCAAAAACTTACATTTCTGATGGGCTTCAGAGATTGAATTGGTTTGGCTGACAGACATCCCAAAGATTCAAGGTCTGGGTAGCGTCCTTCCTCCAACACATATTGGTGGCCCCTGTACTCTTTTCCATCATACAAGACCCAGCTGGAGAGGCAAAAAAAAAGAAAAAGCAGAAGTATATCACAAGATGCTTTCAGTTTACTTTGTTTTATATTGCAATTTGAATAACAATTTTGGAGATGTTGCTAATACTACAAATTTATGTAAAAAAAATCTCTGGAAAACTGTTCTGTTATGTGTAGCAGAAACATAAACCTTTATAAACAAAATGTCCCCTTGATTCTCCATTAACAGGGCTTCAGAAAGCACTTTCACAAAACATGTATTAAGCATGAATTTTATCACCAAGTGGAAAATTATTTTAGAAAAGTAAGGTCAAAAATGGTTCATGCAGATTCCTAAAATTACGCATTTGTATAGATAGGTAATAATAAAGAAAATATTTTTGTACTCCTACCGTCCTCGAAGAACTTTAAATGAATTTAGTTGTAAATTTGGTAAACTGGGTATTTCAGTTACAAATTCAACACTTTCTCCCTGAAAGTCCACTCTATTGTATGCTTGGAGCTGTAACATAAATGAATAAGAATAGTTTTGTAACATTCTGAAATCTTTCCTAACAGACATAAGCTTATCCATAAATGGTATCACTTTTGCCATTCACCTAGCACGTTGGTACGTAAGGACATTAGTCTGTGATACCAACACAACTATATCAGAAACAGAAGCATAAGTAGAGTCACAACAAGCATTTCCACTAATTGGGTGTCAGACCAACTGTATTCTATCTATAAGACATCTAGGATGTCTGTGAATAGGACCCGCAACAGTGAGGCTCTTCAAGCTAACTCATTAATTCACACAGACTGCAAACCAGGAAGAATAGGAAACATATATTTAAATAATGTGCATATGAGATTAAGGCAGATAGATAAGATACAAAGCCAAACACACACACACACACACACATTAATATATATGTATAAAATATATATGTGTATACATATATTTATATATATATATATAAAATATTTTTTAAAATCTATGGCATTTATTTTCTTTTGGAGGAATAAGCACACTAAGCTCGTAGAATTTTCAAGCTCAGAGAGATTCTTCAACAGTAGTTTCATTGTAATGTCATTGGATTAGTAATCCAGAAGCCCAGGCTAATAATCAGAGACATGGATTGGTATATTTTCATGGCGTCTGGTGGAATTTCAATTCAATAAATGCATTATGGAATACAAGTCTTGGAATGCAGTCTTGC
Organism: Ginglymostoma cirratum; assembly: GCA_024137785.1. Classification (NCBI taxonomy): domain Eukaryota; kingdom Metazoa; phylum Chordata; class Chondrichthyes; order Orectolobiformes; family Ginglymostomatidae; genus Ginglymostoma; species Ginglymostoma cirratum. The sequence goes on from JAHRHZ010000032.1 coordinate 11,559,951, forward strand.
TATTGATGGCAATGAATCTTTCACTGATTATTGTAAAATCCATTTGGTTCACATGCTTTTAGGGACAAAATTCTGCTCTCCTTTCCTGGTCAGGTCGCCATGTGACTCTAGAACTGTAGTAATGTGAATAACACTGAAATGTCACTCAGTTCAAGGATAATTAGGGATGGGCAACAAATGCTGCCCTTGCTACCAAAACCTACTTGCTGTTAAGGATTAAGACTTTATTACTCAATAAACAATCAACTTATTCTTAAATGCAGCAACCGCAACCCATTCATTTGGTAAATATGTTCATAGAATTTCAGTAAATTATATTTGATCAATGAAGATTGTAACAGCATACGGAGGAGCAACAGATCTCCGACAGCAACTTTTGGATTTCTTTGTTTATCAGTGCACATGCAGATGTGTATCTGGGTCTGTGTGGAATGCTCCTTGAAGGGTGCAGACTTGATCGACCAAATGGCCTCTTTCTGCACTATAGGGATTCTATGATTCTAAGATTTTATTACCCAGTGTTATTTGCCATTTTTCATTTACTATGGGACATTTTGTTATACCTTCTGTTTGTACTCACGTATTCAACACCAACTACTATTTTAACAAATTCATCCAATTGCCCATACCTGATGACTTTTTCTTTTCACATATGTTTATTGGAGGCTAGTAGCACTGGAACAGGTTGTGAACAGGGGCACAGGGATTGTTCATCTAAAACACACTTCAACGTGATGCTGCTGAAGAGCTATGGGGCATTTGTCTCCTTACCATCTTAAATGCCATTGGTGTTATCTCAGCTTGCAGAAGGTATTTCTTCAGTGGTCACTTCATGTATTGTGATAGTTTAAGATAAACAAACAGAGTACAGCAAACCACCAACTGTGGGCTGTATTGAAGGCTGTCACTAGACTTTTTCAAACTGTGGGATCATTGCTTTAGGAATTCAATCGCCTACTCAGGAAGGGCTGTGGGTTCCTGAGAGGATCATTAGACAACTGTGCAGCTTGTGTCACCAAGTAGCTCATTCTCCACTAGTTTTAGTCAGCTCTGCTGGCTTTATCCAATTGCAGTATTCCATCATTGACTTTTGGATTGTGCCCAGGATGTACAAAATGCCTGTTTTACTTAAATTGCCTCCCTGGACTGACTCTTCTGAAATGTCAGCAGCGCCAGATTTTCTTTTCACTGATGTTTTCCAATTTCTGCTTCGCCACCATTACAGTGACGTAGTGGGATTGTGGACAGTCTGATCCACTAAATATAATCCTCTTTCATGCTATAATTAACAGGCATTCAAGTATGATTCATACAGTTCTTTTCAGAAACTTAAATAATATTGAATCAGGTTGAAAAGAAATCCCAAATCACTGTTAAATGTATAATTAGAGGTTTGTAACCTGTAAATTGATTATGCTTTCTTATTCCTCAAACTAGGTGTTTGATTCATGATTTAGCCTTTTTATTTAATCCTTCGCCACGTCAGATCCCTTTGAAAGCCAAAGATCTCATTTAAAAGAATTCAGCATAGATTATGTATAATTTTGCTGGAAATGCAATTTTGAAGATTTCAGATTAATGAAGGCACAGAAGCATAAAAGAAAGTGACAATAGAGCGCCACTGGTCCTCTCAAACATGACACATATCAAGCTGTGGACCTAAATGGATCACCTCTTCCCTTTGGGATCTAAAGAAACACATCAGATGCTGGCTCAGAAAGCACAGAATAGCAAATAGCAGCAAAAAGTCAAGCTGATGTGTGTAGCCTTGTGATGAAGATCAGAAGGCTCTGTGACGGTTATTGCAATGAGAAGCTATTTTAATATAAGACTGTTCCATTATTAGTGACTCATTCTGGGACCAATGTCCAGAGGAATAGCAAAATTAACACCAACAGTAATTTGTAGGTTTAAAAAATACAGTGGTAGATCAAGTAACAACTTCAAATAAGAATCAAGCAGTGAGTATATAATTTGTAAACATTGTTTTATCACAATTAATATAATTTATCATAACAGCATTTTCCACTCCGACTGGTGGGGCATATTCTCTTATTCTAAATAATATATTTACCTTAAGCCTTTGTGCATACATAGAAAAAGTCCAAAATGTGCCAAATGTCAAAAATAAATTGTCAAAGCTTTAATTCTTTTTGGGGTGACCAGACTGTTTAAGAAAATAAATCCCACACAATGTAATTATGTACAATAGGCTTTCAACACTGCATCCGATAAATTAATACAAGAATACCAGAGCAACATTTGCTCTTTGTTTTTGTAGGATCTCAAGAATCCTGTTTTCGCTAAATTGGCATTCACCAGAAAATGTACAAATATTAATAAAAATCAATAACTGGTAATCTTCTAGTCAATACCATTGAGTTACCCTCTTGTGTTGTGCGGTCAGTCTACCGCTGTAACTGTGCTGAAGAAGAAACTGGTAAATATCAGCTGTAAGAAGCTTGACCCTACAGAGTGTCCAGAATAAGGATGCCAACAGGCCATTCAAATAAAACAGGTGCCCATAAAGGAACACCGTGACAAACATAGCAAGTGCTGTGCACAATCTCCAGATGACTTTACCAATAACAAATCATATGCACAAAAAGAAATGCCACAATTGATTTAGACATGCCTTAACAGGCTGATACCATCTAACATATCATTGATGAAGACAGCGAATAGATCAAATGACTAAGGATGAACTTGTTTCAATCCTCTTTTAACAAAATTATTGTCAGTAACGATAATATAAATTATTGGGTAATATATTTTTATTAAGTAAAACAGTTTATTTAAATTTAATTAACTTATTGCAGCTAATGTTTATTATACCTGAAACTGCACTTCCTTCCCTCCAACAGGTTCCTGTAATGCAATTCAAAGCATATTTCATTAATCAGAATATACTTTATTATTTTAATACTCTAGATAGTAAATTACTAATACAACATTCACTGATTTTTAACAAAGAAGAGAATGTTTTTAATCGTAGAATAAATATCAGGCATTTCATTTCATGTTAAGAAATATGTGTTTGCTTAGGAAGAATGGTTGGGTGTAAATGGAACATTTCAATCCTCACGAGTTGATCACTGACTCAAGTTAAATTGTAGCTTTCGGTTGAATTAAGGTTCGAAGGTGGGAAATAAGTCAACCAAAACACATGAACATAATTTAATCCCCATTTTAAAGAGAGAAATTGTTCCCTCATTTTAAAATATTTTCATTACAGAGTTCCATGGACTTTTGTGTAATGGAAACAGCCCACCTAAACTTATCACCTTAAGCTGCTTTGAACAAAACTGCTGAGCCAACAGAGGTTTATCTCACAAAGTTGCTGGAAAAGAACTGGCAGTTCTGAGGAACGGTCACCGGACCCGAAACATTAACTTTGTTTTCTCCTTCACAGATGCTGCCAGACCTGCTGAGCTTTTCCAGCGACTTTGTTTTTGTTAATGATTTACAGCATCCACAGTTCTTTTGGTTTTTAAAGGTTTATCTTATATTTTCCAAAGGGTTTGTTAATAGAAATGAGAAACCTTCATCACTGTGGGCACACTTTGTCTTAGAAAAGAAGCTACATTATTAAACTGTAAATTTCCTGAGTTTCTGTAAAATGTTTTGCCATTGCAAATAAGCAATCAAGAACTGGCTATTGACTGGGATCTCCTTTTTCCTAAGATTACATTTCCCTGTAGTCTGCTACTTGGAGCACAGTCTCCATTAATTATGATAGTTCTAATGAAGCCTATTATAAAAACAAACCTGACTTCAAACCAAACATACTTTGACAGCTGAATGTCCAAAACCCATCAATTTGTTTGAGTCACCATATTGTTTTTTCGGACATAGGATTTCAGTTCTTCACCTCATTCACTTATGCCAGACTTTTTTGTATAAATAGTACCATTCCTAGGATTTAGGAGGGACTGTATATGAGATGGTTTTGACAGACAGTGGTCTTGCTTTACAGCACTTCTGCCAAAAGGGGGACCACCACAGTGTACACCATTTGCCAAATCATGAGCTCAATTTACTCAGTCCATGATACAACTGGGGCATATAACTTTGTGCCCTCTTAAAAATTGTTTCAAAATTTTAGTGACAAATACATTTCCCTGTCTTGTAAATCCCTCTTAGAAACTCACAAATTCCTTATATTTTAGATACTGAAGTTTTTGATCAAGAAGTATTTCATTGGAAGGTCACAATCTGAGACAATATCTCTATTTCTGTCTGCGGATACTGCCAACTTTCTGATTATGTCACAAAAAGTTATTTTTTCTAATTTCCAGCATATGCAAAAAGTTTTTTTTGCATCAAAAATATTATACTTTTTCAGGGAATGAAATTATAAAGTCAAACAGAAGAGTGAAGCTGTACAGTTTGGTTCAGAGACGTGGTCAATACAGAATTGTTAATGGTTGAATCACAGATCCTTTGAATTAGAACAAAAATATTTGTTTTTATATATATTATTTAAGGGTGGCACGGTGGCTCAGTGGTTAGCACTGCAGCCTCACAGCACCAGGGACCTGGGTTCAATTCCAGCCTCAGGTGACTGCCTGTGTGGAGTTTGCACATTCTCCCCATGTCTGTGTGGGTTTCCTCCCACAGTCCAAAGATGTGCAGGCTAAGTGGATTGGCCATGCTAAATTGCCCATAGTGTTCAGGGGTGTGTGGGTTATAGGGGGATGGGTCTGGGTGGGATGCTCCAAGGGTCAGTGTGGACTTGTTGGGCAAAAGGGCCTGTTTCCACACTGTAGGGATTCTAATGAAGTATGTATAAGGTGTCTGAATGTATCAATTGCTCCTGTAGTTTTATTGCATTTGAAGCAATCTCTTTTTTACCTGATCATTTTATGTGTAATGACTTATTTAAAAATGGATTTTGAAGTTTTCTATTTTCAATGTGGGGAATGAAGAGTTGAATAAATTTATGGGAAAAACGTTTAAAGGCCCAAATTGTACGTAATTTTCAATGAAACCTAGGTTTCCAGACTGTGATCTTCCATTGGCAGGCACCACTGATCCAGTTAATGAGCAATTACAGCAAATTTCTATGCTGAATATAAAATAGGGAGAATTTTATGGCTAAGTGTTCCTAGCACGTTACATATGATGGAAAACAGATCACAAATTAAGTATGGTGGTCAGTAAACCATGGATGATTTTCTAATCATTGAAAACCTTAGTTTTTCAGTGGAAATTCAAAATGTACCATCCAACTAGTTGCAACAAGGCGTTTAGACACTGGGCAAACAGGCATACTCCTGACCATGAGAATAATTACACTGTTTATGCGAGTAGCCCATGTTACTGTACTTCAGAAATTGTCTATCAATATGCATTTTCATTGTTTTCCTACATCTACTGAAATGTTTATGCAATTCTCTGCTTTTTGTTTCAGAAATGTCCTATCCATGTAGGCAGTTAACTTTTGATACCATAATACTCAACCTTTGTCACAATTTGTGTAACAATTGTATTAAATTCTTTTGAATATCAATATAATAAATTGCATAATATTTGCAGCACTGAAACAAGTAATTTGGTTCAATAGGTTTGTGTTTATTCTTCACTTACGACTCTTTTTCATTTTTCATCCAATCTAATCAACATATCCTTCTATTCCTTTCTCCCTCATGTAACTATGTAATTGCTCCCTAAATGTAGCAAAGATATTTGATTCAACTATGTGGCTGTGGGTATCACATTTGGATCACTCTTCAGTAAATGGAACTTTTCCTGAATTTCATATTGAATTTAATAATTACATATCCATAGCTTCTATTTCTGGTTTCTCCTACAAGTGGAAACTTTTTTTTATGTCTAGCTTAACAATCCTTTTCATGATCTTAAAGACCTCTATCAGGTCATCCCAAACCTTCCCTTACACAGAGAAAAGTGTTTTCGCCCAACTATCCTGATCTGTATATAGAACTGAGAGGTTACACCATTTACTGTATTCTCTTTGTTTATAAGTGTGACAATGTCCTTGCATTTATTTCAAATCAAATACAGTCTTCACTTTGTACGGACTGGGTACACATCAAGTATACACTCTTACTAAGGCAAGATACATTACCAGTTGTATTGGGCGTAATGACATGATACAGCTGTCATTTCCTCCCCAGTCAGTGTAGTTTCTATACACTCCCTTTTCTAGAACGTACTGCTCTCCACAGTAATGTTCTTCATGATACACCACCCATCTAATTGAGAGATACAAGTTGAGGGTTAGTTTGTGAAATGGCACTTATAACATCCAATTCTAGACAAATTGAAAATATACTTACACTCCATTTTTTACTTCAATTGATTGAGTCACAATTCCGTGTCCTATATTTTCCAAGTTTGGAATATCATGATTAACAAAAACAGTATTGTCACCCTTTAAATTTGCTTCCACAAATAAAGTGATTTCAGGCTTCATATAATCCTGGTGGAAAAGGACAGTCAAAATGTCATCACAATAAAAAAAAAATCCACACTATCCAATGAGGACAGATTTTGTACAATATTTATTTTATCATGAATGAAACCAAATGAAGATGCATCTTTCATAAAGCGATGTTAAACTACTGGCTCACAAATCCCCAGTTAGGTTGCAGAAACAGCATTTGTTGTCATGAGATACCCCTCCACTTCCAACACAGCGATAATGACTGTGGAGAGAAGACTCTAGTGGGACCCACTTGATTAGTACTCTCAGACAGCAAAACAGTGAACAAAACCTCTTTCACATTAGGAAACCCGTATAGTGGCAAGGGCAGCCAGGTCCAGCTTGCAGAACTTCAAATTTTTCTGTGTTTCTGCTCTTTTCTGCCTGTTGTACAGGCAGTAGCCATTGTTGAACACCATCTGGATAGAGGCTCCAAGGTTGTAAAGAGCACAGGATGAACTCTGGATGGGTGTATACAATGTTCATCACTGTGTGGCTTAAGAGTCCCATTACTGACACAGTTGACCGAGTCCTAAAGGGAATGGTGCTGACTGGATTTGTGGAGATTGTGAGGGAACACAGGAGTGGAAAAAAACACACTTGACTTTTCCCTCACCGATTTATTTGCTGCAGCTGCATCTATCCTTGACAGTATTGGCACTGCATAATCCTTCTGGACACAAATTCCCAACTTCACATTGAGGATATTCTTCATGGTGATGTGGCACTGCAACCATGCTAAATGCAATAGATTTTGAACAGAAGTAGCTACTCAAAACTGGGCATCCATGAAGTGATGTGGACCATTATCAGCAGCAGAATTGCATTCAATCACAATCTATAACCTCATGGTCTTGCATATTTTCTATTACTACCAGAAGCTGGAAGATCAACCCTGATTCACTGAAAAATGCAAGGGGACTTGGTAGAAGCAGCACAAGGCAAACCTAAAAATGACGTGTCAATCTAGTGAAGATACAGCACAGGACTATTTGTGTGCCAATCAATGTAAGCAGTATGCAATGACAGAGCAAGGAGCTCCCACAATCAACAGATCTAAACTCTCCAGTCCTGCCACATCCAGTCATGAATGCTGTGGGCAATTAAATAACTCAGTAGATGAGGAGGCACAACAAAAATCCCCATCCTCAATCATGGGGGATTTCAGCATATCAGTGCAATAGACAAGGCAGAAGCTGTGGAAACATCTTCAGTCAGAAGTGTTGAGTGATGATCCATCTTGGCCTCTGTTTGAGGTCCTCAGCATTACAGATGCCAGTCATCAACAAATTTAATTCACTCCACGTAATATCAAGAAATGGCTGAAGGTACAGGATATTGAAAAAGCTTTAGGTCCTGCCGATATATTGACAATGATAATGAAGACGTGTGGTCCAGAACCAGCTGATCTCTTAACCAAGTCATTGCAGTGTAGCTACAACACTGGCATTTACCTGACAGAAAGCAGGATTAAAAAAAAATCCTAGCCAACTGGTATACTACCAGCCCACTCTCGATCATCAGTAAAGCAATGGAAAATGCTGGCGACGGTCCTACCAAGCAGCGCAGACTCAGCAATAGCCTGCCCATTGATAGTCAGTTTGGGATTTCCTTAGGGCCACTCATTCCCTGACCTCATTAACAGCTGTAGTCAAACCAGGAACTGAAAAGCTGAACTCTATTGGTGAGATGAGAGTGACTACCTTTGGTATCAAGGCAGCTTTTAAATGAATGTGGCACAGGATCTCGGGCAAAACTCCATTCAGCAGCAAACGGGGAAAACACACCACTGATCATCACCAGTTAGCGGGGCAGCTGAAATGCAACCCATGGGTTCAATTCTCATACCAGCTGATGTCACCACGAAGGCTCTGCCTTCTCAACCTGCCCCTTGTCTCTGGTTCAACCTACCACTAGTCAGCTCTCTGTAATGAGAGAGCAACCTATGATCCTCTGGGAAACTGGTGACTTTCACTTCACTCTCACCTGACACAAAGGAAGATATCTGTGGTTGTTGGAGGTTAACACTCTAAGCTCCAGGACATCTTTGCAGAAGTTCCTTAGGAGAATGCCCCAGGCCCAACCATCAAACTTCATCAACCTTCCCTCCATTATCATGACAGAAATGTGGATGATCTATAATGATTGCACAATTTCCATTACCATTCTGGAGTCCTCAGCTACCAAAGCAGAACGAAGTAAGATTTTGACAACATTCAGGTTTGGCTATTGCTGATTAGTGGCAAGTAACACGAGTGTCAGATAGTGACCAGCTCCAAGAAGAGAAAAAAATCTAACCATCTCTCATTGCCAATCAATACTGGCACTATTATTGTTGAATCCCCCAGTCAGGGTGTCACCATTTATCAGAAGCTGAACTTAACCAGCTATATAAATAGCATGACCACAAGACCAGGTAAGATTTTGGGAACTCTGCAGGTGGTACCCCATCTCAAGACTCCCAAAATCCTGTCCACCATCTACAGTGCACAGGTCAAGAGTGTGTTGGAATACTCCCACTTGCCTGGATAAGAGATGATCCAACGACACTCAAGAAACTTGACACTATCCAGGACACACGGCCCACTTGACTGGCAGCCAATCCAACACCCTCAATATCCATTCACTCCACCACCTACACACAGGGGCAGCTGAAGATGGTTGGGCTTGGGGCACTCTCCTGAGGAACTCCCGCAGAGATGTCCTGGAGCTGAGACAGTCAAACTCCTACAACCACAAATATCCCCCTTTTTGTCAGGTGAGAGTGAAGTTTGTATTTTTTTTTCCTTTATTTATTCACAGGATGAGGGCATCGCTGGCCAGGCAGCATTTATTGCCCAGCCCTAATCGCCCAGAAGGCAGTTAAGAGTCAACCTCACTGATGTGGGTCTGGAGTCACATGTAGGTCAGATCAGTTAAGGACGGCAGTTTCCTTCTCTAAAGGACATTAGTGAGCCAGGTGGATTCACAGTCATCATTAGATTCCTAATTCCAGATATTTTATTGAATTCAAATTCCACCATCTGCCGTGGCAGGATTTGAACCCGGGTCCCCAGAATGCTATCCAGGTCTCCAGATTAACAGTCCAGTGATAATACCACTAGGCCATCAACTTCCTTGGTAGTCATCTACTTCTGCTTTAAAAATATTCAATAACCCTGCCCCCGCGGAAGTATGATCTGCAGGATGCACTGCAGTAACTTACACCGTCTTCTTCAATAGCATCTTCCAAACTCACGACCACTATCTTAAAGATGATCGAAAGCTGATTAACCTATTCCAATTGTAAGAGCAATGTCTACGCATGAGACAGGATATAATTCCGATCACCAGAGATGTGTTGTGGTGCAAGGATGGGAATAGAGACTGAAAGAATACATTTCATATGCATAGGAATGAATCAAACAATCTGATATAAACAGTAACTCACTGCCTGAATATATCGCATGGATTGTACTGTCCTGTCAAATCCACCCCACGCCTGCCAGTCCTCATACTCTCCTTCCTCCAGTAGGTACTGGTGTCCACTGTAACATTCTTTTTCATAACAAACCCACCTGAATTGTAAAGAAGAATAAATATATTATATTGTTTAAAACAATGTTGTTCACAGGGATATGTTACTTTTTAAAAATTTAAACAGCTTTCCTTCTATATATTACAGATACGCATTCACTTTCATCATCGCTGTAAAACTGAATGTTGCAGATAAACCATTTGTTCATGCTTAGTAGTTATCTTAGTTGGAAAGGAAATAGAAAATTGATGGCCCATGCATTACATACATTTGTGTCAAGAGTGAAAATTGTCTCAAAGAGCCAGTGGGATATTTCTCAATCAGTGTACAGTTAAGTCAGAGAATTTTCTTTAATTTACACATGCAGCTCAATATATATTCCTGCTTTTGCTCAAACATGTTTTACTATTTTTACTGTGGTTGTCATACTACTGTAGATAAAAGATTTGATGTTTATATATAACTGAATGTATATACAACTGAATTAGCTTACCGATGATTATCACAATGGCAAATGGGTGGATGACTTAAAGGTTAAGCTATCAGCCAAAATTTTATAGGACTATTGTGATATCTGTTTGCAATGTATGCATTGTGTATCAGAGCGCAGTTAAGAGTCAACCAATCACATTGCTATGGGTCTGGGGTTACATGTAGGCCAGACCAGTTACGGATGGCAGTTTCCTTCCATAAGGGGCATTAGTGAACCAGATGGGTGTTTGTGACAATTGAAATGGTTGATATAAAGGCATTTTTTAAAATTTCAGATTTTTATCAATTCAAATTTCACCATCCCACCATAGTGGGATTTGAACCCATGTCCCCATAACCGTGGCCTGAGATTCTGGATTACAATATTACTCCATCACTATCTCCCCTTATTCATGAGTCATTAAAATCTGGTGCAGGTATAGCAAACAATTAGGAAAGCAAACAATAGATTGACTAATGTCCTTAACTGATCTGGCCTACATGTGCTTCCAGACTCATAGCAATGTGGTTGACTCTTAACTGCCTTCTGGGCAATTAGGGATGGACAATAAATGCTGCCTAGCCAGTGATGTCCTCATCCTGTGAATGAATAAAGGGGCTATTGGCCTTCATCACATGGGTATTTGAGAACAGGAGTAAAACTTTTGTTATAATTGTATAGAACCTTGGTGGGACTACACTTGTAGTATTGTGTACAGCTTGGACACCCTATCTAAGGCAGGATGTACTGACAATTGAGGGAGTGCAACAACCATTCAGCACATTAATCCCTAGGATTATGATTGACAAAACTGGACCTGTATTCTCTACACTTCTGAAGAATGAGAGATGATTTCATTAAAACTTACAAATGTGATACAGAGAGTGACAGGATAGATGCTGTAAGAACTCACCTGGCTGATAAGTCTAAAACTAGAGGATACAGATTCAGAATAAGATAGCGGCTATTTAAGACTGAGACAAGGAGCAATTTCTGTGGTTGGTTCGCTCACTGAACTGGTTCGTTAGTTCGCAGACGTTTCATTACCCTGCTGGGTAACATCATCAGTGCTGCACCGATGATGTTACCCAGCAGGGTAATGAAACGTCTGAGAACTAATGAACCAGCTCAGTGAGCCAGCCAAACACAGCATCCAAAACCTGAGCTACAAGAACCTTAGAGCAGCAATTTCCTTAATCAGAATGAATCTGTGAATCTTTGGAGTTCTCAACCCAGACGGCTGTGGAAGCTCAATCATCAAGTAAGGTCAAGGGAGAAACTGATCATTTCTGCTAACAAGAAAGGATGTGGAGTTGGTGGGGGAAAATGGAGTCAGGGCAGATAATCATCCATGATCTGTTTGAATATACAGGCTTGATAGGCTGAGTAGCCATTCTCCTGCTCTTATTTCCAATGTTTATAAGAAAAATAATTCTAAAAACAATCAGTTCCATACCAGTAGGAGTTACAGTATGGTGAAAAAAAAGTGTGAGATGTTGATGTAAGCGTCAATGTAATTTTCTGTTGTAAGGACGTGAGTCTGGAGCTCTCTTCCTCACATAACAGTGGAGGCAGGATTATTGAATATTTTTAAAGCAGAAGTAGATGACTACCAAGGGAGGTCATGGTTATCAATGCTAGGTGAAAATGTAGTTTTGAGACCACAAAGAGATTGGACAAGATCTCATTGAATAATAGTGTAAGCTGTGGGAAGTGGGGTGGGAAGCCTTCTCCTACTTTTGTTTTCCTAGTTGGCAAAAAGAAATCAGAAACTGATCATCAAGAATTCCAGGATTCATTTCATCTTTCTATGGTTTACATATGTTAAAGTTTAGAATTAAGATTTGTCATTTTTCTCAGGTTACCTACCGATTTATTGACATAAGGTATTTACAAAACAGTCATTCTTACCTCTGGGTAATGATTAAACATAACATCTATTTTTATTTTATGCGTCAAATTTTGAATGTTTGCTTTTAATTATTGGCAGCTAGCAGTAATTTAATAGATACAGGTAGAATGAGTTATTGACTTTCAACAGTGACAAAGGGCTAAACGATCAACAATGGATTCTGCTTTTATTTATTTATTTATTTCAGAAATTTAGCTGAGTCAAGTTTGTTGCTTTGTCCAAACTACTTCCTGTCAATGTTGCCGTTAGGTTTATGCTTGTGAACAAAATTACTTTAAAAATATGAATGAAATAGAAAAAAACTTGACATTCACATTAGAATTCCAGTCATCGATTCAAAATAAATAACTATGAAATATATGCATACTTATATATGATTTTGTACACACGTAAATATATACAAAAATACTACAAAAATACATTAAAATTATTTTCTAACAATACTCACACTCCACCAAGCACTCGTATTGAACCTACTCCTTTAATGTCATTAACATTTAGGTCGGGAACATCCTCCCAAAGTGTTTTCAAATTTGATACATCTTTGCAAATTTCCTTGGAATGTCCATTAAAGAATGATTTTTCAAATATGATAACCTAAATACAAAGCAATAGCAGTCATATTTTATGAAGTTTAGGTGAATAGGGTTAAGATCAGTTTTTGCTTGGTGTATTGATTCACAAGAATTTCAAATTCTCAACTGTTAAAGAATCTGATGAATGTCATTTTCTGATTTATTTTCAAAGATTCTCCAGAAATTTGTAGGTGGGAATGTTCTACAATGAAATTACACTGCAAATCTAACCAAAACAAAAATTATACAAACCACAGTCCTTTGGAGGTTGCAGAGCACCTGGTGTAAATATCATTTAATTGAGTTCAAATGAACATTAGAACCTATTGTATTTGGCCTTGATTGATTGTTGTGATCATCATTATTAAAGTCAGAAGATCAATGTAGATGAGAAAGACCATTCATTCCAGTTTCATAGAGAAAAAAGCAATTTTATCACATCGGCCAACATTTTTTGATGACTTCAAAGCTTTTGTCTTCATTATTATGTGCAGACACCCTTTAATTGTGGCTTGACAAAGTATTCCTTGATATTTATTCTACATGCAGCAGTACAATTGTGAGTTTATGTATTATTTTTCCGTTGTCAAGGTCTGTCTTGAGGCAAAGCTCAAGATTTACTTGGACACTAATTTCCCATTGGTTCTAAAGGAGATTATTGCACTATGCCCAGGTTTTTGCCAACATGCAGAACGTCTCTGCTTTGGTAAAGTTGGCAGAAGTGGTCAAAAACTGTTAGTCCCATCTCTGAAGGAGGCACTTCCCATTTTCATGGGGGAACAAAGTGAGTGAAGCACATTTCATTCATTTGCATTTTATCAAAGCAGCTAGCCATTTTAATTGTTATCGGCTCCCACTGAAGTGGGATTTTCATTGCCTTGGAGTGTGAATTGAAAATTGTGCAGTTTAGACCGTGTCAGAGCAAATCTGAACTTTATGGATTCATTTGGAGAAAAAGATAACCCCTTTGGGTTTGGTCCTGGGACACCCTTGGTGGAGATCAGGGGCTCTTGGGGAGATAAGATGCCTGTTGAGCTTGTGAAAAGCAGGCAGAAATGAGTATAAAACATGCATAAATGTCAAGCTCATTTGAATTGTCAGTACATCTGTCAAAATAAACTGTCAAAATTGTTGAAACAAGACAAAGGGACCTGTCAAAAGTGTCAAGAAGACCTCCAAAAGGAGTTGTCAAAAATGCCAGCACCCTGTCAAGGGACATGTCAAAAATGTCAAGAAGCTCTATCAGGAGCACCCATCTTTGGAAATGTCAGGATGTCAGATAATGAAAAGACCTGTTATTTAACTCTTCAAAAAAACATGCCTGGGCATTAAAAGAACATTTCTTACTACTTCATTCTGTTAACACAAAACAAAAGTTTTCCAGGATTGGATGACTGCTGCATGATTTATTTCTCATCCCACCCATTATTACAATAAGGAGAGTGCATTTTTTCAGTTTCATTGACAACTACAAGTGAAAGGTTCTTTGATGTGGGACTATAAACTCTAAAGCTTGGATTTAAATAAAGGATTGTCCACTCAAATTAATTTTTTGCTACTATAAAACTTTAGTCAGTTGAAGGTATGTAAAAGTGGAAAATGTGTATTTATTATTTTTTAATTGCAGTAAAGCATGCAATGACAAAGGGTACTTGAAAGACATTGGAGAACAGGCACAGATAATAGGTTGTAACAAAGAGCAAGGGGGCCATGGGGTGCACATAGATTGATATGGAACATCATGAAGGATAAGCAGAGAGGCATAATCATGCATTGAGGGCATAAGTGGTAATGGGTTGGCATGGGTGGAGCACAGAATTTTCTGTGTGTGTGTGTTTGTGTGTGCGTATGTGTGTATAGCATTCATAAGGCATCAGGGCTAGAGGACTGTTCTTTGTTTTATTCTTTTTGTATTCAACTTCAACGTGGGGCTGGTGCATTGAGCCAGGTAGTTTGGCCAACTCATGATTCACACTTGGGAGACTCTGTTCTTGTTCTGGGGTCACCCAACTCACCCCCAGACCTTTGGCCCATTCTTTTCTAGGTTTGGTTGCAGAATATGACCTGAGAGTGAAATTCCAGGCCCTAGTCTCTATCAAACAAATTCCATTCCAGAAGTTGCAACTGAATATTAACAACTTAAGTCCATTTGAGCTTGAAGTGGTTTGCCTCACTAATGCAGTATCTGTGGTGTGAAAATGACTAGGACAGATTTCATTTTCTGGTGCTTACCGTTTTCAAATCAGCAGTCACTTGCAAAGTACACGAGAATTATTTGATTTTACAATAATAATTTAACAACAGAATTTTGCTAAGTCAGAAATAACTGAACAAATGAAAAACTGTCAGAATGAGCCAAGCACTAGAAAGTTGATCTCTGGAGTTTGTTGTTTTGATTTAGTGACAATAAGAGTCAACAACTTGTTAAAGCAAACATCCGGTCACTGTTGTTCGCTGTTTTGAAATTAATAGATTTTTACACACCTTTGGAGCCATAGGCCTTTCCACTTTCAATCCACCCTGAAGAAAAATCAGGAAACATAGCTGCATTTTATTAATTTAAACAGAGTGAAGGTTCTTTGTACTGACAGAATATGAACAAAATTGAACAACGTGTTGTCATCAAATCATAGAATTTTGTGTAGTTACAGTACAGAAGAAAGCCATTCAGTTCACACCAACTCCATGCAAGCTCTCTGCAAGAGTGGTTTACTTTATCCTACTTACCCACTCCTCTCCTATAAAAATATTTTCTCTTTGGGTGTTTATCCAAATCCTCTTTGAAACCCCTGAATAAATCTGCTTCCAGTCACGTTAAGACATTGCTCTCCAGCTCCTAATCACTCATTCTATTAAACAGATTTCCCTCATGCTGTTTCTTTATATTTTTCAATCAACGTAAATCTGTGTCCAGTGGCTATCTATCCTTCTGCCAAGAGGAACAATTTCCCTCTTTCTGCTTTGTCTAGACACCTCATCATTTATACTGCCTCTATTACATCTCCCCTCAAGCTTCTCCTCTAAGGAGAGAAACCCCAACATTCTGCAATCTATCCACGGAACTGAAGTCTGTCATCGCTGGAACTATTCTCATAAATCTTTTCTGCCCGCTGTCTAAAGCCTTCACAGCTAATGTGCTGTGTCTCAAATTGTACAAAATAATATAGTGAGGCTGAACAAATGTTTTATATAAAGTTTAGCATAACTTCTTTGCTTTTGTACTTGATGGGGAGAATTCTACCAGCCCAGAATGATATGGGCAATGCAGAGTCAGTGGGAAAGTTGGAAAAATATGATGAGTTCGGAAAATTGGGATTCTTCATGTTAAGAGAAAGCAGTCTGATTTTGCATCTCAGGTCTGAACAGCGAGGTGAGAATCTCAGTGAGTCAGAAGGAATTCATTTGCGTGCATTAGCATCTCATTATTACCTTTACTCACTTCGTTATTATACCAAAATAAAACAAAGAACTGCGGATGCAGTTCAGAAGAAGGGTCACTGGACTTGAAATGTTAACCCTGCCTTCGCTTCACAGATGCTGCCAGACCTATGAACAGTTGGAGGTTCAAGGTTTATGGGGAAAGCCAGGAAATTATTGTAGGAGTGATGGATCAGTCATGATCATATTGCATTGTGGTGCAGGCTTGAAGGGCTGAACAGCCTACTCCAGTTCTTATTTCTTAAGGTATGCTGAGTTCCTCAAAACAATTTCTACTTTTGTACAAAAAAAACCTGCAGATGCTGGAAATCATAACCAAAAACAGAAATTGCTAGATAAACTCAGCAAGTCTGGCAGCATCTTTGGAAAGAAAGCAGAGTTAACATTTTGGATCCAATGACTTCTTCAGAACTGATTGTGCTGGGAAAATGTTGGTATATATGCAAAGATGGGTGGCGGGGGGAAGGCTAAATGGTAGGTGGAGATGAAGCTCAGAGAGAGAGAAAAACAGGGGAATTTCTATTTAAATTTCTGTTTTTATTTCATTTTCTGCTGTTTGCTATTCTCCCATGCTGGGGAGAGAAACTAGATGATGACAATTCCTGTCATGAAAGTCAGAGTGGGTATCTGATGGATCCAGATCTATGCTTGCTTGGAAAACAATTATCCACTTTAAACTTGCACTTTGGACCATACCAACACCTTGTCTGGTAATGCTGCTGCATGAGGTAAGCAGTGGACAACTGCATGTGGTAACTCACTGGAGCTCACAGGTCAAAACCATTCATGAAATTCTCCAACAACAAAACTAAGCTGATTTTTGATAAAGAAAGGTCCAGACCCGAAATGTCAGCTTTCCTGCTCCCCGATGCTGCTTGGCCTGCTGTGTTCGACCGGCCCTACACCTTGTTACCTCTGATTTTTGATAAAATTCAGCTCTATACCTCTATTTATAAATCCGGAGATCCGTTTCTATTTTAAACCACATTCTGAACCTGAGCTGTCAAAGGTTTGTATTCATATACCCCCAGGTCTCTTCCGTTATCTTTGGAATTCTACCATTTGGTTTCTATTGCCTCTTTTTGTTCCTCCTACCAAAGTGTATTTCTTCACACTTCTCTGCATTTCATTGCCATATATCCATTCTTTCCATTAACTTATGTCCTCTTGAAGACTATCACTATCCCCCTCACAATTCAATGGATCTAACATAGTTCTAAGTTTTGTGTCAAATGAAAATTTTGAGACTGTGCCGTCTGTCACTACTATACACGTCTGTCATTACTATAGATCAATAACAGCTGCAGTCCCAATCCTGACCTTTGGGGCACTCCAGTCCAAAAAGCAAACCTTCACTGTGATTCTGTGTTTCCTGTCAATCAGTCGCCTTTGTATCCATGTTGTCACTGGCTCTTGTATTCCAGGGGCTTCAACTCTGCTGACAAGCCTATTATGTGGCACTTTATCAAACACTTTTTTGAAGTCCATATAGACTATATCAATTACATTATCTGAATTAGTCCTTGAGCACCTCATCAAAAATTTTGATCAAGTTACTTAAACATGGTTAAACTTTTGCTTTAACAGAGCGACACTTGTACAAGTGACTGTTAATTCTGTTCAGGAATATATTTATAAAAGACTCCTATCACCAAGATTTAACCGATGTAGGTGCATTGGGTTCATCCTCATATTCTTTCTTTGAACAAGACTATAATATGTAACTTTCCAATTCTTGATATCACCCTTATATACAAACTAAATTGGAAGATTATGCCCAGAAGCCCTGGGATTTTTACCAATACTACAATCAACATCCCTGGCTGCATCACATCTGTTTCTGATGACTTTTCAACTTTTGAAGTACACAATAGCATGCATTGGCACTTTTTCATTTTACTGCAGAACTTATCTTCAAGGTGATGAGGGTACAGTACATTGTTATACTGTTAGATGCTAAGGTTATTCCTACGCTACAGATATAGAGATATTAGAAATGAGCTAATATTGAGAAGTAGTGAGCTAGTTGGATAATTTATCTCCTTTTGTTTGAATTTGTTATTAGGTTACTTTTCCAAAGTAATTATGTATTTAGAAAATGCAGGCTTACCTTTACCTCTTAAAATAAATTTCAAAGCAACATCTCTAGCAATAACATGTCTTTCTTACCACATGTATTTTAATCAACTGTTCTTTTACGGCTTTCCTTCATTCACATTTAACTGGGAACAGAACTGTGTGATGTGATGTTTATTACAGCCACATTAGTGCCATTGTTAAAATAATAGCCAGGGAATTTCCCACATCAAAATATTTCTTATTAAGATATCAGTTGGAATTCTCTTTCTGATTTCCACAAACAGAGACAATTGAATCCAGATGAACATGCTCCCTATATCTGTCTAACGCAATTAACATAACTACAGGTTATGCATGATAAAAAAATGCTAATTTACATATTATATTTACACAATGAATTACTTTGAAGGACAGTAATTGTTGGTATGTGAGTAAATGTGACTTCTGCAAGCAGACATGGGATGGATGACAAACTGGATGGACTTTTAGAAGATAACTTTCAAACACACAGAACTAAACTCTTCTTCAAATTGTTTCAAGTGACCTCGAATGTCCACTTAGATCAGCTGAACATATAGTCGGTAACTCAGTTTAAGTCCTGCATCAAAGAAGTGCCCCTCTGACAGAGAAACACATCATAATACCGAATTATATTGCCAGTCTACATCATGAGGTCAAGCAGCAGATATAGGTTCACACCCAACTGTTCTGATCTAAAGGCAAAAATGCCAGCAACTACACTGAGATGAAAAAGATTGAAAATACTCTTTTGAAAAACATTCTCTGAGCTTATACCTTAATAAAACATGAATTATTTCCTCACCATTTCCAGAGGCCGTAATGACTTGACATTGTTCGACATTACTTCAGTTGATGGTGGAGCTGAACTATCACTGGCTTCTAGCAGAGCATAGTGACCATCAAAATTTGGCTTATAATAAGCAAGCCAACTAGTAATGAACAAAAATTTTGAACAAGGTTAACTAAAGATTAGTAACAATTTCATACAGTATAGATTGTCTGTAATAATGATGAGGGTTGTAAATAATTTATTATGAACTCAGTGAGAATGATCACAAAAGAACAAACAGCATACTGCCATATCATGCCACTAATGGTCACTAGTTTAACCTACAACATTGCACACCATAGGTCAGAGCTGCTAATACAGTTCATAAATTAGAAAACTGATGTAATATCAGCTGTATAAATTCAACCGTGTTCCAGCTAGAAAGGTTAAATTGAAATTCCAGCCCAATTAACACGTAGTTGAAACAGCCAGATCATATGTCAATTTCTCCATCTGAAACATAAGAGAAGACTGACTATTCACAAAGGAACAAAACTAAAATATTATGGATTCTGTAAACCTGAAATTAAAAACAGAAAATATTCAGCACAATAGGTTGTGGAGCGAGAAACAGAATTAATGGTCGGGAATTCCCTGTAAAATTGAGTGCTGGTCAGGAAGATCAAGCCAGAAATCGGCAATTCTGACATAATTTGTCTGCTACACCTTGAACGGAATTCCTGAATCCAAAGATCTTTTTAAAACATTGATTAAGAAACGCAGGAATTTGTTTGAGCTTCATTTACTATAATCTACTTGCAGTGAAAAGATGCATTGGGTGAAAAACTGCAGGCCCATACATCGGTTTTTTTAAATGTTTGAGAACAAGAAAAAACGTGGAATGTAAAACAGACTACATAAAATTTAGCTTACTTACATTCCTGAATTGATAACAATAGATGATACAGTGGGTGTTATTCCAAATTCCTCTAAGCAGGTGACTTCACTGTGCAGGTACATTTTAATCTCATTTTGCTGAGTTTCTTGGAAGATTGCAATCTCTGGAATGCAGTGATTCTGGAAAGAGAAATATAAATACAAGGCAGTTAGTTTATTTTGAATTGGAGTCTGTTGTAGCATTGTGTCAGTGGTGAAGTGCAAGTTTAAATTGCCAACTCCAGGCAGCAAAGTCACTGTTCCTCTGGGATGCATTGGCAGATTGGGGGTGGGGGAATGGTGTACAATTGGGTGACATGACTGTAGCACTGTGCCTGCTAAATGATGTATGGGTGTACTTGCTGCCATCATCCTCTTTAAGTACAGGAAACCACAAAGTCTTCTTGGTCTCACGTGGAAGAGGAAAACCACTTCCTGGTCTAATGAAAATAACTTCTTGTAGTTAACAAGATACAGGTTATAGATACTGGCAGCTAGTTATGGGTTGCATTGATGAGATAGACATTATTTTAATGGCTTTGAGGAGAGCCTGATGTTAGGTCTCACTCCCTTGAGATCCTTAGCTGTTCTGTCTACATGTCCACATGCCATCACCATAGTGGGTGTTGCTTATGGTGCTCCACAGTATTAACTTTTCAGACCCATATACAACATGACATACACCTTCTCTTGCCCTCTATAGGTATTTTATCAACAGGAATTAAGTGTTGGCCAGCTCACCCACTTGTAGATCTGAATTTGGATGGTATAATTAGTAAGTTTGCTAATGACAAAAAAAAAGTCTGACTCGAAGTTAATACACAGCCAGATTCTAAACAAGACCTCACACCTAAAATGCATTGTCTGCCCTGAGATGTCACCTCCGGTATACTGATTAAACCTTTACTTATCTCAGGGCAATGACTTGAAGGAAATTCTGGGGTATGCATATTAATCCTTTCTAACGGATTAAAGATATAACAGCCATCTTAGGTTTGTTCAATACATTTGCATCAGTTCTATGACCCTTTGATTTTTTGCTTATACATTCTGTGACTGATGCCGCCTCTCTCACTGACACCTGAAGAAGGAGCAAGACTCTGAAAGCTTGTGTCTTCAAATAAACCTGTTGGACTATAACCTGGTGTTGCGTGATTTTTGACAAAAAAATTGATGGTGTTGGTGATAGGCACAGATATGGTGGGCTGAAGGGCCTGTTTCTATGACTAACAACTCAAGCCATGAAGACGCCTCCAGACATCTCAGTTACGTCACATAAGTGTCCAAGCCAGGGTTTTCATTCAGTAAAATGAGGTGAGCCTTGTTCTTGACATGTGTAATACCCTTGTTTCCTCTCTCCTCCTGTCCTGCCAATCCTAGACTACTCAATAAACTCTCCTTAACTCTGGGGACTGCCAGCCTAGCCCTACTAAAAGCCTAGGCATACCTCCTTCTCATGCTTTTGTGGCTTCTCTTCTTCAAAGGACACACTGTAGTCCCAGTAGTGTTCACTGCTCTTGGTGGCATTGCTGGAACATGATTTGTTGGCAGCTTTTGGAGACATGACTTCCTCTCCAATGAGAGCAGAAAATTTGTCTAATTGAGGGTTTGATGGCTGTTAAATGGCACAGGATGAGCCCTACAGCACAAGCAAGCTTGTCAGGGACATTTACACTGGGGAGTCCAGATAAAATGAGGCTTCTTGTTTCTAACCTGAACAGCAGTTGGAGGCTTTAAGGGTGGAGGAGAAGAAGCCTGGCTGCCCTATAGCTGTAGCATTCAGGTTGGTTTGTCAATGCCTGAGCAATTCTAAATAGGCATAAAGCTGCCTAAATATGCAAATATGCCCTTAAACTCATGGTGCCTGCTCATGACACAAGCCAGATTTGCCTCTACACCTGTCAAGACCTGACTTGGCAGTCAGCCCAACATGGAAGCTAGTTGGTTGCCCAGCCTCCAACCACCAATGGTGAGCAGCCGTGCGGTGTCCGTCTGTAGCTTATGAGCAATCTTTAAATGAGACTTGAAGCTTAAAAAGATTTGGGTCTCCTGATGCCAACTTGTGGCAGGTGAACCTGTTGCTTTGCTTAATTGCCACCCATTTCAGTCATGTTTCCAACTCTCCTTGGATCAATGTATCACACATGCCAAGCAGAACACTCAGGCAGGACTTTCTATCATCAGGAGCTGAAGATAATTCCAACATTAGCGCTGTCTATTACAGGTTCCAAGTGACTGTAGTGACTTTTTATCTATTACCACAATCAATAGGGGAGTGGGCCAACATAACAGAAACCCATCACTCAAACTCCTTCAATGAAAAGCACATGCAGTATACCTTAATGAATACTGCCCACTGGCTGTGACCTCAATAATCATGAAGTGTTTGGAGAGGCTGGTCATGGCCCTCATCAATTCCAGTTTCCCAGCCTGTCTCGATCCCTCATAATTTGCCTGCCAACATGACAGATCCACAGCAGATACCAAATCCTTGGTCTGGACAACAACGACACCTGCGTCAGACTCCTGCTCATTGACTACAGCTCCACCTTCAACACCATTACTCCCTCCAGACTGGTCTGAAAACCCCATGACCTTGGTCTCGGCTCTACCCTCTGCAACTGGATCCTCAGCTTTCTGATCCACAGGCCACAATCAATGAGGATAGGTAACTGCACATCCTCCACAATAACACTCAACACTGGTGCCCCCTCAAGGATGCACCCTCAGCCCTCTACGGTACTCCCTGTACATCCAGGACAGTGTTGCCAAATTCTGAACGAACGCCATCTACAAGTTTGCTGACGACACCACCAGAGTAGGATGGATATCTAACAATGAGGAATCAAAATACAGAAGGGAAATAGAGGGGTTGGTGATGTGATGCAATGATAACAACCTCTCTCTCAATGTTGGCAAAACTAAAGAACTAATCATTGACTTCAGAAAGGAAGGAGGAGAACACGCCCTCATCTCCATCAACGGAACTGACGTTGAGAGGGTGGAGAGGATCAAGTTCCTCGGAGTGACGATAACCGACAGCCTGTCATGGACTTCCCACGTTGATGCGACAGTTAAGAAGGCACAACAACGCCTGTTCTTCCTCAAGCGACTCAGGAAATTTGGCATGTCCATAAGGACGCTCACCAACTTCTACAGATGCACCATAGAAAGCATACTGTCTGGGTGCATAACAGCCTGGTATGACAACGGCTCTGCCCAGGACTGTAAGAAATTACAGAAGGTGGTTTGCACAGCCCAGACCATCGCAGAAGTCAACCTTCCATCGATGGATTCTAGTTACACGGCTCGCTGCTGCGGAAAGGCTGCCAACATCATCAAAGACTCATTGCAATCCAGTAATGATCTCCTACACCTCTTCCATCAGGTAGAAGATACAGAAGCATGAACACCTGCACCCGCTGGTTCAAGATCAGCCTCTTCCTGGCCATTATTAGACAATAAATGGACTCTCTAGCCTTAAATAACGCTGATCTTGCTAACATTGAACTTGCCTAGCGCATATCCTGTGCAATGCATCCTGTATGCCTCTGTCTAAGTGTTTTTGATCTGTACATCCTTGCCTACTATGATAAGAACATAAGAGCATTAGAACTAGGAGCAGGAGTAGGCTGTCCGGCCCTTCGAGCCTGCTCCACCATTCAATAAGATCATGGCTGATCTTTTCGTGGACTCAGATCCACTTACCCGCGCTCTCACCATATCCCTTAATTCCTTTATTGTTCAAAAAAAATCTACCTTAGCTTTAAAAACGTTTACTGAAGTAGCGTCAACTACTTCACTGGGCAAGGAATTCCATAGATTAACAACCATCTGGGTGAAGAAGTTCCTCCTCAATTCAGTCCTAAATCTGCTCCCTCTAATCTTGAGGCTATGCCCTCTTGTTCTAGCTTCACCTGCCAGTGGGAACATCCTTTCTACTTCTATCTTATCTATTCCCTTCATAGTTTTATTTGTTTCTATAAGATCCCCCCTCAATCTTCTGAATTCCAATGAATATAATCCCAATCTACTCAGTCTCTCCTCATAAACCATCCCCCGAAACTCCAGAATCAACCTAGTGAACCTCCTCTGCACCCCCTCCAGTGCATTCTTTCTCAAGTAAGGAGACCAAAACTGCACACAGTACTCCAGGTGTGGCCTCACCAGCACCGTGTACAGCTGCAACATAACTTCTCTGCTTTTAAACTCAATCCCTTTAGCAATGAAGGACAAAATTCCATTTGCCTTACTAATTACTTGTTGTACCTGCAGACCAACCTTCTGTGATTCATGCACAAGGACACCCAGGTCCATCTGCATAGCAGCATGCTGCAACTTTTTACCATTCAAGTAATAGTCCGTTTTACTATTACTCCTACCAAAATGTACGACTTCACATTTATTGACATTGTATTCCATTCCATGATCTGCCTGTACTGCTCGTAAACAAAGCATTTCACTGTACTTCAGTACACGTGACAATCAATCAATCCATCAATAGTATATGTGCATTGATATCAGTTTTATGTGCAGATGGGGCCATCATATTGTACCATAATTCCTGACTCAATAATTTCCTCAAACTGATTTAAGACTTTGATCCTATAAAGATTCCAATCCCAAACAAAAATACTCTGGGTGATTGGAATGTCTAAAGCATCACTATCAAATTTTACAGCTCACGACTTGAAATGGAAGAAACTGGAATTTGATTTGAAAGCATGAAATGTTTGTATGACAATTAGCATTCGTACAACATGAGTGAAACATATTGTTCCCACATTGAGATTTATTTGAACGGAACACTTCTTAGATTTCTGAAAACTTGTGCTGAAGTAAAATTGACTAACCTAATACAAAGCCACCATTTGTGCAGCTTCTCCTTCTCTGTGCTGTGTTATGCTTACCTCTGCACATGGCTCACATCTAATTTTCACTTAAGCTTCTTAATAAGCAGGAGTGATATTGCTGAGAGTCGGTGACAACACCATACTCGTTATAGTATAATTTATCCAGCTTCAAGCTGTTTCTGTGATAGCAATTCCCTCATAGATTAAATAATTTCTTCCATACCTTAGCTGGACGCAAGAAAAATGAAACTCAAGCCAAGATAAAGAACAGGAATTAGGAGGAAGGGAAGATATTAGAAATTCTGCCAACTGGAATAGAAGCTAATTTTACTTTAAGAGCTGTTCTAGTGCTCCAGTTCTATATGAAATGCTATTCACTTGAGATTGCGATAAAAGGATCCCTAATAAAGACTGATATTATTGTATATTTAATTCTTTGCTCTAAATGCAAAAGGTTCAGCAAGAAAATGTCACATTTCTTTTAATTAAAGTTTTCTTGGGAGCAGAAACATTGCATGACCTTTTTAAAACCTAATTATGAAATGCCACTTACATTTGTAATTTTTAAGGAAGTTAATTTACACAAATCCAATTAGCTGCACAGACACCTGTTTTGTTTCCAGGCTCAGTCTTATACTATTTTCATTACTGCAATACTATCACTATTGCACATATTCCTTGTCAAATGTAATTAAATAATTACATAATTAAATAATTACCAAGCTTCTTAAATAACATCTGATACCTAAACTTCCTTCAAGCTCTGACTCTTTGATCATTCTCTGCAAATGTGGATGGGAAAATTTACCCTTTCATCTTTTGAAAGATGGGGAACTGCTCATTTATTGTACTGTCACTTTTTAACGTGGTATTGGCTCACCTTTACAATCCTTTTTATGGAACCAATCACAATTTTTACAGCAGTGGATTTCATCTGCAAGCTCTTGTCAACCCAGAGTTCTTCTAACTCTCTGTGTCCCTCTTCCAGTACATACGTTTGGCCTTGAAATTCAGGTTTTTCATACAATATCCAACTGGAATGAGAAAATTTTTTAAAAAATTAGCTACATTACAGGGAAAACACAGCACAAACAAAGACTTCCCAGAGTAATCAACTTTATTAAATCCATCAGTTTGATTTCCTTTGGTATAAAACAGGTGGATCTGCTTGTACCATTAAATTTATGGGCACATAGAAAAGTCGTCAATGTGCGACCAGCCAGAGAACACATCTGCCTCACAGCCATAAAGCACTGCAGGCATGCTAAGTGATTGTAGAGGGGGTCTCCTGACTCTTATTGACACTGCCAGTGAACTAGTTGGCCAGCGGTTCCGGTAAACTCAGCAGTACTGGAGTTCCTTAATGAGTGCTGCTGGGACTGTGGCCCTGCCTGTGAAGCAGGCCCACTGGAATCCTGTGTCAAGCTAAGTCACAATGCTTTGGCACGGGAGGGTTTGTCCATCATTGGGTGCTTGGTTGGGGATGAAGGTGGAAATGTGGTGGAAAGGTGGGTTTTGAAGTATAACTGGGTAGGAAGGAAGGGGGGAGTACTACCTTCTTGGAGTGGTGACCCCAATGGGCAAAGTCCACCCTCTGAAAATCAGACCCCTTCCTTCCTTCCATTTAAAAACTCTTATGAAACACAATTGCCCACTCCCATGTGGCCACTCACACCAACCATATTGTAGTCTGGGCAGGGTATACTCGGGTCAAAATTGCTTTTAACAAACTTTCAATTTCACCCCAGCCATATTATCGGGATGAGCTCAGGTGATGGGCTAGCCATCTGATCTACAGACAATCCCCGGTTACAAAGGGGCTCTATTCCTCACTATGTTCGTTATGTTGATTTGTACGCAAGTTGGAACACAATACCGTACAATACAAAATACCATTGATAAATACAGCAAAGGTTTGTATGTTGGATCCTTGAAATTAATATTCGTATAGGATCTCATTCATAAGTACGAGCTTCGTAAGTCGGATGTTCGTAAATCGGGGACATCCTGTATTTTACGTGACCCTCCTGCTGGAAAACACCCAGTGGGGTCCTATCATATCTAACCCATTGCTTTTACCTAGCACAACTGCACTATGGATCTATGTTTTGACTGGATCTGGGTTAAAGCGACACACCCTTATTTCACCTTGTTTCTGGAACAACCAGCAGGATGAAAATTAGAGTTTGAGCTTCCAAATTGAATTTATTTCAATTTCTGTGCCTCACTCCAAGTGCCTTAGCAACAATTAGTTCTTTTGTCTGCAGCAAATCTGAAGATCCATTTGTACAAGCCGTAGACATACCCAAAGGCCAACCTAAAATTAATAAAGGAGGCTCTACAAAGTATGTTATACCAGAGATTGGGTAAAATCAGGAACAAAATCATTAACAAGATTTTATAATAAACATGTGTTTTTTATAAAGCAAACTAAACAAAATTTGGAAACTGGATTGATAGTTAACATTTTACTAAAGTATACATACCTGTTTATTATACACGGGGCAGGATGTGAAATAGAAGCATTTCAAGAGGGCTTAAGGAAGCATGAAGGATGACAGTATTTATTCACTGTAATATAATTGTACTACAGTGTAAAGATTTAAATAGAGAAATAGTACATCCAGATTGCTTTTGATTGAGCTGTAGAATACAGAGGATGTACTGACACTATAGATTGAACTGTCAAAGAGAGACAGGGAAATTGAAGCTGAAATTTGTTGACAAATTAGAACATTGCACGTTAATAATAGCTTACAGTTGGACATGCTAATTTTAAAGGGCCACAGAGATGAAAGAGAAAACCACATATAGGGGAATGTGAATGGCAAACGGTATAAACAAGTATTTTGTCCCAGGCTTCAATGAAATTAAAAATCAGGAACAACATAAAATGACCTACTGACTCACCATCACCAACTTACACCATTGCTCAAAGAAAGATTTATCACAGTCCATGTTAGTAAACACTACACTTCAGAAAATCTTCACATTTCCTATTTTCAAAACTATTTTCTGTAAAGTATGTTAACTATGTCCCTTTGATTCCTGACAGAGGCTTAAATTTAGCAGTTTTAAAAAGAAGTGAAGGTTCAATTTACATGGAAGTACTGCTTAATTTATATAATTGGCTGTTTTCTAAAGCTTTGTACGCCAGGCGAGAATTGAATTTTCTTACCATCCTCTGACAACCCTTAATGTGACTCCTTCAGAAAAAGTCCAGCTGGTCGCATCAGGCACATCGGTGAAGATTTCATGTTTATTTCCATGGAAGTTTAATTTATCATAAATAACCATCTAAATTTAAAAAGAAGATTTTAAATCAGATAGTAAACAGTTCCTGGAGATGTAAAGTGTTTCTAAAAGCAATGACTTACCTTCCCTGGTCTTGGGTTGATTTTCAAACTTCTGTTCCCAACAAGATCCTGCGAGAAAATGGTGCAATATAATTATGAATTTAATCATTTGGATATTTCATGACATAGTCCTCAGTTTTAAAATGCATGCCACTTTTTAAAAGTAAGTCTAAATAATTAATTTTCACACTAAAAATTCTTATATATAGGGGTTTTATTACTCATGACTATTTAATCTTCTATCTGAGGAAAGCAGAAACTAACTGATCTATATGCACAGGATCTATTTGCTAGTTACAGATTGACTTTGACAATGAAAATGGATAAAGACATTTTTATAACCTCATGGTGCAAATACAAGGAAATATGACTAAAACAAGGCAGCATTTTACAATTATAAAACATAAATTGCATTTTGGCTCCTTAGCAGTTGCTTTCTTTGTGCAATGGGCAAATTTTGGTCTTTTAGTGACTGGTTGTAGAAACAGTGGACATCCAAGTAGCCTCAAAGTAAGTGAGTGCTAAGGGAGCAAGCGAGCAGCCCTGAGATGCAACCTCGTCCATTGCATGAGTCTGGTGGCTGTCCAATCGCACACAGTGTCCGTGTAGTAGCATTGCAATGACATGTACTGGCCCATATCATGTGCAGCATTGAAGGGTAGATGTGAAATGTAATTGGATTGCAGACGTGACATGGGGTTGTGGTGAGCTTGAACGCGTGGTGTCCAAAGTCCGTGGAGGCAAGATGTATACAGTCACTGCCCGTGGAGATGCCCTAAGTGCTCCAGAGGAGTAAGCAGCAAGCTGAAGTTGTCAGGTATCCACATTGACTTTCATGTCAGGGCTTATTGGTATCTAGTTTCAATCCAGTGAGTAAGGGAATTGGATACTACATATTAATGAGGTGAGATTATGTAATAATGAAGACAATAAAGAGGGAGGAGGTCAATGAAACTTGATGATAATGGAAAATCCTTGCTAATAGGCATCTTGCCACTCACTAGTGAGAATCTCATCTCGACATTCAGGACATGGTTGGAGAATGCAACTTGTTGGTCTTGCCGTTGAGAAAGGTCTCCCTGGACATCTCACCTGATTTTCCCAAATATCTCATCATAAACCAGATCATTCAGGGTCTGGGATAATTCTCCCCTTTAAGATTAGGAGCTGCTATATCTATTCAATATTAAGGAATAATAAACAATTTTACTTTGGAGTTTAAAGCTGAAGATAATTCTTCACTTTCCCTTTTCCTCAACCAGTTTACTTTGAACCCGAACTCATAATGTGACATCAAGCCATGTATAATAAATGGTGAAAGTGATGGAATACATTGCCTAGAAAACTTTGTCAGCAGTGACAAGCAAGACACAGATTTTAAATTATCTGGAGAAGAGAGGTATTCACGAAGTGACTTTTTTCAGCGTTAGGGCCAGTGGAGTGGCTTAAAAAAACCAGAGGACTGAACAGCAACACTGAAGGAAACATCTCTGAACAACAAACTCCTCCACAGAAACTATCAGAACATTACAACTTGCAAAAAAAAACTTTTTTAGCCAGATAGGGGAAACAACCTTTTAAAGAGCAGTGAAAGCAGCTAAAGTCAACACCAGCTAAAGGGAGAAATCCAATCTGAGAACTTGTGAGAAGAGGCTGATTATCAAACATCCAAAATAAATTTGATCTCTAATTGGAAAGGACAAAAACACTTTGGCTACCACATTAAAAGCTAGGCAGATGAGCACAGTTAAAACTTTTAACAGCAAACTAACAAGTTTATGAATTATCTACTCAGAGGTAAAATTAATATCACCAAGTTACTTCTTTAGGTTCAGGCTCAAAGAACATCGATTAAGAAAGGGAAACAAAGTGAATAAAAATCATTATTGGAACTTGAAGTCTCAGACCCCAAAGAGTGAAGTTCGTGAATTTTTTCTTATTTTAATGATTTGAATGACAAATTCAACATGTACTTGTCAACTGAGAAATTTTATAAATTTTATTTGTTTAAAATATGCAAGACTGGATAAAAGAAAAGAGCATAAATCTGATTGTGTTGAATTCAACACAAAAATACCTCAGATGTTGAAGATATTAGTGCGAATGATGTTTGCATGGCTATCATTGATACAGTCGAAAAATTATTGAATCTATTCATGTAAAGCCATTTTGAGAAAGTTCTATCTACAGATCCTTTGGAAATTCTTCACTCAGCTTGGAAAAAGAATGTTTTCATTTGTATGAAGATGCCATATAAGTAAACTAAAACCTAACTTTATATTGAATTTAGCATTCAAAACAGCACCATCAGTAACAGCTTTCTGTTTTAGTACTTCAAAAATAGTCTTTATAAATAGTCTTAAATCAAATAACGTAACAATATTCACCTTAATCAATCTTTCATCAAAGAAAAATTAAACTATGAGATCCATTTGATAGATCAACGAATTGGCAAATATGTAGAGCACAATTCTTAAGATTTTGAACAGCTTTCAAATGGCACAACAAATCAGATACAGAAAAGGCTGAGACACTTTCCTATGTTGGAAAAGCATCAGATCATGTGTTACATAGATAACAGGTTAGCGAGGAACAAATTACACTTGACAACCTCATAACATCTGATTAATATTTCTACTCAAGAACAAGTAGGGCATTGGCAAATCACACTTCAACAGTTAGTTATCATCTCATAGCGCATACTGTCCAGTACTGAAATCATCTGAACATTGGAAACTTACAGGAATAGCTGATTTGTGACAGAAGTATCATTGGCCTCTTTGGTAATCGGTTACTGAACAAAGGGAAATTAACTCTAGAATGAGCAGTCTAAATTATAGTCTATTCACAGGCTAGAAAACCATTCAAGAAGCATGCTATCGCAAAAATTCCATTAAAAGCAGGAGGTTCTGCAGGGCATATTGTCTACTTAAAGCATTAAAAACTATGTAACTAGAGGGATATAGGCCTCTAATTTGACAAATCAATGTGATTACTAAGCAATATAATTCTACAATGCCTTGTCACAGGTGTAGTTCCAAAACTTCACATCAGCGAAGACAAAGCTGTCCAGCCTTCCAACAACAATATATTTATTGAAACAAAAGAGGTCACTTCTCAATGATATGCTGCAGTCTGAAGAATGTACTAAACAGCAAATCAAACCACTTATACCTTGGAACAGAATTTTGAAGAACATATCAATACTGCAAAGGAACGAAGTCCTCTGCATGAAGAAGAAAGATGTTCGGAGGGACTACTTTGTTTCTCCCAAGAAAACTAACAAGGGAATCCGATACTAACAATGGAAGAGAAGTATAACCATTTTGCAATTCTCATACACTCCTGCAGTTACATCACTGAAAGTTCCTTCGCTCAAACTGATTGAATCTCGAACAGAAGTCAGTGGAGGAGATGCAAGATCACCAACATTACCTTCAAAGTTTCTCTACTTGGTCATAAACTTTCCTGATCTCCCTATTGAAACAAATGACTCAGGTCAAAGACTTCAGCAGTGAGAGGAGATATAGGGACAAAATGTACAATGTGCTTGTTTTTAAGTCATGACCATTTCTCTCACCATAGCATGTGGATGAACAGAGTAAAAATATGGATACCATTGAAACAAAGTATGAATTGGAGCACATCTATAGAGGCAGAGAAAGAATATTCCTGCAAGTGTGGACCCAGAGAACCTACATGCAATACCTTATGGTCAACTGAATTAGAGAGCTGGGAAAATCTTAGGGAAAGAATGGAATGTTTGTTTGGGGAAACATTTTATTTCAGAACAGGAAGAGACAGTTAAAGGGATATTAAGAAAATATGATGTTTAAACTCAACATTCATATGTTATGCATTAATTGAAAAAATATCCAAATTGTTAGGGTGTCAACAGTAAAATATCAGAACCAATTTATGTTCTTACAAAAAGCTCACTTTAATAGTGCAATTGTGCTGTGTGTGTGAAGCCAGTGCACATGGATTGGTGCTGCAGGTTTCACATTGATCAATCCTACACTGCATTGCTGGGCAGAGCACCAAATAGTAACCAGATGCTTCACTCAAGGAAGGAAACATCAGAACAAATTGTCTCAACCTGCTGCCTTTGAACACATCTTTTACCTCAGGACTCTCAAACATTAGGGAACAGTTTATGCTCTTTCTTTCTTTGCTGTACAGGTATTGCATGTTCTGTGGAGTTTAAAACTGGGGCAGTAGAAACATTAATGCAGAATGAATCTTATCCTAAATGTAAAGTAGAAAATAAAGTGCCATACCTTTGAATCTGATGAACACTTTAACAGCTTGGAGTCTTGATTTAGTTTATGTTGCGAAACAGTCAATATTTCACAAATACTTGATAGTGATGTTTCTTCAATATTTGGTAAGAAATTCTTAGATGACTGAAAATATCTGTAGAATACACTACCTTCTGCTGCAGAAGACCGAGGACCATGGGATGTTTTTGAATCAACCACACATGTTTCTGTCTGAAACTGTGAAGAGAGTTCTTGATTTTCATTCATCTCCTGAGACATTGCAGTAGATTTGTTCAAGTTGTCATCGGAGGGGCTTGTGCTCACTTCTACCGCAGGAACAGGACTGGTTGGATTTTGTTCCTCTTCCTCAGCCTCTTGAACTATGTTTTGTCTTTGCACAAAGGGCGAAGACTCTGCTGTAGTAGGTTCAGGTACAGATGTAACGGGGTCATTGGAATTGTGGTGTGTTATCAAAGTTTGTGAATGGGTGATACTGTACACATCTACTGCTGCTTCATTTTCTAACTCCTGTTCTTCATATATTGGTGGTAAACCAAACCCAAAATATTTCCAACTCCTAAAGCTGTGGGCCAATGATGGGTCTGGGATCAATGCTTCCTGTTCTAAAAATTCCGGGTCCATTTCTTTTTCATTATTCAGATGATTGTCAATTATCTCTATGCCTTTTGTTACTTGACCATTTTGTATGCCTGCAAACAAGTTGTCCACAATGGTCTGTGGATCAGAAATTCTTGTATTGTCCTCCTCCACAGTTTTCAAACTTGCATTAATGAAATAACTTGGATTAACAGACTGACTAGATTTACTTTTCTCAGAGTCAGACATTAAAAGTTCTTGAACACCATGTGATTCAGTTTTGGTGACAGATGTAGCTTTAAATAAAGCAGAAATGATCGGTAGTGGATCAGCAAATTCACCCTGATCTATTTTCCCTGCAGAAGGTTCCTGGGCCATGGGTACAGAGACTTGGTTGTCTGTTCTAAATATTTCGGAAGGTGCTTCTGTCAAGGAATCTTTTGCAGGATCTGGTTCACTTACTGGATGATCACTCACATTGATTTCAATTGTTTTATGTGTGGATCCTGTGATGCCAGTTTCATATCCTGTTGTGGTAAGATTAAAGAGGCCTGTTCCTCCCTCCTGGTTTATTATATCTCTAACAGGGTGTACCAGTGCAGTGTCAGTGTCCTCTGGCAATAACGGTACTGTACTGAGATTTTTCTCAGGTGATTCCACCAATATTGACGCACTTTTCTCATCAGCTCTGTGGATTGAAGGACCGTATTCAGAAGCATTTTCATGTGTTTCCAGAGGCGAGTCTTTACTCTCTCCTCCAGGGATCTCTACAGAATTATTTTCAGACTCCTCTGGTATGTCTGAGTCTACCACCACCTTTAGTCTCTCATCCTTAATATCTAGTGTCTTCTTTAATTTTTCAGCTTCTTGGTTAATTGAACTGTTCATTGTGAAAGGAATTGTGCTCTGATTTAAGTCAATACCTTTAGCCTTATCCATTAGCCTCATATTGTCAATGAAATCTGATCCTGTTTCTGCAGTAATGACATTCTCTTTGCTTCCAATGCTACTCGTTTGGGCATGTGGCTCTGTGAAAGACACTGGATCTTCAGCAGAGTTTGTTTCTGATGGTAGGGGCTTGTCACCCTCACCAGCTGTTCCTGAGTCTGATGGTGGCAACTTTACAGCATCATTTCCCTGAATGATTCTAAATCCCTCCTCAGATGAAAGCTGAATTTTCTGTATTTTTCTTTTTG